>JARHVA010006433.1:852500-900000 GCA_037957365.1 Torreya grandis
TATGTATATGTATATGTGTATATATATATATGTATATATATGTATATATATATATATATGTATATGTATATATATATGTATATGTATATATATGTATATGTATATGTATATATATGTATATATGTATATATATGTATATATATGTATATATATGTATATGTATATGTATATGTATATGTATATATGTATATATATATATATATATATATATATGTATATGTATATATATATATGTATATGTATATATATATGTGTATATATATGTATATATATGTATATGTATATATATGTATATATGTGTGTGTGTATATATATATATATATATATATATATATATATATATATATATATATATATATATATATAATGTAAAATACCTTTCATAGAGGGTTGAGAAGGAAGAATAGATGTTACTATTTATTGTGATCGTGGTTGTTCTACCATCTGAATTACTCTTAAGTCAACTGGAAGAATAAAATAAATAACTAAAATAATGCATTTGAGTTTGGAAAATTAAATTCTCATTTGAAATTTTAAATATAAAACCTGCAAGTGGAGAGGACACCAAGGTATCTCATGGACATTTTACAAGTCAATAAGAATGTACAAATGATTATGTAGATTATGAATCTATAGAATCTTCAACCATAGTTGTAGTTTGACATTATCATTTTAAGGTAGTTTTTTTTTAAGCACCCATTCTTGGTTATCAGCTATAACAAACAAAGATCAAATAGTTATTAATATTTATCTTGGTAATCATTTAGAAAACAATCGAATATTAAACACTAGAATTTAGATCAACAAATGAATAAATTAACTAACCTCCTACTCATCCACAGACAAAGATTTTGTCATAATTTTTAGATCTAGCATATTTGTACCCTATATTTTTTGAAGGTCAATGAAGGCCTTGTAGTACAATGCAAAAATAAAATTAGAACAAGAAATAATATAACTAGGATTTGTAGCAGTAGAATTCAATTCAAGCCTTATTCGGGAGCAAATGAAAGACTACCAGTCAAATTTATATTTGAAAATAGTATGGACAATGTATAAAAGTATCCAATATGGAATATATGTGGTTCTTCCTTGTAATACTATTCTAGTTTAGAAAAATTGAACCATTGCTTTCAAAAAAGGGTTACTAATATCTTTGATGTGGATGCCCCTCTTTTGATTGTCTAAAATGAAAGACAAAAAGAGGATTTTAGTCTTTAGATTGTAAAATTTGAAACTTGAATTTTGAATATAAAAATAAATTTATAAGTACATACTAATTTTTTTGATGTGCAAATCAAAATTTTTGGCCAAAAAATTTATTTATTCATCTGAAAGTAGTGATTGGAAACTCATAAGGGTTACATTTTGAAATGGAAGACCTGTGAGATTGTGAATATGTTATGGTGAAGTACCAAATGAAATCATTTTAAAATCGACTTGTAGGGTGAAGATATTCTCATTTGGGTCATATGAGTACATGAGAATTTTCAAAAGTGTAGTGTCGAAGTCCTATTACAACATGTGGAGAAGGCCACTAAAGCTACATTCTTGAACCCCAATCATTGTATGCATTTCATTTTTGTATGATCTTTAGGATGTCTAGGTATTGTAGGTTTTTGAAAACAAATTTTATTTCCATGTCTATGGAATCCTGTTTTATCTAGGGGGATGTGAAATTAGTTTTATAAATTGTTAGAAATGAGGCAAGATGTGAGTATTTATAGAGCATGAGACATCACTGAGCAACCGTATAGTAGACCAGATGCACATGTTACCCACCAATGTGCCAGTTGGTCAAACCATCAGGGTTCATTATCTGGTGGAACTATTCAAACTAGTTACATGACTCAGCCATTCAAATCAGCTAGTTAACTTCACTGCTCAGCTCAATCATCCATCTTAGTCATCTATCTCAACCATCTAGAGTAGTCATTTAGTTCAGTCATCCATCTCAAGCTTCTAGTTCAACCATTTGGCTTAGTGATTTGACTCAACCATTTCTCTTAGTTATTTATATTTTCCATTTTACTTGCTTATTAGGCTCTATACATTTACCATGCCATTAATCTCAGGAACCCAATTCAATCTTTTGGTCCAGTCACTTGGTTCAATTGTTTAGTTTAACTATACAGTTCAACTATTTGGTTTGATCATTCAATTTAAACATTCACCATCTCGTTCAAAAAATTCACCATGATCGTGAATCAAATATTCTTAGATTCATCATATATTTACAATGGGGCCTTTGAAAATGAACGTTGGATTCATCCATCTCTCATGATAATAACTATTGTTATAATTTGGTAGAGTGATAAATAAAAGCCATGATTTCATAGATTTATTTGCATTTCTTATTCATATCATTAACCCCATTTAGTAATTTTGAAAAAAAAAAAAGGTGTGGGAACATCATTTGTTTCAATTAAGGATTGGCACATTGATGGAAATAAAGAGATGATGGCTAATGGCTTGGCGATCATCAAAACATCCTAGACCTCTTTAAATGTAATAATTGCTATGTGAAGAGTAAATTATATTAAGTTATACCCATTTTCAATTTAAAATTGAATTTATGTATGAAAACTACAATTGGAAGATATATTTGTCATTGGTTGTGAATTAGATTGATAGATGCAAAAGTGTAGGGTGCAACCTAGTGATGGCATAGCAATGTTTGTTTGTCAATATAAGTTTTGGTAAAATTAACACAAGAAAGATGAGGACTAACTAATATATGATCCTTTTTATGTATGTATGTATGTCATATGTATGTATGTATGTATGTATGTATTCAATAAATACATACATACATATTTAACAAGGGTCATATATTATTTAGTCCTCATCTTTCCTGTGATAATTTTACGAAAAATTATAATGACAAACCAACATTTCTATGCCATCACTAGTTTGCACCCTACACTTTCGCATCTAGCAATCTAATTCACAACCAAATGACAAAAATATCTTCAAATTGTAGTTTTCATACTTAAATTCAATTTTAAATTGAAAATGAGTATAGATTCACAAACCACCCCGTCCCCCCAGCCCTCTCGCCCACACACACACAATTATGTTGGATGATGTGGTTGAAATTATTAGGTTGAAGTTTATTGATTCATTTTTTTATAACTCGATTTACTAAATTGAGGCTCCCTCATTTACATGCAAAATTAAAACTTTTGCTCTAGAACATCATGAAATGGAAGTAAGTATATACTAAATAGAAAATGTTCTAAGAACTTAATTCCATTTCATGATAATCTAGAGTAGAAGTTTCAATTTAGAATGTAAATAAGGGAAGCCTTAATTGAGTAAATCAACTTATAAAATAAATCAATCCAAAAATTTAAACCTAATAATTTGAACCACTTCAACTAAATGGATAATATTTTAAGAATTTTAACAAGAATGTCAAACAAAATTTAAGATTAATAAATTGAGATTGGTATGGGTAGAGGAGTGGCCAAAACAAATTTGAATGTCTATTATTTGAAGAAATTTAAACAGAATAATGTTGTCTTAATTTTAAGGAAGATAGAAAAAAATAGATATACATTTAAAGGGAAATTTGTGTTATATTCTAGATAACAATAAAAATATGAACTATACAAATATAGAGTCAAATATTTATAAATGAAGAAGATGAGAGCACCTACTTCCTCAAGGATTGAGTGCATCTGGAAATCCCACTCTAATGAATGAGTTCTCATGAATCTCTCTTACATAAAGTTGATATTGTTAAAAGGTATAATTTTTAAGGTTTTTTCCAATTTATATTAATAATCTTAAACCTTAATTAATGTATGTCTAACTCATAACATAACTCTTCAATAATTCAAAGGATAAAAAATATAATGTAATATAAACAATGATAATTAAGTGCACACCAATAAACTTATTGACCAAATAGGTCTTTTTGACAGTGACTTGTATTCTAGGTAGACTTATATTAATCTTTTGTGAACTATCTAGTAGATTTGACTGAATCTCTGCTTACAAACAAATGTTTTATGTTAACAAATGATAAGTCATAGATAATTTGAAGCTCAAATAACCATAAAGCATGTCAGAGGCATATCTGTGTTTGGAACAAATGTGTGAGAAGCTTGATGCATCTATAGAGAACCACCATACAGAAACACATGAAAATCATGACCAATGTTGTCTTTTCATATTAAAGAAGAGATATTTATATATCTAAACTTTTAAAATCGACCCATATATGTTACACTGCATCACGGTATTTTTTTCAAAATTGAGGCCCTCAAACTATTTAAAAGGGCAATCTGGCAGCCTCTTTTAGCATTTCTTACTAATAACTCACTAATTATTGAAAAGAAAGGGTGTTCAATGGTGTGAAACTATAGTAGAGATAAGAAACTTGAATACATGGTTGATTTTGTACTCAAATAAGGGAAGATTTGTCTCAAAATCACAGAGTGCCATGTTGGTGGGAGAGAGTTGAAGCGGAAGCTATAATTTTCAATTAGAATTAAAAAGATGGTTGACACTTTTGAGTGCAATATCTACCTCTTCTAACCCATGCAACAATATTGATGATGATGATGATGATGATGATGACGATAGCCTCTTTCTCATCTCAAATACCTTCTTTAGCTTACTTTGCATAGAAGTGAAACTTTTAGGAAGAGGAAGAGTCGACATCCTCATTCCCAGTGTCTTGAAGGAAAGTGTAGTCAAAAGTGTAGAGCAAACCATTATGGTGATGGCCTTGACGTGGGTGATGTTGATGACCATGATAGAAGCATTTAATCCTGGTCCTATATTTTCCTCAAGGTTGAGATTTTGATCCATTCACCTCAAAATAGTCGTACATTTCTCAAGCTTGGATTGGGTACCTTTGCTCTTCCTGAGCCAACTAACAAGGGAGCTGCATGCTCGTTCAAGGGCATGGGAATTGGGATTAACTCCAAGGCCAAGGCCTCTAATGGTGACCTATACACACATGTGTTGCTTCCTAATTTTTGATATGCTATCCTTCAACACATTTCACATGTCAAGAAGATGGGGCATGTCATCCAAATGTTTGTTCATCCACTTGCACCCCATTCCCTCAATGTCTATTTTTGTGTGTGACAAATTGGAATAGGCGTTGACCACCACCTACAATGCTTGGCCAAGCCAATCTACCCCAAAATATGAAGAACAACACTACCTAATGTTCCAATTTTTCTACCTCACCTGAAAGTTTGTTGAAAAGTGATGTTAAAGTGCAGTTCACTCAGTCCTATTTTTAGACTAATAGTGTAAATTTAGTTTGCATGAATAGTTTTTTGTGGAGCTAAATTTAGACAGTTAATTTTTAGTTAATATATTTTTTAGAAAAAATAAAGCCTTAAAAAGGCTAGAGTTAGTTTTAGTTGCTATTACATGCAAATTATTATTTAGATAAATTTAAAAAATATTCAATAATTAGAAAATCATGTTCATATGAAATTCTATAAATATATTTTAATTGATCTTTATTTTCAAGAAGAAGAAGAAGGAGAATGATTCCAATTTTTTGAAGAAGTATTTTTTATTTTTGTAACTCTTATCTCTTCTGTATTATGAATATTGCATATATTTGGCTATGATTTAATTTTATTTAAAAATTCTACATTTGGTATCAGAGAAGGTATTTTTCTTTTGGGTTAAAGATTAAGTAGTTGGAATTTTGCCAAAAAATTTATCATGTCAAATTCTAACTCCTTGCCCATTCCATAATTTGATCGAAATGTGTATGATTATTGGTGTATCAAAATTATGACTTTTTTGATAAGAAAAGATTTGTAGAAGATTATTGAATCAGGTTATGTAGAGCTAGCTGATTGGAATGCCCTCACAACAAATGATAAAATAGCTAAGAAGGAGGTTAAGAAGAAGAATGCTCAAGCCTTATTTCATATTCAAATAGCTCTAGATAAGAGCCTATTTCCATGAATTATAGGATAAAAGATAGTAGAGGATGCTTCGAAGACTTTAAAAGAAGCTTACCAAGGTAGTGATCAAGTCAAAGTTGTCAAGTTATAGACATTGAAGAGATAATTTGAGAATTTAAAGATGCAAGAAGCTGAAAGTGTGAGTAGCTATTGTGTCAGAGTAAAATATGTGGTCAATAAGATGGCTACACTTGGTGAAATTTTGAATAATGAGGTTATGATCAAAAAGGTGTTGAGGACTCTCACACCAAGGTGGAACCATGTTGCCATAATCATAGAAGAAATCAAGAATTTGTCTACCCTTCAATTTGGTCATCTAGTTGGATCTTTAGTGTCTCATGAAGAAAGATTAAGAGATTCATTTGGAGAAAGTAATGAGAAAGCTTTTTCCCCCAAATTAAAAATGACAAAGAATGAATATGCCAATAGTAGAATCAAAAGTAATCAAGGCCAAGGTAGAGGTCAAAATTAGAATTACTCAAGAGGAAATAGAGGCAGAGGTGGTTTACGAGGAAGAGGTGGTTTTAGATGAAGAGGTAGAAGCCAATTTTATAAAATAAATATCCAGTGTTATCATTGTAACAGGTATGGCCACTTTAATTATGATTGTAGATTAAAATAAGATAATAATGGTAAAAGCGTTCATTATTCTCAAGAAGGTGATGAGAATCCTCCAAATAATTTATTTTTATCTTATGGCAAGGCCGAAAATATTTCTAAAGATGTTTGGTATTTAGATTCGGGATGTTTTAACCACATATCAGGGAATGAAAAACATTTTTTCTATAATGGATAAAATTTTTAAATCCAAGATCAAACTTGGTGATGACAAATAATTGGAGGTTGTTGCAAAAGGAGCTATGGAAGTCCATACAAAAGAAGGTATGAAGAGTGTTAAAGACATTTATTACACTCCAAATTTAAAACATAATTTGTTGAGTGTTAGACAATTATGTGAGAAGAATTATAAAGTTGTATTTGAAAATCAACAATTTATAATTTATGATAATAATCAAGGAAATAGGGTGGTAATAGTTGTGACTATGACAAAGAATAGGATGTTTCCATTGACATTTGGTGAACATAACAATAACCTTGCCAATATGGCATATGAGGATACAAGTTGGTTGTGGCATCTTAGGTATGGGCATTTAAATTTTCATAGTTTGAAGATTCTAACATCAAAAACATTAGTTTCTGGTTTACCTAAGGTTGAAGAGCACAAGGAGGTTTGTGAAGGATATGCTAAAGGAAAACATGCAAGAGAGAAATTTCCAAAAGGCAATGCATGGAGGGCCCATCATCCACTCCAGTTAGTTCATTCAGACATTTGTAGTCCTATGTAGACAAAGAGTTTGGGTAAGTCATCATATTTCGTTACTTTTATTGATGATTACTCATGACAGTGTTGGGTTTATTTTTTGAAGACCAAAGGTGAAGCTCTTGAGACATTAATGAGGTTTAGAGCCCTTGTAGAAAATGACAATGGGTGAAAAATCAAATGCTTAAGGAATGATCATGGAGGATAATTTTGTTCAAAATCCTTTCAAGGTTATTGTGATATGCATGGCATTAGAAGACAACTCACCACTCCATACACACCTCAACAAAATGGCGTAGCTAAAAGGAAGAATCGTACTATGGTAGAGATGGCACAAAGCATGCTACAAACAAAGGGATTAAGTAATTATTTTTGGGAAGATGTAGTTGTTACAACAGTATATATTCTCAATCGGAGTCCCACTAGTGCACTTGACAGGGTGACTCTATATGAAGCATGTTATGAGAAAAAGCCAAATATTAATTATTTCAAAGTTTTTGGTTGCTTAGCCTATGTTCATGTTCCTGATCAAAAGAGGCAAAATTTTGATCCCAAAAGTGAGTCATGTATTTTTGTTGGATATAGTGAGGAAAGTAAGGCTTACAGTTTATATAATCCTGTCACTAATAAGCTTATTGTGTCAAAAGATGTGATTTTTGATGGAGGATTTTATGGTCATCAAAAAGGCCATATGGAGAAGTCAATATATATTTTAAATGAATTTATTATGGATGATATTGATCATGGGCAACCCACTACTATTTCTATTCCATGTGCTACAAATCCACCATGTAACCCCTCATCTAGTTGTTCAATTCCAAGTGTAAGTCCAGATTCAAGCCCCAATTCTGCAAGGAAGGTAGGAAGATTGAGTGACATTTATCAAAGGAGTTCAAATCAAGCACATGAAGAAAATCCAAGAGGTGAGACACTAAATTTTGCTTTACTTAGCAAGGCTGATTTTGAGCCATCATGTTTTGAAGATGCATATACTAATGAGGTTTGGATTCAAGCAATGAAAGAAGAGATGGATTCTATCGACAAGAATGACACTTGGGAGCTTACAAAGCTTCCACATGATAAGAAGAAGATTGGCACCAAATGGGTCTACAAGACTAGGTGTAACAGCGATGGAATTATTGAAAGGCATAAGGTGAGATTAGTTTCTAAAGGCTTCACACAAAAGTATGGCACTGATTATAAAGAGACATTTGGACCAGTAGCAAGACAAGAGACCATTAGAATGCTGATTTCATTAGTAGCTTAAAATAATTGGAGCATCCATCATATGGATGTGAAAAGTGCCTTATTGAATGGGTACTTAGAAGAAGAAGTATATGTGAAACAGCCTTAAGGTTTGAAGTACAAGGAAAAGAAAATCATGTCTACAAGTTAAAGAAGGCTTTGTATGGCCTCAAACAAGCACCAAGAGAATGATATGCTAGGATTGATGGATATTTTCAAGAGAATAGCTTTCAGAGAAGTAAGAGTGAACCTACCATTTACTACAAACAAGAAGGTAATGATATTCTAATTGTAAGTTTGTATGTTGATGACATGTTGTATATGGGTAGCAGTTTTATGATGAAGGATGAATTCAAAGTTTTCATGATGAATGAATTTGAGATGAAAGATTTAGGCCTTATGAAATATTTTTTAGGAATGGAGGTTTATCAAAGGGAGAATAAAATTTTCATTTTTCAAACAAAGTATGCTAAAGATATGTTGAAGAAACTTGATATGGTTGATTGTAAACCAGTCTCCACTCGAGTTGCTCATGGAGTTGTGTTGTGTAGAGATGATGGTGTTGAAAGTGTTGATGAGACAACTTATAGAAGTATTGTTGGAAGCTTAATATTTCTAACTCATACAAGACTTGATATTGCTTATTCAGTTTCACTTATTTCAAGGTACATGACAGAGCCATCAGAAATACATATGAAGGTAGCCGAAATAATTTTGAGGTATGTGAAAGGCACTCTAGATTTTGGTATTCATTACTACACTTCTAAAAGGTTTAATCTTGTTGTTTTTAGTGATTCTGATTGGGAAGGTAGTTTGGATGACCAAAAGTCAACATCTGGGAATTGTTTTTCTTTTGGTTCTAGTTTGATTACTTGGAGCTCGAAGAAGCAAAGTATAGTTAATCTTTATTCTATAGAAGAAGAGTATGTTGCAATCACTTCAGTAGGGACACAAGAATTATGGCTTAGAAAACTTCTTGAAGAAATTGGAGAGATTCAAGTTCAGCCCATAGTTATTTTTTGTGATAATATTAGTGCTATTAAATTGGCCAAGAATCCAGTCCATCACAGTAGGACAAAACATTTTGATTTAAAGAATCATTTTATCTGAGATTTAGTGCAGATGAAGGTAGTAGAATTGAAATACATCAACACTAAATAATAATTGGCAAATATCTTCATCAAAGCAGTTGTAACAGATCAATTTTTGACACTTAGAGATCAAATTGTGAGCCTGCTCAGCATCAAGGGGGAGTATGTTGAAAAGTGATGCTGAAGTCCAATTCACTCAGTTCTATTTTTAGACTAATAATGTAAATTTAGTTTGCATGAACATTTTTTGGTGGAGCTAAATTTAGACAGTTAGTTAATTTTTAGTTAATACATTTTTTATTAAAAATAAAGCCTTAGAAAGGCTATAGTTAGTTTTATTTTCTGTTACATGCAAATTATTATTTAGATAATTTTAAAATATTTTATCCAACAATTAGAAAAGCATGTTCATATGCAATTCTATTAATACATTGTAATTGATCTTTATTTTCAAGAAGGAGAATGATTCCAATTTTTTGAAGAAGTATTTTTTATTTTTGCAACTCTTATCTTTTCTCTATTACAAATATTGCATATATTTGGTTATGATTTAATTTTATTTAAAAATTCTAAAAAGTTGGTCTTGTTAATCAGTGAGGATCGGGTACCCCTGCAGACTTGAAGGCATGCTCCTTGACCACTTGTGCTTTCAAGGAGTGTGCAGGGCCACGACAGCGACCGTAGATGAGAGAAGAGACATAGACGGTATTGCAATGCTCTTGATCATTGTGTTGTTTGAATGATATGCTACCTTCCTCCCTACCAATTAATATGATTTATATAACTCATCATCTTAATGGGGCACCCCAGCAGACATAGACCAGAAGCATCTTTTTTTCCAAAATCAATATTATTTCAATGATGCATTATCTCTTGTCTCCTCCTATCCATGTGTTTTAGCCTCTAATATAATGACATGTAAGTCACCCAGCCCTTGATTAGCCACATGGTTTTCAGACCCCATAGGAAACAACTCCGAAACACAATGGCTAAACATCATATGGCCAACCAATTTGTAATACTAATTATGAATATTGAAAATATTCCTGCAACAAAAACACAATTATATGCATGGTTATCATCACCCTCACCCACCAAAGCATTTATATTTGTCAGACCACATGTAGATGAGGTGTTTGGAACTAAAATTTGGAACAATGTTTTAGGATGTAGGAACAGTATATCTATTTTGCTTGTTAGTAGAGGAAGAATTTTTAAATATCCATGTCTGGGTTGAAATTTCATCAAACAAACCAATCAAAGACATAAAAGGTAGTGCAATGTTGTTTCTAGATATTAACATCATCGAAAGAATCCCGGCCAGAACCATCAAATTTATCACAAGCATCTTATCCCCTACCCGTGCGTGTGGGTTGTGGCCCCGACTAAACCCCATGAAGCCAACCAATTTACATTATAAATAATGAAAATTTCTAATTTCTATTTGTAATTTTCCCAGTCTTTAACAATTGATCTGAGAAAATGTGCAAGTAAAACGTAGTTCAGGATCACAAAACAAAACATTTATATTTACAAGGTTATATCTCTCATTTCAATAACAAAACCATATTGGCTACAAGTTGAGGTGGAATGGATGACGCCATAGCTAAATATGATAGATTTGATCCATTAGGTCCTGTAACTTGTGAGAGATGTGAATATGACATGGTTGACATTGTAGGTTCATTAGATGAGGGTAGAGAAGTGGACACACAAATATTATAGATCGAGAGAAACATGACTCATGCACTCACCACAACATTTAGGACACGTTAATCTAATATCAGTGAGGACAGCAAGGGAAGCATAATATTATTGAGTATTATATGAGTAGGCTATCATGATAGAGCAGAGATTAGAATTTTTTTTATATAATACCAGTGGACAAGTAGGAGGATCATCGATGAGATCAACTAATTCGATGGTAACTCCTGTTAGGAATATACCTACCATTAATGAATAGATGTGCTGACAGTCACAACAAGAGCTAATAAGTGCAATTAATATTTTTTTATGTCTTTGATGAGATGGATGTTATACTTGTACACAAACATTTATATATATGTAGCGATTCATTTGGATTTTGGGCTTTCTCATGAGTATCATGTGTTTTAATGGTTATGTAATAATGTTTGATGGATGATGATAGATGCTATGATAAAATATAACGATTAGCATGTCACTTATGCTTTATTATTGTATGATGCATAGTTAGTCATTTTGATGAATGTTTAGCTCAAAATGAATGTTAATTATTCATTGTTAACAGGTATTTAGGAATGAGTCTTTATGAATGTATGTTTAGCAGTGTTTATTGGAATTGAATGATTATTGTGTTGTAATGATAGATGAATTGTTGATAATATTTTAAAGATTTATGAATATTTGATCAATCGAATATTTTATATAAAATATGATAGGATGCATCATGATATTGAAACCCAAGATGACAATATTTTAATACACAATAAGATTAACACAAATACAATAAACAAGAAACATAAAAACACCTAAGAAATAAAGAATAATAATGAATAACACACACAAAAACAAACAACCAGAATTATTTTGCTTTTATCCTTTGATCAAGTTAGAAACCATGTTTAAGGAGTGATGATAGTGATAATTTTGTTTTGCCCTTAACAATGATAAATGTGAGGGAGGTAAAATTGGAATATAATATCCCAATAAAGCTAAAATTATCTATTTGTAATTTAAACAAGGATATTAACAAGATTAAGAACTAATGGTTTTTTCTATTTTGTATTTTTCTACATTATTTAATTTTTAATTTTTTCTTTATTTTTGAACTAAGAACGAAATTAAGAATATGGGGGAATTGAATTCTAGCATTCGAGATAGATATACTAATGTGTGGATCATGTGAGGGATATATATCCATGGAATACATTGTGTAGAAACCATGTGCCCAATTTTATTTATGCCATGGTGACACTGTGATACAATGTTTTCTGTAGAAGAGTAAATATACCAAGATTTTTCCAAAACATGGTTCATGACCTTTTTTCATGTCCTTGTCAAGGTTAAAACTAGGAATACGTATGATGTTGTAATGATTGGTTTAGATGGAAAAGTTTTGATGATTACAGTGATAGGTTTGATGAAAATGAGTCTACCCCAAGTGGATGGTACTTTGGAAATGAATCTGCCCCCAAGGGTAGCATCATCACTTCAGTCGAGATGGGCGAAGAATGAGGAATGTATATGGATCTTATGGTGTGAGATACAATCTCAAAATATATAATTATCTAAGATTAATAATGAGGAAAAGATGAGGGTGTCTATCCACCAAATGAATCTAGCTACTTCGATTCCACATAACACTTAGTTATAGGTCAAGGTTGAATGGATGATATCAAAGCTAAATATGATAGATTTGAGCTCCTAAGTCCAGTCACTTAAGAGGGATGTTGATATGACATGGTTAAAAATGAAGGTTCATTTTATGAGAGCATATCATGTAGACACACAAATATTTTGGATCAAGAGAGACATGGATAACACACTTCTTACACCATAAGGTTTAGGATACGTTTATCTAGAGTAATTGAGGATGGTAAAGGAACCATAGTAGTATTGATTATTATATGAGTAGGTTATCTCAACGCAATAAATATTAGGTTATTTTTCAGATCAGATGAGTGGATGAGTAGGAGGATCATTGATGAGATCAACTAATTCTATGGGACAACCTCTTAGGAGAGACCCACCACCAATGAACCTATGTGCCAAGAGCTACGGTGAGGGGTGACAATGTAATTAATTATTTTTTATATGTGATGAGATAAATATTATACATGTACACATACATTTATATATATGTAGTGATTCATTTGTATTTTGGGATTTCTCATGTGTATCATGTGTTTTATTGGTTATGTGATAAAGTTTTATGGATTTTGATGGATGCTATCATATGATGTTATGATTAGTATATCACTTTTTATTTATTTTTGTATGATGCATACTTAGTCATAATGATGAATGTTTAGTTAAAAAAGAATGACAAATATTCATATTTAACTAGTATTTATTAATTAGTGTTTATAGATGTATATTTAAGAGTAACTATTGGAATTTAATGATTATTGAATATGTAACGATAAATGAACTATTGCCAGTATTACACATATTTAGGAATTTTTGAGAAACCTAATGTTTCTTATAAAATATGATAGGATGTATCATGATATTTAAAAGTAAGCTGACAATATTCAATACATAGTAGGACTGGCACCAACACAATAATCAAGAAAACATTAAAACACATAAAAAGTAACAAACATAAATAATAACAAACACAAAAATAAAAAGGTAGAATGATTTTGTTCTTAGCCTTTAATCAAGTTAGAAACCCCATGTTTAAGGAGTGATGTTAATGATAAGTTTGTTTTTCCCCAAGAAACAATATATGTGAGGTCTAGGTATATTGGGAATGATATGTCACAATAAATCTAAAATCATCTAATTATAATTTGAATAGGGTTATTAATATGATTAAGGATTATATTTTGGATTTTTATATATTTTTTCATTTTTTAAAATATTAATGAAGCTAAGAACAAGGGAGAATTGGATTCTAGCATTGGGGATAAATATGGTAATGTGTGGAGTGTGGTGAGTATATATGTCCATGGAATACATTGTATATGAACCATTTGAAAAAAATTCTTCATGTCATGGTGACACTATGTTACAATGTTCTATGTAGAAGAGAAAATGTACACATATTTTTTAAAAACATGTGCTTGTCAAGGTCAAAATTTTGAAAAAAGATGGTGGCATAATGACTGGTTTAGAATGGATAAGGTTAGATGATTATAGATATATTGGATGGAAATGAGTCTATTCCCATGTTTAGGGTAATTATATATAATATACTATACACAAGATGCCATAATATAGTTTTCATCATGTTATTTTTCTAAGGTACCATAAAAATTGTTTTCAACTTTGGATGACATTTATATTTTGATTTTGCTTTTTTTCTCTTTTGATTTTTTTGAATCATTATGTCCTTGAAACATAAAATTATTTTAGACACATGACATTACCAGGTTCATAAAGATCTTCTCCATTTTTTCTAGGCAATTTATATGTTCTTCATCCATACTTTACGATTACAACATAGGGACCTAAATAATTAGATTTAAACTTGCCCTTATTTTCATGTTCTTGATTACTGTTATTTTGATTTTATTCTAGTATAAGGGATCTAATATTATATTGTATATATTTTACAAACTTGTTATATTTTAAAGGCAACCTATTTTGATATGCATGTAACTAATATTGCACACAGATCCATTTTTCATCAAGAAGTTCTAGCTCATTAAGTCATGCAACTATGTATTCCTCATCAATTATATCTTGTAATGAAATACACAAGGATAGCACTCAATCCCGATGAGAAATATGGCTTTATATCTAAAGATTATTATGTAATAGGTTCCCCCATGGGTGTATGGATGCTAGTTTGATAAGTGCAGAATGTTAGAAAAGGTTGAATATGCTAGTTTTAACTAACATCATAGAATATTTATTTAAGGAGATATTTATTTTAAAACTACATTCCATTGTCACATATGATGCTAGAGGGGATATCATAAAAATAAATTATGTGATTGAGGATGAATTTTAAAAATTTATTGTTGGTTACATATGTAAATGGGATTGCATCAATCCATTTGGTGAATTACTCAATGGAAATATTAATATGCTTATGAACATAAAAATGAGTTACACTTCATAATTTCAATGACATCAAACCCTAAATTGTAAAAATGTAATGCTGTTATAATTAGATGTAGAGATTGATAAGACACATTAATAAGGTATTCATTCTCTTAACAAGTTATCCATCTTTTGAAATATTAATAGGCATTTATTTCCATACTAGGCCAATAATATCCATTTATTATAAACTTATTTTCTAAAATCATTTCACTAGTATGTGATCCATAAATTATATCATTGACTTCCTTGATTGCTGGGTTGGATTCATTCAAGGTTAAACATATTAAAAAGGATGCATCATATCCCTATGATAGAGGGTATCATCAACGAGGATAAAGTGTGAGTCATGTTGGATGTAGGATTTCATTTTATAGAATGAAACATTAGGAGGTATACTTTTATCATATACATAGGTGTATATGTCATAGTAACATGGAGAATCAAGACAAATAATTTTACATGCCATTTATAATTCTAACACTTCATAAGTTGGGAGAAAGAACCTATGGTGGCCATGGATTATACTAATTTTTTTCTTGATTATAGACTTTTTTATATTGATTGTGAAAATAATAATGTTTTACACTCAAATATTGGGATTATAATAGGGCTACAAAATATGCAAAAACTAAAAAAAATGGTTATTTTCTAACCTGGTAAAGAGATTTAAAGAGATGGATAGATGAAATAATATTGAATTTTTATATAAAAATAAGCAAAAAATAATAAGGAAGACTATGAAATAGATTATTTAAGAGCATATATATCTAGAAAGTTATGAAATATTTTGGTGTGAATTATTTGGATTATTAGTTGTGTGATTATCTATATTGGAGTATTATAGTTTTTAGCCAATAAGGATGAAATTTATATTTTATATGGAAGAAAAATTAGATATCATGTGAGCTCTAGATACTAATTGGACCCATGTGGTAGACAATAGGATTAAGACTACCATCATTAGCTACATCACAAAATTTGTTGTTTAAGGATTATTAGATTTTAAAGCTACATATAATGTATTTATTAGAAGAATATAAGGACATTTATTTTAATAACTACCTACTTTGATGAAGATATTAGTTATTAAAAAGGATGTGGTGCCTAACTTTACCAATATAGAGTAGTCACTTCAGGTTTTATGGGGGTGAGTGTGATGTATGAGTGAATGATGTAGATCTAACTAAATGAACCTTAACATGAATCTAGAATATGGAGAATACAAATAAATAAAGTCAAATTAAAAGTATGGTATTGGAGAGAGATATGTGGCAAAAAAATAGATGGAATAAACAATATAATCCTTAGTTAATTGGAAATATGATTAGCATTAAAATAAAGGATGTCAAAGAGAGGGGATCCCAAAGATAGTTTACAAAAATTATAAAAAATGGAGAATATGGAGAGTATGAAAAGAAATGATTGGAAGGGATAGATAAATAATAAGACAAAATTAGGATAGAAAAGAGATGTGACAAAGTGAGGAGAGAAAGGAAATTAGATTAATAATAGAGAATTTAGAATATAGGGGTAGATCATAGTTACAAGTAAGGATATTGATTTGACCAAGTAAAGAATATTATTTAGAATAAATTATGCACAATCATAGAACTATTTTGGATTTAAGATCATACACAGAAAAAGTTACAGACATAGATCATTCATTTTAAGAGCACACATCCCCCCAAAAATATTTTTCCCCAAAAAAGAGAAAAAAAGATTAGAGGAATTGATAGATAGAAATTGGTTCAAATATTATATAGATTAGTTTGGAAAACTTAACATAGAAACTGGGAAATCATTAGACAAAAATATATTAGAAGAGGCTAGATTCAATTTAAAAATAGGTTAAAGATGTGCATAAAAAATATTTCATATAATCCCATGTTGGTAACTACAAGTGCACTAAACATGGCATTCAATCAATGAATATTTATTACTTTAACTCCATGTGATGGGTATGTTGATCGTGAATAATATATATTAACCTATGATATTAAATGGTAGGTTAAGGGAGTGATTGTTCAAGATGTGAAGAAGTGTGAACTCATAGCAACCTTAATAGGTTGAGCTCTAGATTTTATTTGGAAAAGCTATGTTAATTCCCTTGGTATTCAAAAAGTTTAAGAATAATCAATCACATAATTCAAGATGACTAAGTGTTTGAGTCAATCCATTAGAGATATTAAGGATATTCAATAGCAAAATGAAGAATCAATATGGGAATATGATCATCAATTTTTAAAAGTAATGAAGGAAATTGATTCTATCATAGAAGATAAAGACAAGGTTGCTGGTTTGTAGAATGGATGTGATCAAGAATTAAAATTTCTATTATGTAGTCATAATTTATCTTTACTGTTGATGCTCAATTATTTGTTTTGTAATGAGAAAAAATTAAATTTTATGGTGATGATCCATCAGATTGCTCTAAAATTGAAACATAAATAGATGTTTTTCCCAAAAATGTGGATGAGCTTCATGAGAGTAATAAGCCCCAAGTTAGGTCCATGGTGTATGGAGTGTGGTAAGGAAGGACTTCATAATAATTATTCTCCCAAAATCAATAAGGAATTATGTGACATATATAGATTAGTATGGTATACAATATCAAATTATCATTTATTATAGTAATACATTCAAAAATAATTAAATTTTGTTGTAAATTTTGTAAGTTGACTAATACTAAAAAGAACCATTGTCATGATCTTTAATAATTAAAATAATTTATCAACAAGAATGTATCCAAATTCATAGTACAATAGATATGTATTATGAAACAAAGAATTCTAGGCCTAGAAGTAGAAATGACTAGTGCAACATAAGGTGGTATGGGGTGGATGCATCTATCACCTTAATTTCAACTCTGGGTTCTAGATGGATAGACATCATCATCTCCATAGTATAAATATTAGTCCTATTGAAAAATTGTTATTCCTAAACATCAACAATCAAAATGATATTCAATGACACCTCGATTGTAATACAGTAGATATGTTGTGCAATAACAATAGTCAGGTGCATTTGGGGGTCAAAAATCATAAGGTTGGGGATTTCAAAAAAATAGAGGGGGATAATGGGGAGTATACCATGGTAGATAGCAAGGAGGTTAAAAAATGACAATTAACAAGCTTATCAACTAATTCCGTTTTATCTATGTGGAAAATATATCCAATTCACATGAAACTTCCTAACTCATAAAGGAAAATATAATGTTTATATTATAGAGTTATAGGACAACATTGTTCTGAATAGTGTGTAGTTTTAGAAAATCAAAGGAAATAAAATCATGTGAAAAATGTAAATATGATAAATTTTTAAGTTAGGGTGAATGCATTCATGCAAATAGTTACAAGGTAACAATGTGCAAAATAAGGATTGCCACCATTAGAGATTCCACCAAGTTAAAGAATAATGAAGGCTCAATAGGATAAGTATCCTAACCCTGTAAGAAAAAAAGGTTTAATACATCAATAAACACAAATCCTACGTAACATACAACAATAGAATATTTTAAAACATAATATTACCACTATTGGTGCATATTGTGTGCATAATGTGATAATAAATACTGACTTGATAGATCTATTGAAACTCTTAATCATTATGTGAAATGAAGATATTTTATTGAATATTACAAATATTTTATATAAGCTTCTTTAATGTGCACAATGAGGGCAATAAAACACTGATAAGGTTGTATGGTATGTAAAAACTAAAAAGCCTTCGTATGTCAACTATGTAATAGATATTAAACTTGTAAATACTATTTCAAATAATTTGGACTTATACCCACTAAAGTGGAGTGGAGAAAATTTTCTCAAAAAATAATTTCTTATATTATAAATATCTTAGATTGTTTCAAACCATTTTATCATAGATCATTATGAATGAATTGAAATATTTTAAATAATTTATACTTATACACACTAAAGGGGAGTGGAAAAAGAATTTTCTCTTTCCCTTTATCTCATGACAACATTATTACCAACACTTTATCACATCACACACCACTAAATATCCTTAATGCACCTTTGACTTAAATATATAAGATGCACCTTTCAAATTAATGACAATACCCAATAATCTCCCCCTTTGTCATTGATGGAAACCACTCTCAGAAACTTCTTTCAACAGGATATTAATCCCCCATTCTGATATTTCCTCCTCCTTTGACATTAATGACAAAGAGATACCTATAACTTCTTGGATCACACTTATTGAAACCTAAAAAATTAACAGATAGGATTAGGAGTCAATGAGGCATCATGCAAACATATTCCCCTATCTCCATGCATACCTTCTTGGCACTACTCACCTGCTCTTGGATTTAATGAACCACTTAATTATCTCCCCTTAAGCACTTGAAATATTTAATGACTGTGAGGGGTAGGAATTACAACCAATTCCTATCTCAGATGTTTAAATTTTGTCTTTAGAAATGGCTTGGTTAGAATATATCAAATTTAGTCCTTATTAGGTACATACTCATGATTGACATTTTGTTTGCTTGCATGTTCTATTAAGAAATGATACCTAATGGTAATGTGCTTAGTCTTTGATTGGATGATTGGGTTATTTGATACACTTAACACTTGTATTATCACAAAAGATAGGACTAGGACTATCATACTCCACTTTATAGTTCTTTAATGTTTGCATGATACATAAGACTTGAGTACAACATGAATTTATTACAATGTAATCAATCTCAGAAGTAGGTTATGCCACTAATGGTTTCTTCTTAATTATCCATGATACTAGGCACTCTCCTAAGTAGAAAGCTCCTCCACTTATATTCTTATCATCTAGATTCTCTACCTAGCCTGCATTTATATAAGTTATCAAGTTAAACTTATTTTTCCTTGGATACCATAACCTAAACTCGATAGTCCCCTTGATATTCTTAAGTGTCCTTTTGACTACTTGAAAATGATTTTCCTTTGGATCTGCTTGAAATTTCTCCATAAGACCTACTTCTTGCATGATTTTAGGTCTAAAGGTATTAATGTATAGAAAAATTCTAATCATTGACCTTTATGATTGTTTGATTTACCTTTGGAGATTCATCTTCCTTGATTAACTTACACATGTGATCATAGGTGTGTTAACTACCTTGCAATCTTCCATCTCAAATTTATTCAACATCTCTCTTACGTAATGATCTTGTGAAATGAATACACCTCTTTCTAATTGAGTGATTTGTAACCCAAGAAATAATGATATTTATCCTAGCATGGAAATCTCAAACTCCTTCCTCATTACATATTTAAATTCCTTACTCATACTCTCACTGTTTCCTCAAAATATGATGTCATCCATATATATAATCACTATCAAATGATGATCATTTTCAATATTTATGTATAGTGTACTTTATGCAACTCCTTTCTTAAATCCTTAGTTCAATAGATATCTATCCAATCTAGTGTACCAAGCTCTAGGAACTTGATTTAGATTGTAAATTGTCATTTCTAATCTACATGCATAGTCCTTGTTACCTAATAATAAGAAACATTCAAGTTTCTCTATGTATACTTCTTTCAAGTTCTCATTTATAGAAGTTGATTTGACATCCATTTGATACACCTTGAACCTTTTGAACCTTGCATATGCTACAAATAATCTGGTAGCCTCCACTCTTTCTACTGGAATAAATCTCTCCTCAAAGTCTACCCCTTTTACTTGTGCATACCCATTGTATACCAATCTATCCTTGTCCCTATTGAATTCTCCATGTTCATTCAACTTGTTCCTAAACACCTATTTTTTGATAATGATATTCTTGACTTTAGGCCTAAGAAGTAGTTCACAAGTCTCATTCTTTTCTATTTGGTATAACTCTTCATTCATAGAACCTATCCAAAACATGTCTTTGCTTGTTTCTACAATGTTATTAGGTTCAATATTAGATAATAGAAAAACATTCTCTTAATTTAGGATATTTATCATCTTTCTCCTTGTTTGCATACCTATATCCTTGTTGCCAATGATTTGTAACTTAGAATAATCTCTCTAAATCTATCTTTAATGACCTTATAAATATTATATTTCCTCAACTTCTTATTATTCCTTATCTATCTCTATTATTTATTATTCATTATTTAAGTACAAATTATCTGATATTGCTTTGACTAAGAATGTGACTTCTTAGAGATAGTCTCATCAATCTTCACATTATTTTTTTCCACTATCTTCTGCAACCTCTTAGTATAGCATCAATAAGATGATATTATTGATAAGTATCCAAAGAATATTCATTCATAAAAAATTGACTCAAACTTACTAAAGTATTCCTCGTATCTTTTGATGAAGCATTTGCTTCCGAACACTCTAAAGTGTTCCAAATTAGTAGGTGTGACTTTATATGGTTCATAGGTGCTCTTATTTCCATTAATATTTATTTTTCATAAATTCAAAATGTAGATTGCATTGCTCACTATCTATCTCTAATATCCATTAGATAAACTTAATTTATTTAGCATAGTCCTTGCCATTTCTTGAAATGTTTTATTCTTTCTTTCAACTACCCCATTCTGATAAGGTGTCATAACTCTTGAGAATTGTCTCCTTATCTGATGGACCTCATTAAAGTCATCAAATTATTTATACCAAAACACTCCTCTGTCAGATCTTTTCATTCTCAACTAGATTATTGAATGCCTTGAATTTATCAAGAGCTTCTGACATTTCTTTCAAGAATGCTACCTAGATCATTCTTTCATTTTCATCTATGAACAACATAAAATAGTTATCTCCTTGAATACTTTGGATTTTTTTAGGTTCATAGAGATTAGTGTGCATTAACTCTAAAGTTCTTGTAGTAGAATACTCCTTAGAATTGAACCATTTTCTAGTTTACTTACCATGTTGACATGCCTTTAAAAGTGTGTTTGAATGTTCGGTGATCTTAGGCATATCATTCTCATTCTTATTACACCTTATCTTGACTAGATAATCAGATTTTATATGGCCCAACATTCTATGCCATATCCAATAGTCATTTATCTTGCTCATAAATCGTCTCCCATTCTTGATCTCATTCAAGACATATAGATTGTTATCAGTCTTCTTAGCATTAACAATTAGATTTCATAATTTGGATCTCCTTATATCACACCATGTATCATGAAAGGTAGGTGTGTGTCCTTGGTTGCACATTTAACTTACACTAAGAAAGTTATGTTTCAATCCTTCTACATACAACATATTTTATGTTTTGGTCTTCCCATTACCCAAACTTAAGATACCATTGCCAAAAATATTGGTAGTTGTGTTATCTCCAAATATCACTATCCTTGTAGCATTCTTGTTCAATGAAATGAAATTGTCCCCTATCATGTGACTTGATTAACCATTATCTATATACTACTCCATGCCTTCATCTTAGATGTGAAAGATAGTCTGAGATAGCATAGATTCTTCTCCTTTAGTCTTCTATTCCTCATTTACCTTGTCCATAGGGTCTAACTTCTTGATCTATTTCTTAGTGGTATGACTAATATAACCTTTTATCTTAACTGATATTCATCATATGCCTCATCTTGTAATCCATTTTAATATGTCCTATTTAATCATAATTATAGAAAAAAGTTGATTATACAATTAAAATTAGGATTCATCCTATTTATCCATGAGGAATTGATTCTAGACAAATGTCTACAATCCATATCTCTATGTCCATATTGATTACATGAGAAATAATAACCATTGAAATAATGCACATACCTTATATGTCTAATGTTGACTGTTGCAACTCTACCTTTGTTGTCTCTTGAAGAAGTCACATTATTCTTGATTTGTTGATACTTAATTTGAGTCAGATTTAAGAGTTTATGTATAAGACTTTACTATATTAGTGTCGTCACTTGTAGATGGTCCATTATACTTTGAGATCTAACTTTCCTTACTTTCCTTTTGGTCTTATTTGAACCTAAGACCTATCTTATCATGTGGAGACTTTTGAATATTCAAAATATCACCAAGGACTTCAGTTCTCTTTTCAAATTTATGATGCGTCTTCAATTTAACTGTTACTTCATCTAATTATTCCTTCAAGGACTTGATTTCTATTATAAACTTAGTGCATTCTTCCTCCTTTGTCTTAGGACTTGCAATGAAAATCTCAATCTAACTTTCCATTTGTTTAATGATCTCACCATGTTCATTAGAGTTGTTACTTAGTCTCTTTTAAAATAGATTGTTTTGTTCCTCATAACTCTTAACCAGTGATCTTAGTTTCTAATTCTTCCATCTTTTAAACATCAACTCTTCTAGATAACTCACTAATTATACTTCAAGGTTCACTTTAGCTTCCTCTTAATCTGATTCTTCAACTTCTATAAGATTTTTCCCTTTTGAACAACCTTCATTTTCTATTTTTGTGGCCATGAATAAAGTTTCATTGCTATCATTATAATTAATATCATCATCACTATTAGATATACTTGTGTCACTTATATCAGAAGAGCTACTCTCTTCCTTTTTATATAAACTTCTCTTGTTCTTGAATGACCTTTCTTGCCTTCATAATTCCTGAAACTCCATTTCTTTTTCTTAGGCTTATATAACTTATTATCATTAGTATGATGTTTATCATTATCTCCATCATCCTCGTTTTCATCCTTGCTAGGGCAAATAGATTCAAAGTGACAAATCTTACCATAGTTAAATCACTTAAATGATAACTTGCCCTTATACTTACATGATCATTTACTTAGTTTTATGACAAACATGTATTCTATATTATCATCATCAATATCTGTATCAAAGTCATCCTTAAAAACTTTACCTTGTGAATTTTTCTCAAATTTTAATGCATTTTCCTTCTTGGAAGGTCTTCCATAAATTATTCTCATTTCACAGGAAGTTAAGATGCCATGAAGCTCATCTATCTACAGTATGTTGAGATTTTTGATTATGACTAACATAGATACTTTTGAATCAAACATAGATGTTAGGGATGTTAATACGTTTTGTACTATTGTTGATTCTTTTAAATTCTCCCCTAAAAATTTGATGACATTTACCACTTCATCTATGCTTAGAAGATAAGATGTAGTATTTTCATCCTCTTTCATTCACATGATTTCAAATTGCCTTTGTTGTGTTTGTAAATTTTTCAATTTGACTTTAGTGTTTCATTCATAGATGGTTTTTAACTTTTCCCAAATACATTTTTTTGTATCACAAGGCATGACCTTTACATATTTTCCCTCTAAAATCCCACATAAGATGGAATTCATTGCCTTATATTTGTTTTCCCTTGCCTTCTTGATTGTTGTATTAGTTAGTGTTGTAGGAGGTGAAGTGAATCCATTAATAACAAATTACAATATGTCATATCCCAAGGACATAATATAGTTATTAATTTTCATGCTCCAAAAATTAAAATTTATTCCCATGAAAGAGAGGAGCATTACTGGTTGAGAAACTTCCTTGTATTTGATGACTAGACATGCTTGTGCTTCTAGGATATCCTTTAAACTATTAGGATTGCTTGAAAGGACTGGGCTTTGATACTAATTATTTAAATAATAATTAATGAGATGGGGTGAATTTATGTTTAAATTTATTTTTTCAATTATACTCAATCATTCATCAATAATTAAAAAACATAATGATATAGTAGTGCATAAAGAACTGTTTCGATGAACATGAAACAAGGTAACACATATATTAGTGGAAAACCATCAATAGGAAAAAAATAAACTATGATCTCTATAGATGGAATAATTTCCTATAAAATAAAATACCAAATTTAGTTGATCATAAACTCAATTTGGAGCACCAACCCCAACAATGTCAAGCATCCACTTGACTAGGTATTAGCTAGCACCTACATGCAAAGAAGTACCAACTACCTAAATGACTTAGCACCAAATAATCCACCTCATATGATATTTTTGATACTAAACCTCTACTATTATATTATGGTTAGGAAATAATTTCAAGATCTCCTTCTTCTCAACCATGTAATATTTTATTCTCTTGCTTTGTATTCCTATAAATACGCCTAAATTACCTTGTATATATACTATTATAATAGTCACACACCATATGGTCGACCACACACATTCAACCTCTTAGTTCAGTAACTCAATAGGTTTTATAACATCTTAAAAACATGTTTTAATCATAATTATAACCCCTTTTGGTTTGTCACAACTAAATTAGGCCATACTTCGCGTTTAGGTCTTATGAAGACCTAATTGCATTAGATCTATCCTCTTAATGCTAAAAAATGATCTTGTTGGGATAATGAAAATCCATTCAATAAATTATAAAATGAACTCTAATAACCTCATCTATGATTGATTATAACTATATCCTTCATTCATACCATGAAATCTCCTTTAGGACAAACTGCCCTATTAGGCCCATGTACCTCAAAAGTCTAGCTTACAATAATGAATGATAAACACCCTTAAATTACTCAAATATGACAAATGAAACATGTAGATAGATTCTCCATGACCTTAGTGTCATAAAAAAATTCTTGGAACACCTTCACTCAAGTGATAAAGGCTCAAGAACATCTTTACAACTCGCTTGCTTAGAACTCCCGATTCACCTCAAAAACTAGTCATGATGAATTACACATCCAATGCTTGTGTAGACACTTTTCATGATTATTGATACATATAAATGGTCTTAGGAGATATACATAAAATTTTTAGATATAAAATTCATATGGTATAATGTAAAATGTTGGCCTTGTAGACCAATTTCTTGACCCTATGTTTTATAGTCCTATCTGAACCATATAGGCCATTTTTTGAGCAATTGTTTCACCACATAAATTGACCTTAAAAGATCATAAAATCATGATAATGACTTATAAGTCATAAATAACTTCTTAATGCAATTTAATTCATCAATATATCATGTAGAGACCTTCAAATCAATATCTTGATCTCTGCCTGGGTTTTACACTATTCACATGTTAGGTCTATTTGCGACTAACTTACTTGGATGACCAAAACAAAACACTTGAATGCTATAACATATCCATAAAACATCATGTAAATTTAATATGAGTATCTATATTCCTCTCCAAATGATTTTCTCTTCTTGAACAATATAATCTTTTAGAGCTACAATAATTTCTTGACAAATAAGCCTGTATCTATGGATTTTCTCTCTCATTTGACTAACCACCAACACTTGGAGGTACTTAGGAGAGTTGAATATATTATAAAATATACTATATAGGAATTTGAATCCATATTGAGCTATTTTTAACAATGTATTTCATATTAAGTCTTTATTAGAGTTTTAGGGAGGTTTAACATAGGTTGTGGTGTTAACAATTGTTTAGAAATGAATTTCACTTGAATATAAAATTAATATCTAGATATTGTAGCTAGGACACTTCCACATATCTCCCTAAAATATTATAATCCCATGCATATGTTGCATGTGCTAATGAATCTTTGAAAGTGCTTCTCAAGTTTGAGACCCCATTTTATGAGCTCAAGAATGCCTAAAATAGTGATTCATATATTTTCCCTTCAAATATTGACCTCAAACATTGTGATCATACCTAAAACAAGTTATCTCACCTTTATCCATTCTCTCATGTGCATACTTTCCTTGAAATCTGATCTTCATACCTCATTAGTCTATGCAGGGTCTACGAGTGATATCGGTCTAAATTAGATTGAAAGTTCTACCCATATAGGCTCACATTGAAACTCTCATGAATTTTTTTATACCTTATTCAAATGATCAAACAATGCCATAAAACATTCACATGCATGTGTTCATTAATTTCACCATGCACATACCTCTTCATGTGATGACTAGGCTACTTATGTACTTGACATCAATGACCTCTACCTTCTATGGATACATAATACATTAGTTGCCTTCAAATTCTCTCTTTCTCTTTCTCTCATGACAACACTTTCTCATGAAAACATTATTACCTACACTTTATCACATTAAACACTCCCAACTATCATTAATGCACCTTTGACATCAACTTCAAAAGATGCATCTTTGACATCAATGACAATACTTAACAATATCTAGTCACTATTTTCAACTCTTCAAAGAATAAAGAATGAAAGGGTGGAAAGAAAAATAGAAAGGATTTTCCATGATGGCTACCTTCCTCCTTTACTATAACAAACTAAGGTTTCCATCACATACCTTAGTGACATACTTGCACCACTACTCACCTTCCCAAACTTTATCACAATCTTTTTCTTCCATTTGCTTTTGCCTGCTCACATCTTCTTTTTCATTTTTCCACCAAACCTAACAATAATGTGTGCATGTTTTGATTTAAACAAGACTTTGGTCTTCTCTTAATTTTTTTTTGTCCTTGATGGGATTTTGAGACTTTCATGCACATTTACAAGTTGGGTGGATTTTAAAACCCATTTGAAACTTTACACTTTTATGTCCTTGCGAAGCTTTTGGACCCCAGGTGCATATTCACACCGAGTGGGTTTTTGTGAACCCACCTGTAATTTGTAAATTGCAAATGCAAAGTTGCAATATGATGTTGCATCTCTGCTTGAAATCTCCATGTTGCCTTTCCTTTATGAACCTGCCACAGGATTCAGACATTTTATTACACTTCGTAATTTGTAAGAAAAAACTGTAATGTAATGTCATAATTTTCCCATGCCCGTCAATTTTCTCTCTCTTGCTTTTAAAATGAAAATTTGACTTCCACGTGCACATCGACCTAAGACATTGACATGGGCGTTTAAAGCATTAGTGGGCCGCAGAGTTTTGGTTGTAATTTGCAATTTGTAAGTTTTAAAGTTGTGTTTTAACGTTTCAATCTCCTCATGGATCTCCGCACACTTTGGACCTCCATTTTCATAATACAAAGTTGCGTATTTAAACTTGTTTTTAACTTGAAAATGTCTGATGTATTGGGCCTTGACCCTCTCCATCATAGCAGCTCTTCTGAAAGCATATTTTCCTTTAGTTTCAAGTACACTGAATCAATCTCTGCCCTCTGTTTTGCACTAGTAGCTGCAGACGAAAAAATCTCTTTGTCATGTGCAACAACATCACAGATCGTGACTGGATCCTCAGTAATGACTTTTTCTTCTCTAAATATATCATGACTAACAATTAATCTCTAATTACTTCCGCTGTCTTTGGGTCGTTCTCTGCTTTGTACTTATCTTGTAAGGCATGACTCTATTTCTTAGTGTGCTGCCATGATTTGCTTTTCAAATATATTACAAATTTGATGGACTTCCCACTGTTACTAATAATAGTCTTAGCACTTGAAGAAGAATCAATGTGAGATGTACATCTCATTTAAGTTAGCACAAATGTGGAATTTGTTGGTGTAAAAGAAGACGCTCTAAGTACTTCATTAGCTTGAACTTTGAAGACTATATAACTGAAGACATCATCTCTCATCCAGTCCATGTCGTCTTCTAGCTATGGTGACATACCATTATCTTCTTCTATCATAGTCATTTTCATGCTCATTCTGCAACTCATCGGTTTCACTTGCATCACCATCTACCCCATCACTTTCAATGTTTCCATCAATCTCAAGATACTTTTTGGGATATAAATTACCTTTCCGCCCAACTTTTTTATTTATAACCTTCTCTTTTTGATGGAGTTCAACATTTTTAAAGGCTGGCACGAGTTTTTCATAGTTTACGTCATCGAGCCTCCCACTCATACTTGCATCTGGTTAATTTGTTGCGGTGCTATCATCTGCAATGGGCAATTCCTGGAGAGAGGAGCCACTATTGGGTGACATAGAAGGATCACTACGCACCTTCTGTTCATCAAAATCATATTCTTGGATTCTTCCAAGCAACTGCACCTGCCACTAAGGAAGCAACACCAATATACAACAACGCTAAATGAATTGAATGTGGAGATGGACAAAAATCACACTTCGCATATTCTCCTCTTTCAAGTCACTGGTGCACCTATTGATGACACACGTACATTCTACCTTAGGCGGAATTTAAGACCGTGATTTGCATTTTTATTCCTTCGGTGGGTTTTGTGACTCGGTTATCAAAATGCAAATTTGAACTTGTTTTCACTTCAAATATTTCCCCTGCTGGCACGGGTCAAGGGCTAAGGGGCTTGAAATGCAGTTTGCAATTCAAAAATGTTGCAATGTGTTATTATAATTCCCTCGAAAACTTTCGCCATGATTTTCTTGGCAAGTCGACGCCTTTTGTCTCTAAAAGCCTTCGCTGCATTTCCTTCGTGAATCTCAGCTGACCTCCAAGTGAACCTTAGCAGGTGGTAAATGTTGGAATGCAATTTTCAACTTGCATATTGAAGTTGCATCTCCGCTTACAAACTCTACGGACTCTTCCCTTGAAACATTCCATCTGACCCAATATTTTCCGCATTTGCATTGACCTTTAAAATTTTCATTGAATTTAAGACATCAGCGACTCATTTTTGCTGGCATGTGCTCCGTGGGCGTCAGACATTTACCTAAGAAAAAATTATAATCTCCGTGGGGATCTACACAGTAGTTAAATCTATGACCCTTTTTGAATGTTTAGCTTGTAAACTGACCGTTGACTGCGAACCTCAGTCTTCCAATTTCAATTTAGAATTTGCAGGATAAAATTACAAATGTAATGTGCATTTCCCTCCCGGATGTCTGCTTTTTTCCCTTTTTCAAACGAAAGACATTAAACTTAGCATTTTCAACAATTAGTCATTGTTATATTCTTCCTGGTTCAATTTCACCATAAACTCTGTTAATGCCACATTTTAAAAAACACGAAAATATTAATTATTAGTGAAACCAGACTGACAGAGATTGACAGAGATTGCACAACATATTTGCAGAAGCTGATTTTTATGATTTGGATGACCGCTTTTCATGAAATTTATTTCAGGAAAGGGCACAAATTGCTTGAATAGATTTGAACGATAATAATGTTTTTGTGAACAATCTAATAAATTTGATTGAGAAAAAAAAATTATATATTAACAATTAAAAAATTTTATACAATTTGAAAGTCAATGAACTAACAAAACATAAATAATTAGATCAAGAATAGATTATCATACGCAAACACATGAAAATTGTGACCAGCGTTATGTATTTTCGTATCGAAGAAGATCAATTCATATTATCTTGAATAACTTGGTTACTTGTATAACTACGCATCGTCCTTATATCATTCCTCTCATGTGCAACACTAAGGAATAAGTCACATAACCTTTGATCCTTAGGCACCTTTTTGAAACTCCTCAACATTAAACCATGCACTCCACCCATTAGGTGTAGAGCTTGTAAATTTCAAAATATTTTACGTTGTGGGGTTAATGGCTAGTAAAGATTTTGGATTCAAATATTGATTTCATTTGGCGTAACTCTATTTTCAATGCATCACAACATCCATGCAATTTACATAGCCTACACATTACTTTGCTATCATGTCATGCTTATAAAAATTATACAAAACATCGAACATCAATATGACATTATTAGATTTATCGTGTAGTTTAGTCTCTATTCGAAAAAATCTGGATTACATATGGACCAGGTGGACATTCTACACCATGTTGTACTATCAAAAATGGAACTTTAGAAGCACATGTTATGCCACAATATCTATCGACACAATCCACACCTATTAGTTAAATCATGTAACTTTTAGACATTGAAGAGTTAGCCATGCAAGGCCAAGTAGTTCAACCTACATGATGGTTCTTTAGACTTGAAGATATTGGAATCTATTTATTCACATCTACCTTATTGGATAACAAGAAAATAATAGTAATGTAGATATATATACATATTTAATCATATAAATTATTATTTTTATATTTAAACATATTATTTTATTTATTCTCCATCTCATTTAATATTGCTTTCAATTGAACATATAATTTATATAAATTATTATTTAGGATTTTCTTCTTTAGACTTATTGGGATCCAAATTATTAAGTTGTTTTTATTTGACTCATTATAACTTACACCATGTTTTGAGATGTTGAATACCCACACTATGATTGCTACTAAATTTCAAAAAAAAAAAAAAATTGTAAAAAAATATAATTTTCCTTTTATTTATTTTAGCAAATAATTGTTTGTCGAGGCTCATCAACATACACATATTCATCACTTATTTTTTATGGGAACATGTTTATATATCCCACATAGAGAATCTTGACTATTAGTTTTACAATATTCATAACCTTCCATAATGTAAATCAAGGTGTTTTTCACCCCTTTTGAATTTTGGTGCAACATTATCCCTACATTGTCTTCAAAGATTCTAATAAAATGTTCGGCAATAAAAGCAAATTATTTATACTCAAAAATATATTTTAGTTAAAAATATATACATGCACACACAAATACAAACACATGAAAGTAGGTATTATATAAACACCTAATTTTAGTATGGGGGTAGTTATTAGTCGTATAATTGTACAAATATATAATCCTATGTGTGTTTATTATTTATCGATTCATGTTAAGCTCTTATTGATATGTTTTCTCATGCTTTTAGATTTTTAATGTTATTTCCTCCTTCTTTCCTCGTCTCTCCTATTTCTCTATTTTACTTCCCTTCTTTAGGGTTCTCAAACTTTTTCCTAAAATCATATAATGTATGGTTTTGGTTGGTGGGAATTTATGACACTTGTTTTAGGCATCTCCATGCCTTGTGTCCCTTATTTTTTTGTATTTCCCACCCATTATGTTTTAATTTTTAGGACACTTTGATCCTAAATTTAATTCGAGACGTCTATAAATACTTAGGATCATCAGTGCACATATGCCAATGAATGATTGGGAAGGAAAAACTTTATATTTTCTAGAGATATATTATGAAAGTAAAAGATTAATTATCTTAATAATTTAGAGAAGAATTGAAGTGTTAGCAAAGGTTCCTAGAAACCCCATCATAACAAGCTAAGATTTATTACCGTGTAAAGCAAAATATATGAACAAAACTTAGACATAATTATAGACCAATTAGAGAAATCATTCTATTCAGATGTAATGATTATCCATAACAATGTACACATAAGTGTATAAAATATTCATAATTATTATGAGTAAATAAATTCAAACATAATAAATCTTTTTATTTACATCTAAGCAATCTTTATAGAACTTACAATGCTTTACCACTTCATATTGTAACCTTTTGTTTCTTCCTTTGAAAGAGTCTTTTCATATTCTACAGTGCTTTTATATATATACATAGCCCGAGTACATAAAAAGTATTATATCATATATCAAATGTTATTCATCACATACTTTTCATGCATCTACATTATGATTTTACAGTTTTGTGTCAACTAACAACACTTTTCTAGACTTAAATTGTTGCCTCGCTTCAAGACAACATCACATAAATTGTCCCTGAATTGGTGAAATTGCCGACAAAATTTTTAAGAAGTTTAATAAAAAAATTACTTATGATAATTGTTTCAGGGGTCATTTACTAGTTTTCACCTATTCTACATTACTTAACCTCCATTTAAAGGTTAAAAAAATAACATACCAATGTACTGCCCTTCACAAGTTTACAATAAATTAGCCTTGCTCCTACTGCTTATGGCCTCCCCTACTTACACATTCTTGAATTGCTTATGGCCTTACCTAAACACTTGAAAGGCAGGGGACAAGATGCTTTTGACAAGTTTGATGCTTCTGGCTGGGATTCTTTCTTATTCATCATGATGAGGCTACACTACCTTTTATGTCTTTATTGGCTGGTTTGAAGAAATCTAAAACCAGTAATGGATATTGAAAAATTCTCACGCTACAGACTAGCAAAATAAATATATTGTTCTTGTAGACATGGATCCAAATCTTTACTTCCAAACAACTCATCCACACGTGGAGAGGAGACAGTTTTACAAAAAGGGTTGTTGTTGAAAGGACAAACACAGTTTGATAAATATAATTGTTTTGATGAGTGAGGGTGACTATCCATAGAATTTTTTGATGGGTGAGGATAACTATCCTTTAACATACTCTATAAAATGAAGGGCAAATTGCAGGCAACTCCCATTACACAGGATCAAATTTCATTTTTGTAACGTAAATTAGTTGGCCATATGATGTCTAACCATGATGTTTGAGAGTTGTTAGAAACTCAAGATGAACTAGAGATAATTTCTCCATCCACAACTTAACTAATTGTTCCATCTCCCTCCGTCTCATGCATGCATGTAGTTAACAACCAGTTAGAAATCAGTTAGTTTAAGCAGTTAACAGTTAGTTCTTTCAAGCAGTTATAGGCAGTTAAATAATTAGTTTATTTTTAGTTATTTTTGCTAAGAAAATCTATTTATAGATGCCTTGGGTGCAGCATTGTAAGCAAGGAAAAAAGAAGATCAATAAAAATTCCTTTTTGAAGAATTGCGGTAGCAATCTGTATTTTCAATTTTTGTTTTTTCTATTATTTAATTTGTTTTCTTGTTAGAAAACTGGTATCAGAGTAGGCAAGAGATCGTGGGAAAGGAGAACACAGTTTTATATTTTTTGTTCCTATTTTCTCCTTCAAAAGCTTCGAGCTGAAGCACCCAATCAGTAGTTTGCAGGTTAGAAAGAGAGAGCCAGTAGTCGTAGCAGTCGACAGAAGGACACATGAAGGAAGAGCCTAGTGTGAGGGAAGCGCAGTAATATTGAAACTAGCACAGCAGTCAAAGAACAAAAAATTGGTATCAGAAGATACCATAGAATCAGATGGTTTGGTGACTTAATTGATTTTGGTCGATCCTATTTTGAAAGAGTCATGGCCTAAGAAGAATACAAAAAAATCTCGTAGATTTTGTTGGCATGCATAGCTAGTAGAAGGTGGTCGGTGAAGTCAACAGTCTGTACTTATTCTTTAGCAGTCACAGTAGTTAGCCGTTGCCAAAGGAGAAATCACAGCAGCAGTCCACAAAAATTGCGTAGGTTGAACAAGGAGCATGAACTTGCTGAAGAATGGAATCAGTGATGCCAAAAATAAGAAGAAGGTTGAAAGAAGTCAATGCACAATAGAAGATAAAACAATAGAAGCCTAAAGAACAACGTCGGTTCGTTGGAAAGAAAGACTAAGGAAAGTTTTTTTGTTTATTGTTATTTCTTTTGTTTCTTTCTACAATTGCTAGTGAAGAACAGAAAGCATGGACCAGAATATCGAGAAGGGCTCTAAGAATTGTTCGCTCTAGAGTCCATAGTAAAAAATATATTATTATTTCAAAGTCAGATTGTGGAAGAAGCACAGCGAAGAAGTGCGCTTCAATCCTCCTTGCAGCCACTATTGATTTAATCGCTTTAGCATGAGACATGGCCCTGAATAACAGTATTTCACTGCCTCAAAATCCCATTTTTTATGGTAAAAATTATGATTTTTGGGCAATTAAGATGAAAACATTGTTTTGCTCACAAGAAGTTTGGGATTTGGTAGAAAGTGGTTTTGTAGAACCGCAGGATGAGGCAACCCATCTGGCATTAACTTGAGCACAAAAGAATGAGCTTAAGGAGAACAAGAAAAAAGATGGAAAAGCTTTATTTATAATCCAACTGGGACTAGATGAATTGATTTTTTCTAGAGTTGCATCAGCAACGAGATCTAGAGAGGCATGGAAAATATTGGAGACTACCTATAAAGGTAATACAAAGGTAAAAATTGCTAAATTGCAATCTCTTAGGTGAAGTTTTGAAAATTTTCAAATGAATGATTCAGAGTCTATAAACCAGTTTATGGGTCAAGTGTTGAATATAGTGAATCAAATTAGATCTAATGGAGAAACAATCACGGATCAAAAGATCATAGAAAAAATACTTTGGAGTTTACCCAATAAATTTGATGCAATAGTTGTAGCTATTGAGGAAACCAAGGATTTAAACTAGTTATCTGTAGATGAATTAGTGGGTTCTTTGTTAACACATGAATCCAGAATGAATAGGAATAACAATATTTCTCTTGAGAATGCTTTCAAGTCACATGTATCATTTGGCAGAGGAAGAGGAAGAGGAAGGTCACACTTCAGAGGAAGAGGCAGAGGCAAAATTGGAAGGAACAATCCAGATCAAGGTGAGAACAGTAATCAAAAGTATAGCAATAGAGGACATGGTAACAATCACTTCTAGCAAAGTTCACAGAGGTTTGATAAATCTAATATTCAATGATATTACTACAAAAAATATGGTCATTATGCAAGTGACTACAGAAGGAAACAAGGATATGTGGACAAGCAGAATGCTAATTACACAGGCGAATCTAGTTCTAATCCTAGAAGCTTATTTCTCACTTGTCATGTTACTCAAGAAAAAGCTAGAGATATTTGGTTCTTAGATAGTGGATGCAGTAATCATAGGACAGGAAATAAAGAATTTTTTACTAGTCTTGACGATTCTGTAAGATCTGAAGTTAAATTAGGCAATGATATCAAAGTGGATGTAATGGGTAAAAGAGTAATAAATGTTTTGGCAAAAAATGGTGAAAGAAGGCTTATACCTGATGTTTATTTTATACCTAGACTAAAGCATAATCTTATGAGTATTAGACATTTAGTACAAAAAGGTTATAGAGTATCTTTTATGGATAATGTTTGCACAATACTAGACATGTTTCCAAGTGATAGGTTGATAGGAAAAGTGGAGATGACCAAGAATCAAATGTTCCCTCTTTGAAATCAGTGCATCTAAGGAGAAGAGGAAGTCCACTTCAAAACCATGCAGCTAGACCAATCATGGCTATGGCACATAAGGTATGGACATTTACATTTTGGAGGTTTGAATTTGTTACAGAATAAAAATATGGTGAAGGGTTTACCACCAATAGAAAAGCCAATAAGTTCATGCGACAGTTGTATTTTGGCAAAACAACATAGAGAGAGCTTTCCAATAGGAGCCTCATATAGAGCAAAGGTAATATTGGAGCTAGTCCATAGTGATTTATGTGGACCAATGCAAACTCCATCATTTGGAGGTAGTACTTATTTTCTAACCTTCATTGATGACTTTAGCAGAAAGACGTGGATATACTTTCTCAAAAATAAGTCTGAAGCCTTTGGAAAATTTAAAGAATTCAAGGCAATGGTTGAAAAGCAAAGTGGTCGTTACATCAAGGTACTTATATCAAATACAGGAGGTGAATATATGTCTAATCAATTTCAATATTTTTGCAGATATCATGGCATCGAAAGGCAATTGACTACAAGGTACACACCCTAGTAGAATGGTGTAGCAAAAAGGAAGAATAGAATAATCATGGAGATGGCTAGAAGCATGTTGAATGCCAAACACTTGTCAAATCAATATTGGGCAAAAGCAGTAGCATGTGTAGTATATATTCTAAATAAAATCCCAACAAAGAGTGTTAGAGATCAAATTCCACAAGAAGCATGGAGTGGTAAGAAACATAGTGTACATCATTTCAGAATTTTTGGTTGTATTGCATATTCTCTTATACCATCTAAATCGAGAAGAAAACTTGATGATAGAGGTGAAAATTGCATTTTTATTGGCTATAGTGAAGAATCTAAGGCTTATAAATTGTATAACCTATTTCAAAGCAAGTGATTATTAGCAAAGATGTTGAATTTAAGGAAGAAGAAGCATGGGATGGTAGCACCATCACAATTCGAGCACCAATTCCACAGAATGAAGTAGAATCTGAAGAACAAAATTTTCAAGGAGATCAATCCTCTCTACAAGCAAGAACAAGCACTCCAATAAGAACAACTAGGAGGTATGAACAAGGTGAATCATCTGGACATGCATGTCACCCTACTCCAAATTGACAAGTAAGTGATGAATCAGATCCAACTCTTACTACTTTAAGATCAAGAATTAAAAGTAAAAAAATGAGAAACTTGAATGAGATTTATAATCAAGAAGAGAAATTAGATTTGGTTTCAAATTTTTCTCTTTTCACTCATGATCCTATGTATTATGAAGAAGTAGTTAATGAGGAACATTGGATAAAAGCAATGGATGAAGAGATGAATGCCATTGAAAGAAATCAAACATGGGATCTAACTAATCTACTTGAAGGTAAGGATTGTATAGGAGTCAAATGGATTTATAAGACTAAATTTGATGCAGATGGAAATGTTGAAAACCACAAGGTAAGTTTAGTAGCAAAAGGTTTTGCACAAGAATATGGAATTGACTATAATGAAACATTTGCTCCAGTTGCTAGATTGGATACTGTTAGAATGGTTTTATCAATAGCTACTCAAAATAATTGGTATGTATATCAAATGGATGTCAAATCAGCTTTCTTGAATGGTTTTCTAGATGAAGAAGTGTATGTGAAATAGCCCACAGGTTATGAAGTGCAAGGACATGAAGAAAAAGTCTACAGATTGAAGATGGCCCTTTATGGTCTCAAGCAAGCACCAAGAGCATGGTATAGTAGGATTGATTCATACATGATAAATAATGGATTTAGTAGAAGCAATATTGAGCCTACTTTGTACACAAAAATAAAAAAAGGTCAGATTTTGATTGTGTGTTTGTATGTTGATGATTTGATTTTCACTAGAAATTTGTCTGTAGACACATTTAAGTCGGCAATGAAGAAAGAATTTGAAATGATAGATTTGGGATTAATGAAGTATTTTTTGGGCATAGAAGTTGTACAATCAGAGAAAAGAATATTTATTTGTCAAACTAAATATGCAAAGGATGTGTTAAGGAGATTTAAGATGCTGAATTGTAAACCAACACCTACACCAATTGCTACAGGGACCAAACTTAGCAAAGAAGACCAAGGGTCTAATGTTGATTCTACAACATTCAAAAGACTAGTTGGCAGTTTGATGTATCTTACAGCTACAAGACCAGATATCATGTATGGGGTCAGTTTAATATCAGGATTCATGGAGTCACCAAAAGACTCACATTGGCAAGTTGGAAAAAGGATATTGAGATATGTGGCATGAACTACAGAATATGGAATTTTATATTCCACAACTAATTATTTTAGTTTAATTGGTTTTACTGATTGTGATTTTCCAGGTAGCATTGATGACAAGAGTACTTCTGGACATGTCTTTCTTTTAGGAACAAGTGTGGTCACATGGGCATTGAAAAAGCAACCTGTAGTGACACTTTCATAAGCTGAAGCAGAGTATGTAGCAGCCACATCATCAGGATGTCAAGCAACTTGGATGAGGAGAATATTGAAAGATTTATTACAAGCACAAAAAGAGTCAACACCAATCTTTTGTGACAATAAATCAGCAATCGCATTATCAAAAAATCATGTTTTTCACAAGAGGAGCAAGCACATTGAAACAAGATTTCACTTTATCAGAGAGTTAGTGAATAATGGAGAAATCCATCTAGAATTTTGCAAATCTGAAGATCAATTAGTAGATATATTCACAAAGGCATTAGCAAAGGAGACCTTTGATTATTTAAGACAAAATTTAGGCATTGTAAATGTTGAAGTTGTTAGTGGTAGAAATTAAGGGGGATTGTTAGAAACTCAAGATGACTTAGAGATAATTTCTCCATCCACAACTTAACTGACTGTTCCACCTCCCTCCTTCTCATGCATGCAAGCAGTTAACAACCAGTTAGAAATCAGTTACTTTAAGCAGTTAACAGTCAATTCTTTCAAGCAGTTAGAGGCAGCTAAACAATTAGTTTATTTTCAGTTATTTTTGCCAAGAAAATATATTTATAAATGCCTTGGGTGCAACACTGTAAGCAAGGAAAAAAGAAGAGCAATAAAAATTCGTTTTTGAAGAATTGCAGTAGCAATCTGTATTTTCAGTTCTTGTTTTTTCTGTTAGTTGATTTGTTTACTTGCTATCAAGAGTTGTATCCGGTGGGGGGTGGAAACCATGTGGCTAATCAGGAGGTAGGGGGCTTACATGTCATTATATTAGAGGGTACACCACATGAATAGCAGGGGACAAAGAGAGAATGCATCATAGATATGATATTTGTTTTCGAAAAATTAGATGCTTCTGGCCGGGATTCTTTCCTTGTGTCTGGCTGCGATGCCCCATCATGATGAGTTGTATAAATCATGTTAATTGGTAGGCAGCAAGGCAGCATATCCTTCAAGCAGTACAATGAACATGCGCATTTCTCGTCTCTCCTCTCTTGTCGCCGCCATGGCCATACATTCTCCTGCTAAGCATAGGCAGCACAAGTGGTCAAAGAGCATGCCCTCAAGACTGGAGGGCCACCCAATCCTCACTTATTGTGATGCGAATGGCAGATAAGCTTATCCTTGGGGAAAAAACAGGAGCAGTAGTATAAGTTTCTGCCATGGCCATCAACATCAAACACGCCAAGACCATCAAAATCTTGGTGTGCTCTGCACTTGTCACTGCTCTTTCCTTCAAGACACCACGAATGAGGATGCCAGCTCTTTCTCTTCTTAGAAGTTTTACTTCTCTGGAAGGCAAGCTAAAGAAGGCATTTGAGATGAGAAAGAGGCTGTCATCGTCATCATCAAGGTTGTTGCAACAGTTAGAGGAGGCAGATATGCACTCGGAAACCTCAACCTTCTTCTGAATTCCCCTTCCAAATTACAGCTTCCGCTTCAACTCTCTCCAATCAATAGGTTGCTCTATGATTTGGAGACAGCTCTTCCCTCCTTTGAGGACAAAATCAACCAGCTATTTAAGTTTCTTATCTCTGCCAGAGTTAAATTCTTGAACACCCTTTTATCTGAGTAATTAGCGTGTTACTACGAAGGATGCTAAAAGAGGCTGCCAAATTGACCTTTCAAACAGTTTGGGGGCCTCGGTTCTAAAAAATATGGCGCTGTGGTGTAATTCACATGGATCAATTCTAAAAATGTACATATTAGATTTCATCTTCTTCAATACGAAAATACAGAACGTTGGTCACAATTTTCAGGTATTTGTGTATGATAATCTGTTCTTGGTCTAATTATCTATGTTTTGCTGGTTCTTTGACTTTAAAGTCATTTAATAACTTCAATTGTTCATATATAACAATTTTCTTTTGAGTCGAATCAGAAAGCGAGAGTTTTTTATTTATTTAAAGAATTCACGAAAGTATAGCACAACTTTTATCAGAATGCAATTGGTTTTTTCTTTTAAACCTTGCCGATTCGAGGGTCGCTAAATGAGATTTATGGTTTGAGTTAAAGATTCATTTTGGATCAGTAAATTAGATTTGCTCATGTTGAAACTGAATCCTTAGTCCAATTATATATATATATTAATTAATTAATTTATTTGGTTTGGTTGGGTATATCAGTCTTAATTTGAAGCCTCATACGTTGTAAGGTATAAGTTGGAACTAATGGCATTGTAAGGTAAACGTTGGAATTACTTGATTTATTTGTTCTAGGTTTTGAAATTACTGATAATCAAAAGACAAGAATCGAACTCGTAGATATTTTTATAACATTGTCACTTCATTTTATCTTTTTCCTGTCTTCTCATAGAAATCTACTATTTTTTTCATTTTAAAACATGGACTCTGTATATATTTAAAAGTTTTTAATATTTATTTATAATAAGATGTAAACACTTAAATTAAATACACTATTTTGTTCTTTACATCATAAAAAACATAATTTCAATAAAAAGGTTCCTTTAAATTATATATCTATTTCCCCTTTTTTTTTAAGGAGATAAATAATTTTATTATTTTTCGAGTTTCTCAATATAGGAATTTGTTTAATCACACTTTTACCCATATCATTTCTAATGTAATATTCTTAGGCTTTGTTTCACATGTTCAATATAACATTCTTAGAATTCTATTTAATCAATTATTATAATTTAAATTAAGAGTTTGTTTTTTAATTTAATAATTTTATAACTTATCAACAAAAAAATTAGAAACATCGAAAGTTACTTCTTTTAAAAACCAAATTAAATATATTATTTTGGAATATCCAATAATTGAAACTTTAATATTACTAATGAAAAAGTAATAATTTTTTATTTAAAAAATAATTTTATATAATTATTAAAAAGACAATTCAAAAGACATTTCTTTTAATCTAAAGAGTTTACCTAAGTAAGTAAACTAAAATCATCTATTTATATTTATTTCAACTAATTTATTATTTGATAGGGTAAAAACACTTTTGAAGCTAGAGCTATGAATCAGGGAGTGAGGGATTTGATAATTGGACCCACATCCATGTACAATAAAGAGGGTAATGGAACCCCCAAACAAATAAGAATAGCAAAGAGGGTTTGAAGGCTCCCTCAACCCTAAACAAGTCTAGTGAAAGTACCCACGACCTTGGCAAGATTAGAGAAATTGAGGGTTTTAAGGATTCTCACAACCACGGGTTTTAAGGATCTCATAACATGAAAGTACAACAAAGAGGGTTTGAAGGCTCCTACAAATTTTAACAAGTAGAGTAAAGATCCTATGATCCAAGTGAGACAAGAGGACATGAGGGTTTTAGGGTTCCCACAACTAAGGGTTTTAAGGTATCGTAACCTATAAAAAAAAAAAGAAGTAACTAAAAAGTGAATCTCAAAGGATGATCTCCCTTCATCATGTCTTCTTAGAGGTTACTAAAAATCAGAAGGTCCACTTGAGAGGGAGGTCTTTCACCATCAAGGTCATTAGCACATTGTTCATACAACAGAGTTACAACAAAAGGATTTATCTTTCCTCTATGATTTATAGCATGGCAAAACATAACAAGAAGCAAAGTACAGAACATAAACTCAATTGAAAATGGAGGTCTTTCACCCCATGAGACATAGTATAGAACCAAAGTTCAACAAGAAAAAGAGGTGTTCTACCTCCTGAGACATTTCAACTATTATGTTGATTGTCAAGAATTATTAATGTTGAAAATAATTACATGGAAGTACTAAAATTATGTAGAATGAAGATATAATAATAAAATGTAAATAATAAAATATCTATTTTTATGCTGTTATTTTGAATTAGATAGTTTTGACATATTTATTCATTATATTTTTCAATTGTTTACATTTATTTATTGAAGTAATTTTTATTAAAATAATTAATAAATTATTTTCTTTTTTTCTTCATTTGTAATGGTATAAAATTGTGATGTAAACATCTCCTTAAAAACCTCCTTTTGGTTATAAGTAGTTTATTATGTAATTTCAAGATATCTCATAGCTTGTGCAAAATTTATTATTAACATCAACTCAACCTTCGTAATTGATTCTCAACATTTTCTATTTTTATTCCTGTGTACTTTATCCCACTTTATCTAGTTTAATATTATTTCCTATAAATATTTTTGTTTGTGTTCTTGATGTATTCAACCAAAATTATTTTTGAAGTAACCAAAATAATTAAATATTTCTCAATCTACTAAAACAAATTTTAAATTATAATCATCTCTCTTTTTTCTTTCTTTATTTTATTTATTTTTTTTGTCTTTTCTTTTCTTCTTCTTTCTTCTTTTTCTGTTCTATTGGGACTATTATGAAATTTTGATCACTCAACACTCAATCTATAACTCAAATACAAATGCAATCTCGTTTCATCTTAGCCTTACCTTTTTTTTTAAACAATTACATTGTCCCTCTATATTCTCTAAAATTGTAAGGAAACTTATTAGATACTAACTTTCATAAATAATATATTCACACAAATTTTATGTTGATAAAAATCTCGACTGAGACACATTGACTCCTTATTGTCTAAACTCGTTTTCTCTACTACTAAATACACCGAGCCCATACTGAAACTCATAAAATTGAAATATTTAACAAATGTGATCTACATGGTAAAATCCATCAGAGACTTTCTGTACGTCTATCAAATGAGATCTACAAGTAACCTAAGAGCATAGGTGTCCCAACCAAAACCAATCCATATTCCTTTCATGCATGTGACCTGAAGAGTTAGGTGTCATGAGAATCAACCCTTGGTATCCTTAAAAGGGTTCGCAAAGCCATCCTTGAAAACTATAGTGCTTCCTTGTCTGCATCTATGGGGATACATGTTTACACTGTACAGCAAGTCAAATGATTTAGATATTCTATTGACACCACTCGTGATATTGTTCGGATGATCATTTTAATGTTCTCCTCATTGTCTTATATTTTCCTATTGTTAACCAGCTTACCATTGAAATTCTAATTTCCGAGTTAGCTATTGATTGCTTGTCTGGAGTGATGACATTGTGTTGTTTCTCACATTTCTCGATGAGAAAGCGGGGGCATGCCCCGCATATTTAAGATTAGATTAATGACAATCAGTTTTATTTTTATGTTGTATGTGAGCAAACACTTCAACGTAACGGTGTTTTTTTCATTTTTAAATTTTTATTGTTTATTTATTTTATTTATATTACTATTTTAAATTAATTTATTTTTATTTTTTAAATGTAAAAGAGATTGTCTTATTTTCACCTTCTACAAGTCTCAAAAAAAAATTTCGAAATGTTTTTTAATTTTATTAATTTTTATCTAATTCCATCTTATAATATTTTTATTTTCAATTTATTTATAAAATTTCAATTAAATAATATAATATTTCTTTATTTAAAAGAATGTTAAGTTAAATATAAAACTTTACCTTTTTTTTTATTTTTATATGTTTAATTTATAAATATATATAGATTTACATGTTAATGAGCATAAATTAAAGACAGGTCTTACAAATCTACACACACACACACACACACACACACACACACACATATATACACACATACATATATACACATACATATACACATACACATACACATACACATACACACACACACACAGATATATATATATATAAATTAAATCAAATTTTTAAAAATTTGGTTAATACAATCATATGATATTATATGATAGGATGAAATAATATTGACAGTAGAATAGAATTTTAAGACATTATTATGGAATTTTTTTTTTTTTTTTTCAATGTGACATCCATCATTATTAAGATCACATAAACATTACAATCACATAAACATTACAATGAATAATGATGTCAACAATGAGCTAAAAAGACAAATCAACCCCTACCTATAAGTGATTTCCATGTATTCTCATAAATTCAAGGTGTTCTTACAAATATTACATGATGTTTGAGAGCCATATAAATAGCTTCTTATAGTACATTGTCAATCTTGTTTTTCTTCAGTACTTGTCCCTTCATTCTGTTCTTTATTCACTCTGTTCTCGATGTCTATTACATATTTTTTGGTTTCAAATAATTACTTACATTAACAAGTGAAAAAAAAAAAGCATAAGCCTCTATCGATTGGCATGTTCCTCTCTTATACTTGGACCCCATTATCAAGTGATTTATATATTTCATATGGTTCACTCTTTTATAGCAACCAGGACACATTCTTAACATGACAAAATTTGGAGGATTCTAATCAAATTATTTAAAAATCTAAAAAGATAATTTTTTTTACAAAGAATATTTGGAGACTGGTATGATATATTAAAATAAATGCAATTTGTTGTTTTCATAATAATAAAAACAAATGATAGGTATATTATGAGAATGGTTGATGTGAATGACAAAATATCGAGATAAGATTAAAATTAAGATTGCAATAAGACTATATTTAAGAGTATAAGAAATATAATAATAAATAAATAGATAATTTATTTACAAATAATATTTGGAATATTGGTATGATGTATTAAAATAAATATAATTTATTATTTTGTATCGAAAATAAATATATTTCAATTATACTATGAGGATTCTTGAAATGAAGGATGAAATATTGAAAAAAGTTTAAGATTAAGATTAAAATTAAAATAATAATGCATTTAAGAGTAATTAATATGAATATAAATAAGAAATTCGGTTCATTATATAAATAAGGTGGAATGAAATTTGAAAATATTGTATTTAAACTTTCAAAAAAATGTAATTTTTTTCATTGAGTGTTGTAACATTTGAAAGAGTATACAAAATTAGTTGCTAACTACAATTAAATATGTTTTAAAAAAAAAATCAATGCAAAAAAATGCCACAACAGTATGGTATTTTTTGAAATTTAACAATTTTGTGCATATGAAAATATAAAATGATATATGAAGCATTTTGATATACATTTTTCAAGTATTCCAATATTTTTAATTTGAATACATTTTAACATATGCGTTTGATGTAAAATGCGAAAATATATCTTATTTAAAATTTGGTAAAATGTACAAAAGGTTTCCAATGATGACCAAGTTTATAATTTCTCTTGAAAATATTAAACATAACATCTCAGTGAATTATTTTGCATAGAAAATTTTAAACAACTATATAAAAAATGAAAACTAATGTCTTCTAAATTTTTATAAAAGATTTTACCATCAAATAAAAGCAAAGGTTTTTATGTTTTTTTTGGGATAGAAAAATATCAAAAGTTCTATCAAAAAAGGCAACTAATGTCTTCTAAATTTTTATAGAAGCTTCTACCATCAAATAAAATTAAAGGTCTTTAAGCTTTCTTCTTTTTCCTATGTATTTTGATTTTGATATCTTGAAAATTTTAAAGTTATCTCCTCTTTTATTCACTTGCATATTTTAATTTTGATTTAGTTGACTTCCTTCTTCCTATTAATTTTGTTATTTATATATTCCCTAGTTATTCCTTTTTATTTTATATCTTGTGCTTATGTAATTCATTATTATACATAATCATCCTTTATCTAATTTTTAACTCTCTTCTATTACATGTTATTTTATAATTTTTCTATTGTTTCATTTATTTATTTTCTCTCATCAAAATTTATTTTGCTAACTTCCACATGATGACAATACATATATCTAGGTCACATGTCATACAATTTAGGTTATGGGGGCATGGTGTAGGTAATCCCTTTGTACAAATTTATTTTTTATATTTTGTAATGTTGTTTTTCATATTGAACTAATATGATCCTTATATGTTCTGGTGTATTTTCACTATTTCATGTACCTTTATAATTTTATTACTTTCATGTATTCTTATATTACAATTGTACTTGATTATTTATTTATTTATACTTATTTATATAAGTACTTTTATTATTATATGTTGTTTTGATTTGATTTTTACTAATATGTTTAATTCATACGATTTATGTTTTACGTTCCTTCTATATTTTCACCATGTTTTATAAGTGTTCCTTTCTTACTTTATATACTTTACATGTTTCTTAGATTTGTCATGATATCATTGTTTAACTTGCGTGATGTCATTATTGTTATGCTTACTTTATATTTTATTATTGTTATAATTGATTTATATGCTTTATGTGTGAAATTTATTATTATGTATGTTATCATGTTTACTTTGTATGGGACTTGTTTTTCTCACATACTATGTATATGTCTTTTTTTATTTGTTTACTCTATGTTTTATGTAGTTAATTTATGTTTAGTGTACCTTATTTGTTTGATTTGTTTACTATGCATTCCTATATGATTGATGTCATGATATGTATCATAAAAAACTCTCTTGTTTACCATGATTTATTAAAAATAGTTATTTATCTACTTTATACATTTCCATAATTTTTATAAAGCATATATTAGGTCAAATGATGCATGTGTAAATATTAATTTTAGTTATCTACTAATTTACTGATATTGGGGTATGCTAATTTAGGGATTGATTGATTATTTGAATTTTCTCACAAGGGGCATATAATTCATATACATAAAAAAAGATTGCATGTTGTCAATCACGAGCATGTTGATATTTCACAAACAATACTTATCTTTTACATTTTATTGGCATCATATACTTGTGCTTATATTTATCACATAGTAGATCCATATAAATAAATTTATCCATGGCATACATGCTTTCATGATGATTTATTATTATGTTAGATATGAATACTTTAGTTTCCTATCTTATATATGATGCATACAATCCATTATTTTGATGTATTTGATTTATAAGCTACCTAAAAACTCAAAATTCATATAAGTATTATGTCCATTATTATTTTCACATCCTAAGACTTTGGAAATTTAAAACTTAATTTTCTCTTTCATCTTAGGGTAGTGGCAGACTAATGTTTGGATACATACTAGACACATGATAATTATTCTCATCACAAGAATACCTATATACCATTTTATATCCTAATTTAATTATATTCATTTAGATTTAATTAACTTATATTTGTCTTTTACTAAAAGATATAGCAAAAAATGCATGCATTATTTATCAAAGGTTCAAAGACTTGGATTAATATAGAGGAATTTTCATTTTCCATTAATTTCAGGATGAAATGAACTTATATAAGGGC
>JARHVA010006433.1:905000-915284 GCA_037957365.1 Torreya grandis
CAAGTGTTAATGTGGGTAGGTCATCATAATAAGATGTGACTCTAATGCTTTCCCTTATTTATACTTGACCTCATCCACCATATGTTATTATTTAGAGATGGTGGAATATATACTACCATAATCTAATATTTTTCATACATCCTTTTCTTCTTCATAGAATCCATAATATAGGGTTTAGTTTTGCATAAATCTGGATCCATTCTTGACTTTGATAAATGCAACCAACAACAATCCATCTTACCACAAACAAATCTTTAGATAACACTTATGAAATGAATAATATTAATGATCATCACCTTGTTTCTATTTGTGTGAATCATGTCATTACTCAAATCACCAGAAAGACAAAAATAATGCCACCATTTCTCTCTTCATTTATCATACTCAACACTAAGTGATCAATACCATTTATGGTATTAGCATTAATCTAACCATGATTAATTTCAATAATCAAAAATATTGAATAACTACTTTATAAGACCCCTCCAATAACAAAAAAATTAAACATAATACTTAGTATCAAACCATTATTTTCTTAACTTTACCAATGGGTAATAACGTGATTATTAAATAAAAATAACAAAAAACATGAACATTGAACAAAAAATGTATATGGCATTAGTAGTGGTAGAGGATGTTATAAGGGAAGATAAGGAAGATGGTAATGGTAAAAATAGGGGAACATTGATTATCACAAAAGGATATGGTCTTTCATGGGATGAGGTGTTTAGAAGAAATAGTTGTGAAAAATAAAGCTTCAAGGATCTTATCCTATCAACTATTAGAAAGGAAACCATACTATAAATTCTAAATATTGAATTAGATCAAGCAAAAGAGGAGTACAAAAATAGTCTCATAGGAAATCTAGATCAAATATTTATGTTTTAGGAGTTTGGGCAAGAAGAATGTGGTCTTTGAGAAGAATTATAAAGTTGTAGCCATAGGTAATTGCTTCTTTTTGTTCTCCTTCTCAAACCAAGATCAATGTACCCATATTCTTAAATAAGAGATTTGGGCTTTGGGAAAGTATAATTTGTTGTTTTAAATATGGAAGTATAATTTTGACCAATTTAAGGAGTTTCATGGAACCATCCCTCAGTGGATCAAACTTCTAGCTCTCCCACTGGAATAGTAGAAGAATAATATCCTAATGGGGGTAACAAATTATCTTATCTCCCTTATTGAAATTGATTCAATGACTACAGAAAGAAATACGCTTGTTTTTACCAGAATATGTGTCAATATTAATGTATAAATGGTTTGACCAAAGTCCATTAAGATAAATTCAAAATTTGGAATTTAGACGTAGAGTATTGTGTATGAAGATATTATGAAATATGCTCAAGGTGATACATCTTTGTTCACAAATGTGGAGACAAAAGAGAAGACTCTCAAAAGGTTAATGTGATTAGTGTTGATGACATAGTAGTTTTAACAACTAGAAAATAATTTAACCTTATTGAGGTGTCTATCCCATAGGGTATGGTATAAGGAGAGGTGGATTTTCAAAATAAAATCAAATAGATTAGACCTACTTTGAATCAGAAGGAGGATGGAGGATTGGTTGATGGCCCCAATGATATAATGAAGGATAAATTAGATTTCCTTTTATCTCTTTATACTTAATCTAATTCCACTTAAGAAACTAATAATTTAGAGGACAAGAGATCCACACTGCCTGAAGCTAACATAGGATGGAGTGTTGACTAAGAGTAGAAGTGAAAGATGAAACTATCTTTTGAATAACTTGGTATTGAAATAGGTTATTTGTAATAGATGAGGATCCTTTTGTTGAATTCATATCTAGTATGGATATTTCTCTAACACTTATTCTCAAACTCTATGGTAATAAATGATCCTTCGATTTATACACACTAGGAAAGGAGAGAAAAACTAGTATTAAAAAATTAGAATGGAATCCCTTCTAGACCATAAACATGGAGAATGAAAATGATGGATTTGGATCCTCCTAGAAATGTACATGTACCAACATTAATGATTCCTAATCTTAGTGTAGGCAATGGGTCTTATTAGTAACTTTAATTTTATTTTGAATCTATTAATCAGTAGAGGAGGTGATGGGTTTTTTACGTTTTTAATTTAGATTTCCACCCTTAGGTATTCAACATTGTTACAATTGTTTTTAGTTTTTTTATTACTTAACCACTGATGGGTTGGTGAAAAAACTTAGTCTTGTTGTAGACCTTACATGATTCTTCCACTTCTTATTTATTCTCGCTCCTAGTCTAGGCTTTTGTAGATCTAAAACCCCTTGTTCTTAGGAGTGTTTTCTAATCTAAATTTTTAATTCTCTTTACTCTCACTTGTTTTTAATTCCAATATTTGAGACCTGGGCCCTTCTCTCTATTATCCTAGGTTGGTTTCTAGTCTATACAAAACCAATTGGTTCTTGTACCAGTAAAATGTGATTGTTTATTTTTCCTCTACTATTTCTACCTTGTTTAGGCCCTTTCTGATCTTTTTTTTGATGTTGCATATTTCAATAGGGTTCTTTTTATTTTCCCAGTGAGTTTTTTCCTTTTATATATTTTATCTACTAGGTATAAACCTGATCCTCATAATATGTTTGGGTTGGATTCAATACTAGTCAAAGTTGGGATCAGCTTACTAAAAATAATCCAACCCACCCTAATTGCCTTGGTATGAGAAACAAATCTCATACGATAAAATTAGCTAAAATCCCTATCTTCATCAATGAAATGAATCACTTCCCTTGGTAAATTAGAAACATTATACCAATTGAAAAAATTAGTAATGTTTTTTTATCTATTGGAAAAAAAATCAACATCTCTATTACCTTTCATTAAATTTGTGACTAATTCTAATTTGTTTAAACTACTTAATGATATCAAAACTATCCTGAAGAATATTACTCGTAGGTCATCTAGGATTGTGCATATTAAGAAGGAAAATAATTATATTCATGTGATCTCCTTCAATATAAAAACTAATAAAACTAACCTCTTTAGACATTTTAACACCGCATAAAGATATTAGGACTTCAGATGCATGACTAATTTTAACACTAAATTTCTTAACAATGGTCCTAATCATAATACTATTTGTATCCTTTATAACTCCCCAACTACCTAGCTTCATAGTATTTACTTTATAATAACCATCAAAATTTAATTTAACTAAAATATGGGGATGGAAAGATCCATTTACTCATTCTCTTATAATTTTTGTTTTGAATCTTTGAAGGGCTAGGATTCCAAAATATTGCTAATTCATAGCAATATGTAATTCAAAATCATTGACTATGTTTTCCTCCTTCACCTTAATTTATAAAAAATAAAAATAAATAAATAAAAAAAATAAAAATAAAAAAAGTTCATCCCTCAAAATATTAGTCACATTTAGTGACACAAATTCAAATTTATTTTTTATCTCCTTAAAAATTATAGAATTTAATTTTTTTCATAAACCCCACACAATATGGGTTAAATCCAAATCCGAAATAAATTTAAGCTTATTAGTATTGAAAGGATGTTATCATTGATACAAATTTATGAAATGGATGTAGGCAACAAATAATCCACACTAGAGTTAGAAAGAATAAATCCAATTCATAGCAAAGGAGTATGGACAATCCTAAAAGTCGTGAACAATAGACTTAGCATTATCTTGACTTAGGAAACACCAATTGGGAATATATAAACCTATTTTTTATATATATTATCAATAATAATAATATCAATATGAAAGAATGGTTATGAATATATACATTGTAACTAGGTGACCAAATTTTTAAGCATTCGATATGAATACCTTATATAGTCAATGGAATTTCCTCTTCCCACCACATGACCACCATAGTTGGTTATCACAACTATTAATGATCATAGTGAAAATATAATTATTGTCTTTATAAAAAATATTTATATGTGATTAATTTAGAGGAGAATGGTACAAACTTCTACACAATGAGGTTCACATTAGAGAGTTATTCAAAGTTAAAATAAACCTTCATCTTCTATAGTGTGTCCTAAGGTAGTACCTCAAAAATCTTAGCATGTTTCACAATGAACATAGGAAGTGGATCATTCTCATACTATATAGAAGACTCAATAAAGTCATGTTCATTCTAGAGTTATACATCCTACATAGGAACAATCAAGACAACTACATTACAATAACTTATTCCTTTTCAAATTCTAATTCATCTACATGTAGAAATTTTTGTTCATGGAAAATTTTCCTCCTATTGTATGATACAAGCATATGCTACAACCGTATTATTGATGGGATCACTATCTTATTTTCCATTTTGCACATATCAAATATGTCAAAAATACAAAAAAAAACATTCAAATATGTCACAAATAAGAAATTTAGAATATGTAAAAAATATAAAAACTTTTAAATATTTCAAAAATAAAAAAACATCCAAGATATTCTAAAAAATAAAAAATCAATCCCTAAGCTTAACATAACTTGCTAGTTTACATCCTTTACATATGTTATGATCACAAAATTTGGTAAATAAAATATTATTTTTGATACACATATGCATTTTATGAGGTGTATGAGTATGTTGTAGGATTTACATATTATACATGGATTACTGTATGTTGGACACCCTTCTACATACTTTCCATGCTTATATTGGGGTCATCTTGTTCTATAGGTTACATTATCACAAATTATATCTATTTATGACCTATCTAACATTTTTATATACGTATCTTACAATTGTCTTTGTAATTTATTATATATTACATTCACACACACACACACACACACACACACACACACACACACACACACACACACACACACACACACACACACACACACACACACACACACACACACACACACACACAATTTTGCTATGATGACACAATGATACATAGGCATGGTGTAGACTAGTTTTAACTTGTTCTATGCTTCTTTGATGTTGTTACTTTATCGAATGATATTATAAATATTACTTTCCCATTGTGTGTGGTCACTTGGTCATGTCTTTTTGACAACTTTATGCCTGTTATTTATGATATTTTAAATTTTTTTAACATGCAATGCTTGGCCCTATTTATTGTGGCATATTCATGTACTTTTTATGTGGCCCTTCACCTTATATGTGACATTGTGTGTTATGTTTTTAATGTTTATTACTATTGATTAATAGTTCCATGATTCATATCATTATGTTTTAGTGGGTAGTCTAATTCAGATATGATTTTTTCAATACATACATCACCGTTATATCTATATATACATGACACTTGTATGCATTACATTATGTATGTTTCATACATACCTTGATGATATATACTATAATATGATAATATAATCTCTACACATTGATATGATAATACATCATTCTATTTTTATCATATGATACAATTAACTCTTCTTTTGAGATGACTGACTTGCATGCTACATCCCTCATCTCAAAATGGGAGGCTTATAATGGGCTAGTCTTAGAGAACTAAGCTTCCACAATAAGAAAAATATGATTTTATGATAGAGTAAAGGTTTAGAAGATTAAAAGTAATACATAAATGATATACATGATAGATATATGTATAATTATATAGTTCATATGACATATGACATCCACTCGCACTCACTTTACACATACTTGATTATAGATTCATAAACATGTGAATGAATATGCACGGGCATATGTGAAAAAATTATAATAAAAATAATTTCATGTTTCTCATGTAATTATAATAGATAATATGGATCTATAACATTCTAAATCATTTGATGTAGTTTAAGGGGGAATGATTCTAGTTCATACACATATATACATTTTTAAAAGTAAAAAGTACATGATATTGGTTCATGTACATATGAGATACAATATGATTTATAGATTTAATGGAAAATTGTTATCATTTCACTTTAAATTTAGGATTACTATGGTCATGATGGGGGCATGAACATTTTTCATTATCCTTCAATTACACAAATACAATAGAGATTTATTTTAAATAATTTTACTTATATTTTTAGGAGTGATGTATGTTTGATTCTAGTGACACTCAACAGCCTTGACATTACTTACAACAAACCCATTATTTGGTTGCATATTCTATCATAGTTGATGATTGATTGATTTAATGACACTCAATGGCCTTGACATAAATGTTAGTGAACACATTATAGTTTCACCCTATTTTGGGTTAATCTAGTTCTAGGTACTTAAAAATATTAACTATTGGCACATATTGAAGCATGTGACTTACATTCAAATACAAGTTTCCTATCAATCATCCCTCTAGCCATTTATCTATATCTGGATTTTACCATTATGTTATCCATCCCTACTACACGCGAATTTCCAAGTCAATGTTTAAAATACCATATATCACTCCCAAACTACTTCCAATATTTGGACAATTATCCTTAATTTTTTAGGACAAGTTCACATTAGGCAAATAGGTCCATTGTCTTAGGCTTGTGCACTAATGTTGCCTTCTGTACAATTTAGAAACTAATTTCATAAATTTAAAATATTCAAATAGGTCATCCTCCATGTTTGAAAAGTATGCTAAAATAATTTTTTCAAATCATTATTTATATAAGACAATCAAAACATCAATTCAAAGGGACTTTCTATCTATCTAGAATTTATATATTATACTACTATATATTGTTAAAATATGTCTTATTCTTCATAAATTCAATATCAATCATAATAAGCACTCTTAAATAAGGTCCAAAGAATTCAAAATTAAGTGAAGACTTAACATTGGAAAGTATCAAAGATAAATTTCTAACTGAATGTATTGACATATAGTTAAGGATCACAATTACACAACCACTCTAGATAGGATAACTACATGTGACTTGATTCCTTCTTTAGAGTATGCAGATACTTAGGCAGTGGAAAATCATCAAAGGGGGTTATTGGGGTCAACATAACTTATTACAATTTAACCCCTCCCTCCTCCTCCATCGTGCCACCTCGCCTCCTCCTCCCCCACCAGCGTTTTTAGGTTTGTAGCTCTCATAAACACCACCAATGTTTACAAATAAAAGAGAAGAAAAACATAAGTTTATGCATAGAAAAATAAAATGTGAATTTATTAACCCTCTCAACATACAAATTGTGGAACACTTTTTTTTCAAATTCAAAGCAAATCAATCTTTATTCAATAAACAAGGCCACCATAAATACGGGAGCAAGTTACTTATGTATGTATCAGCAGGTGAAATGATATCACTGACTTGTGAAAATAGGGATAGAATCATTTAAATTTAAAAGAAAATTTACAAAATGCTCATACAGTGTTCAAATCAATGTTAATCTAACAATATAATCATTTTTTCAATTGTTATGAACAATTTAAAGGGTTTTAAATGTAAAAATTGTAAGTGTATATGATCGAAAGGTTAAAGTTCATCAAAATGTTTTAATGAATAACTATGCAAGATATATTCCAATAAATAAAAAGTACACTAATCAATAAAAAAAGGGTAGAAAAAGAAGATTTCTGATAATATAATGAAAAATTAAATAAAAATCTTCTTATATGAAAACTGATTGTACTGTTGAAAGTACATAGAATAATTAATAATTTCCAGATAGCTTTATAGAGATATTTAAATTTTGGCATTCCTGAACATTGAGAGAACCTAGAAATGAGGAGAAAAACGTCTATGAAAAAGTACAAAGAAAATAAAATGGATGATTGTGATCTACTCAAGTGATCATAACGACAAATATAACATTCCCCTCCTCACGGTAAATGTGTTGTCAATTTTTAACTCTACAAATCCATTCTTATGCATTTGCTTTACAGAAATCTCTTCTGAATCAACGAATTGGTGTTCGAAACTATCGTAATGTCTTCTCCTTCCTGCCATTAAGCTCTAGTCCACACCATGAAACATTGCAAAGACAAAAACAAAAGAAAAGATAGGTTTGTTATTAGGGCCCCGGTTCTGTCAGTCGCATACACAAAATATGACGGTATTAAGACACATTATATTTTTCATACTATTTAGAATAGTAGCAAGCACACTGCTAAATCCATCCTTCACCAACTAAGTACTAATACATTGTTTTGTTGTAGAAAGAAGAGACAGAGTTTGGTAAATATAAATGTTTTGGTGGGCGACCTTCAATTGTTAAAGATATTGAAAATTGCAGTTGATTGCTATTAGAAAATTTTAGTCTTTATTCTTTATAATGTAAGTTGGTTGGCTGCATGGGGTTTAGTCGGGGCCAGAACACACGCACGGGTCGGGCAAAAGATGCTTGTGACAAACTTGATGCTTCTCGTCGGAATTATTTCTGTGTGTTTTCCGAGGGTGCCCACCCCATCATGATGAGTTGCACGTACATTTTGTTAGTAGCCAGCAACAACACTGCACTACTTTTTATTCCATTGATTTGCTGGTTTGAAGAAAAACAGACGTGGATATTTAAAAGTTCTTCTGCAACGTTCGAATTTTTTCTTCAAAACACCTCATCCACACGTGGTATGAAAAATGTAAATGCTTTTGTGGGTGAGGATGACGGTGACCATGCACGGTATATTTCAGGCATATTTTCAATATTCATTATTTGTATTGTAAATTGGTTCGCCATATGCTGTACTTTAGCCATTGTATTTCGGATTTGTTTCCGGTGTGGGATGAAAACCATGTGACTAATCAGGGCCTGGGGGTCTTAACAGTCATTATATTAGAGGCTACAGTACATGGATAGGAGGAGACGAGATAATGCATCATTGAAATGATATTGATTTTGAAAAAATATATGCTTCTGGTCTGTGTCTAATGGGGTGCCCCACCATCATAGAGTTATATAAATGATCAAGAGCAAGAGCGCAAACAACACAATGAGCAAGAGCATTGCAGTGCGGTCTGTCTCTTTTCTGTCATCTATGGTCGCCACCTAATTTTGTGGAGATTGGCTTTGTCAAGCTTTGGAAGTGGTGGTCAACGCCTATTCCAATTTATCTCACACAGGCATAGACATTGAAGGCACGAGGTGCAAATGGACGAACCAACGTCTGGATGACATGCTCCGTCTGCATGACGTATGCAGTGTGTTAGCGATAATATCTCAAAAATGAGAAAGTGGCACGTGTGTGCAAGTAGCTATAGAAGTGTTAGCCTTGGAGTTAATCCCAATGTCCATGCCGAAGCCCAATATAACTGCAGTATCTTTCAATTTATTAAAACAAATTTTTATATTATGACAATTACTAGATTGTTATCTATCTCAATATATATAAATAATGAAAAGTTTTTCCTTGTACTAAAAATACTGTGTTATAATAATTAGTAATTATTTAGTAAAGTGAGTAGATGGTATCAAGGATAATTATAAAATCAATATATAAATAAATGGAATATTTTTTAATTTAAAAGGTAAGACAAAATTAATTGAAAGTATATAAAAGTAAGAGTAAATAGACAACATACCATTAGGTACTTGGAGCAACATTAAATATGGTTAGCAAAGGTAAAGGCTCATCTATTTCGACATTTTAACTTTTTTCAACCATTCTCAATAAAAGGTCTATAAAATCAAATATACCATTCAAATATTGAGACTCCTTTTAATATTTATCATCTACATTATCCTTCTTATTGGGTGAATTGCATTTATTAAGTGAGAAAATTTATCTTGTGGAGATGATACCTTAAAAAAGGGCCACCACCTCAAGTGTCCCCTAGCTTGAGAGGTATGACCTAGGGATGAAATATCTTTGTTATGAAGAGCCATTGTGTTGCCTATTGTGAGAACAATTCCTTCTATACAATCTAAGCACATGGTCCAATTACGGTTAATGGTAGAGAGATGATTCAAAAGGAATTTGGATAACTACACACGGGACCATTATCTTAATAATCTAACATGGTCTAAAAGTAAACCACCTCTAAATGAACCTTGTATACTTGGACTTAAATCTAAAACATGATATTAGAGATTACTTCAACCTTGTTCACAATAGAAAAAATTATTCATTTAATAGAATATGATTAAATATTACATCAATTTATATTATATTTGACTATAATGGTCAAGAATTGATATCATTGAAGAGATTTTTGTATTGCAATAGAATTAAATAGAAATAGCTAAAATATTAATGCAAAGAACAAATGTATTATAATAAGATTTAAATAATAAAAAAACTAGATTGCCATGAATTTATTTTGATGTAGACAACTTTGATGCATGTTTAATCTATGAATTTTAACCTCTTATTTGCTGGGTAGTTCCTTACCTACTTTTATAATATTTATATAAATATTTCACCATTTTAATGTTTGATCATATATTTA
>JARHVA010006434.1:0-22500 GCA_037957365.1 Torreya grandis
ACATTTCTACTTCTTTTCAAGTTGTGTCAATAATGATGGAAGGTGGGTAGGATGGGAGTTCTACCTATAGCTCAATGGGAACATGTTTTTGCACTTGAACCATGTACACTACTTTCCAAAATAATTTGTTTTCCTCCTTCTCATAGTAGTCCCAACCATGTCTACCATCATACCCTGTTAGACTTCCTACTTGTCTATGCCCATATACATGAGGTCATAGGAGGTCATTATCTATGTCACCTTAAAATGATCCTTTTAGGTCACAGTGTTGTGTTTCATTTATTTTAAAGGAAGGGATGATAAATGTGGGTTTGATTTGCACTTTCCCTTTTACTATTGTGAGTTGGTTTTTTTCTCCAGTTTTTTTGTGGTAAGAACATCTGTGCTATGTGGTATAGCTTTCAAGGGGATCACATGCCTAGATATAAACACTTTTTGTTGGACCACTTCAGCCTACACCATATCCATTATCATGAAGAATGGGAGTCCTTGGAATGGTGACCATGACATCTCATGAATGGTGATGAAAATGCCTTTGGGTAGTAGAGTAATAGGTGCATGCTGGCCAAGGTATTGCATGGAATTGGTGGCACTAGGGAATATATGGTAATGAGGTCTAAGCATTCCTCCCACCAAGATTTAAATTTTCCTTCATGTGTAAGAGATATATAGTCATGTGTTCGTATGAGATTCTAGAACTAATATACCAACCAATAGTTTGTATCTTGATGCACTTTTCCCTTGTGTGATTTATACTACATGAAGAAGAGCAAGAAGATTAAGAAATGGTATTGAAATGTCTTTTTCAGAGTGGTATAGCACTTCTCAATGTTTATGAGTATCTCATGGATGAAATAATCTAGATAGTTAAATTATTCATTTTGGTAGATCATCTTGTGAGCAATGTACATAACTCCTTTAGGTATTTTATTGGTAGAATTGGTCATATGCCAAAATCATCTAGTTATACATTCTCTGAAGATGTGCACTAACTCATCTAGGATTTCATCAATGGGGATCCCTTAGTCTCGATGCACATATAGATCCTAGACTTCTTGTAGAATTGGAGGCATTTTTTTCTTATATGGAAGCAAAGAATTTCCATGCACAAACATGCCCAAAGATTAGGTCATTTCTTGTGTGTTGATTACAATAGTCTCATCCTAAACCAAATAGATTATACCATCATTATATCACCCAAGAAATACTTGAATGATCTCTCCTAAGTCACCGAATGTAGGTTATATTAGTAATCACTTAATGTATATATTCTAAAATTAGTGGGGACCTACAAGAGTGAGTGATTATATAACATTTATAGGATTAGGGAAAAAGAGCTTCTATTCAGCTTAGCGGAGGTAGTCAAATGGATCTTGGTCACTATTTTTGGTTTTCCTAAGCACCATGTTGATAGCCATGGCTTCTTTTTAGACGTCAATGATAACTCTAATTAGCTATGAGGTATTCATGACTACATGAAGTGATGAAATAGGAATGATATATATGCTCTATGCAATACAAATAACTCAGCACATGAGAATAATAGCTTTGAGAAATACACACAAGGATGAAATGCCAACTTGGTATTCAAACTTAGCTTTTACAAAATTCATGCCTATTAAAATGCATGTCAAACCTATGCTTAACTATCCACTCTTCTTGAATGTAAGGGTATATGTGGTAAATTGATATCCCATCTAGCAATTAAGGTAGTTAGTCATTATCACACATTTGGAGTTATGTTTTTATGGTCTTTGGTGTCTATATAGGCTATAATCTGGGGATATTGATGAGCCATTAATTTATATAAGATATCATCCATTGACCCGTAGATATGACATTTAATTTTGGTGGATGGTTTTTATCTAATAGATATCTTGTTGATGAGGTGTTTCCATACCTTTCTTGAACTTAATATTTTTTAGTTGCCCCTCTTTCACTTTCCTAATGTCACACGTGGATCCTCCTATGCATGTATGGTGTACAAAATGATTGGTATTGTAATCATAAATTGGTGTTTCTAAGATCATCTATAAATAAATCATAGAATAAACACACACACAAAACATGCAAAAATAGGGAAATCCTAATCTACATGGTGCTACTCAACACCTACTCAGTTTATAGAATGAGATCAATTGACTATTTGTGGTAGGGATTAATCCTATAGCCATTTACCTTTCCTAGTAACATGATTCAATAAAGATATTTTAAAACCATGTTTCCTTTCTATGTTAGGTCATGTATAATGTAAGGCACTTTCTACCATGTCTATAACTTACCAGGGAATGCTCTGAAAAAACTACCATACTATAATACTGATTGATCCTTATGAAATTATTTATAGCATAAGTTCCTATCATCCCATGCTTTCATGATCTAATTATGCACTTCCTACGTCCACAATGATCTATATTTAAAATCATCCATCCAATTTATCTCAAGGATTCAGTTAGTAGGAAAATCATGATCTCTGAGTTAGATGACCATGGTAATGCACTAGTTGGGTACTAAGTATTTCATCAACATGACTACTTTAACACGATACACTAACTAGAAAGGCATAAATCATGTAGCCTTATTTAATGTGTGTGATATTCCCATAAAATTTTAGGAATGAAATATTCCCAGTCATCCTAATTGACATCATAGATCTTTGTCAACATTGTACCCAACACTTAATTGGAAGCTTTAGCTTGGCCATTGCCCTGTGGATGATATGTAGTGATTTTATGATGAGAGATAATAAACTATTCAGTTAGAACCTTGATGTTGTTTTTTAGAAAGTGCATTCATCTATCATTTATTAATTTTATGGGACATCTAAACTTTGTTATGATGTTTTCATATAGAAAATTCACTACATTCTTTGCACCGTAGCTAGGTATTGTAACAACTTCAATCCACTTAGTTAAATAGTCTATCATACGGATGACATGTCTTGATTTTTTGCATTTTATTTATGGGTTGATAGGTCCAATAAAGTCAAGGATTCATTATTGAAAAGTCTACTCAACTAACATAGGTTACACAACAACATCTCATCTTTTTGCAGTGGTTTACCCATGCATTGGTAGACATTGTAGTGTTTCACAACTCTATGTGTATCCTAGAATAGATTTTTCCACCATAATGAAATTTTTAATAGATTTTTAGCCATGGATTCTCCTTCAAAATGTCCTCCTACAATTCCTTGATGTGATCCTTCTAAGATTTGAGTTTGTTCATGCTTGACAACAACCCTACATAGAACTTTATCCTTACCTAAGTGATATAAAATCCCATTGATGATGGTATATGGTAGTGCTCTAGAAACAAATTGATTTTTATCACACTTATGATAGTGTGAATAAAATACTCCTTACTCGAGGAAGTTGTCAATGAATTTAAAAATTTTAAGAATCATAGAGACATAGAAGAGATGAGCATCAACAGAGTCTTCTTGTAATTATTTTACATCTTCACCATTTGGAATGTGGATGAGATGATCTGGCTCCACATTTTCTCTTCTTGGTTTTAAATTTATGTAGAATTGAAAATCTTAAAACATCATCAACCATCAAGAGATGTGTCCTCGTAGCATCATCTTATTGATAAGTTATTGTGGTGCTTGATCATAAGTAAAGACTTTGAATGGTGTCACAAGTAAATAATGTCAAAAAATTTGTAGTGAGAGCATGATGGCCAATTCTTCTCATTCAGTCATTTTGTAGTTTTTCTCTATGTCTGATAATTTACAACTATAAAAATGAGTAGGATGGTTGAGTCCACCATCTCTTGGTTATATAAGTAAAACACCATCTATGATACCTATATCATCTACATGTACATGAAAAGGCTTACTCTAGTCTAGAAAAACAAGTATGGGTGCATAACCAATCTTTGTTTCAGCTTGATGACGATTGCTTAACATTTTGAAGTTTAGACAAATTTCATATTCTTATACAGTAAAGATTAAAATAGAGATGAAATAACTACATAGCCCTTGATAAACTTGCAATAATAGCCATAATTCCATAGAAAAAAGCACAATTCAGTTGAGATAATAGGTGGAGGCATACTCAATATTACTATGATTTTTTCCTGATCAACCAGAATACCTTCACTACATAGAACATGTCTAAGAAAAACATTAAAAGGTGTGAATAATAAATATTTCTTCAAATTCAAATCAATACGTAGATCCCAACATCATTCCAACATTAAACACAACTTATACAAATGCTTTTTGAATAAAGAAAAGACTTCCCAATCATCAAACTAAACTTTTATAAAGAAAAGACTTCCCAATCATCAAACTAAACTTTTATGGAGTCACAAATAAAATCCAATAATTTCATAACCCCTATACCAGATAACACTCTAGGTGCATTCTTAAGGCCAAAACACATGACCTTGTATGCAAAAGAACCCCATTCCATTGTAAATATTGTTTTGGCTCTAGTTTCTTTTATGATCGATATCTAATAATATCCAGTAAAATTATCTATTAAATAATAAACTGAATGTCTTACGATAGAATCTAAAACTTCATCTATGAATGGAATTAGGAATGGAGTTGTTGCCAGAATCCGGATAACGCGAGTGAAATGAAGACATGATCACACAAGATAAACAAGTGCACACCACAAGATGCTAAAGCAATTTGACAATAACAAGAAGATAAATTGCACAAAACAAAATGGAGAAAACCAAATCTGAATTAGCATGAAATGGCCAAAATGAGGACTACAAATAGGAGAGTACAAAAGTAACTCCTCCACAAAAGGTGGACAAGGCACACCAAAAATTGTCAGTAACACCTCCATGAAAGGTGGTGACAAGGTGCTAAGAATAGAGAAGTAACTCCCATCAAGGGAGTTACTTATGACATTCTTATGACACCTATGACACATCTATGACACACACCTCCACATAAGCTAGCCTATCCCACAAATGTAGGAAAACTCCATGTATGCACAAGAAATACAATTTCTCTAATTAATAAATAGGGAAAAATAAAAACCTACACTAATACCCCCCTATAAGCGCAGCTTAGGTGGGAAGTGTGGAAATATAAAATGGGTTTCGGAAACTAGCCCTGATGAGGTACCCATGTACAAATGCAATCTCTCATAAGATAGAGAAAAGGAGAAAACCTGTAGGAAAAAACTCCCCCCCAAAAGAGAGACATAAAAGAAAAGAAGAGGCTAGAAGGCCCCCCTGAAGATGATGCTATTGCAGATGTAGACTGGACCCCAAAAAGAGCTCATAGATGAATGAACTTGCTCTCAGTGAAAGGTTTAGTGAAGATGTCTGCAACCTGATCTGAAGACTGGCAAAATATCAAGTCAATGACCTGACTATGAATAAGCTCCCGAATGAAATGCATGTGAATCTCTATGTGCTTGGTCCACTGGTGTTGAACTGAATTCCTGCAAATCTGTATGTTACTCTAATTGTCATAATAAATGATGGTGGGCTGCCTAATAGGAATGCCAAACTCAGAAAGAATCCCCTGAAGCCAAATAGCCTCAGTAGCTGCATTAACAGCTCCCCTGTACTCTGCCTCTGTGGATGATATAGCAATAGCATTCTTCTTCTTGCTAGACCAATTGATAGGACCTGAACCTAGAGAGAAACTGTAACCAGAAGTGGACTTACGAGTTTGTGAATCGCTAGCCCAGTTTGAATCTGTATATCCAACCAAGTCAACCTCTGTGCCAAATCTGTAGTGAATCCCATATCTATGTGAACCCTGTATGGAATGCAAGATCCTCTTAGCTGCTTTCCAATGCAGCTCATGGGGTTCCTGCATGAATCTGGAGACAAGTCCCACTATATATGAAATGTCGGGCCTGGTGTGAGTCAAGTAGATGAGACTACCAACAAGTTGTCGATACCGAGTGGCATTAACCAATGGTGAAGAACAATCAGTCTCAAGCTTGACTCTTGATAGAAAGGGAGTCAGAGATGGCTTGCAATCAGCCATGTGAAATCGAGCCAATAAGTCAAGAGCATACTTAGGCTGTGTAAGAGAAATCTCTAAATCTGACTGTGAAATTTTGATGCCAAGGAAGTAGTGCAACAAACCCAAGTCTGTCATGTCAAATCTCTCCTGAAGAGATGCCTTCACCGCTGTAATAGCCGATGAAGAACTCCCGGCAATCAAAAGGTCATCAACATATAGAACCAAAATCAGAAGCGAATCATCCTGCCGTAAGAAGTAGACATTAGGATCAGAATGGCACCTAGTGAAATCTACTGTGAGAAGGAAGGAATCCATCTTGGCATACCAAGCTCGAGGGGCCTGTTTGAGGCCATAGATAGATTTCCTAAGTCTGCATACTAAGGAAGAATCCTAACAAATCCTGGTGGCTGCTCCATGTAGATCTCCTCCTCAAGGTCTCCATGAAGAAAGGCACTCTTCACATCCATCTAATGCACATCCCAACCATGTGCTGCAGCAATAGCCAAGGTGAGTCAGATAGAAGTCATCTTTGCAACGGGTGCAAAGGTCTCTGAGTAGTCAATGCCTGTCACTTGTGAGAAATTTTTGGCAACCAATCGCGCCTTGTACTTATCGACCGACCCATCTGCTGCAAACTTGGTCCGATATATCCACCTACATCAAACCATCTTTCTTCCCTTAGGAAGTGAAGTCAAATCCCAAGTGTGATTTTTGATTAAGGAAGAATATTCTTCCTCCATAGCACTATCCCACTCAGGTACTCCCGATGCCTCTCGAAAAGTCTGTGGATCTTAAATTGAAGCAAAGAAGGCATGTGGATCTCTCTGAAAGTCCCCCCTAGTACGTCTATCATCTGCGGGGTCTCCTGTCCATGTACCAACACTCTCAAGTGTCTGTCTGGCCCAAAGTGGCCCAGAAGTGGGTGAGTCAGGTGCTAACTCCTCATCCTCTAACTGACTAGAGGTGGATGACATTGCATCACTGTCCTCACTGTCTGAACTCAAAGAAGAAGAAGATGACTCTGGCTCAAGAACCTGCTGTGGCTGATCTGAATCTGACGAGGAATCATCATGAAGAAGTAGATTTGATGAGGGAAAAGAAGTGTCAAGTGTTGAGTCTCTAGGACTCTCATGAAAATGGACACTTCTCTCAATGAACAACTCATGAGTGACTGGATCTAGAAGGCGATATCCCTTAATACCATCCAGATATCCTACAAAGATGCAAGGCTTAGACTGACGTTCCATAGCTTTGCGTTTCTTCTTCAGAATGCGGGCCATGGCTGGGGATCCAAAAATCCTAAGGTGCTCAACATCAGGTTTCCTTTTATGCCAAGCTTCAAAGGGTGTTATCCCTTTCAAAGCTTCGTGAGGAATCCTGTTCTGAATGTAGCAAGCACAATTGATGGCTTCAGCCCAGTACTGTGGTGCTAAGGATTTAGAGTGAATCATAGAACTAGCCATCTCTTTCAAGAACCTATTCTTATGTTCTGCAACCCCATTCTATGAAGGACTGTAGGTGACTGTGCGCTACAAATCAATCCCCTATGTGGTGCAAAACTGCTCAAACCTGATGCTGACATACTCCCCTCCATTATCAGTTCGAAGAACCTTGATGGATTTCTCACTCTGTTTCTCAACAAGAGCCTTGAAGTCTAGAAAATATTCAAACACTTTAGACTTTTGTTTGAGAAAATATATCCAAGTGTACCTAGAGAAATCATCAATGAAAGTGAGGATGTACTTGGTCCTTGTGAAAGATGGTTTGGGAAAGAGTCCTGATACATCACTGTGGACTAACTCCAAAGGTTGTGAAGCCCTCCAAGCTTTGCCTTTGTCAAATTTTGCTTCAGGATGCTTCCCAAGGGAGCACCCCTCGCAAAGTCCTTGTGAAAATTGGACACGAGGCAAGCCAATGACCATGTCATTTTTACAAAGTTGCTCAAGATAGCAGTAGTTAAGGTGGCCAAACCGCTCATGCCACAATTTGATAACTTCATCTGAATGAGTCAGCAATGTTGTAGGAGAATAATCTAATGCAAAATGTGAAAATGTGTATAACCTGGCTTGGTGATCTGCCCTTCCCATTGCCACTGTAGTATCACTATGCAACTCCCTGATAGACACTGAATTTGGTGAAAACTCAACTCTCATGCCCCGACCAATGTGAGTGATTTAATACACTGATAGGAGATTGGTTGAAAGAGAAGGAACACTTAGAACATTGTTGAATGTTCCTCCTTCCATTTCAACTGACCCTCTCCCTACAACGGAAACTAATGTGTCATCACCCAAACTAATTAAAGTCATGCTACAAGGCTCTAAAGATGAAAACTCAACTAGTGAAGAGCCCATGTGGTGAGAAGCACCTGAATCAATGACCCATGAAGATGAGGAAGCTGTTGTAGCTACAAGGGCCTTGCCCTTTTCTTTCTCCTTACCCTTGCCCTTTGCCTTAGTAGAATCTTGGGTTGATGAATTCTGCTTGATGGACTCAGGAACACCTATGTTGTTCTTCTCTAGAAGATGAGTTAGGTGGTCTATTTGTTTCTTCATGCACTTGTGTTCATCATGCCCATTATTTTTACAATAGCCACACTTAATCTTCTCCTTCTTAGGTTTAGCATTGGAAGATGAAGACTCAGTGTTGTTTTTGGCAGGGTTGGTGTTTTTTTTCTTTTTCTCTTGATCCTTGTTCTTTTTCTTCTTCTCCTTTGTTGAAGTCTTGTCCTTACCATTTCCAACTATCAAAGCTTGGGGTTGAGTAGACTTCATTGTGCCCATTTGAATTAGCTTATCTTGCTCCCTAGTCAAGTCGGCAATGAATGAATCCAAAGAAGGCATTTTCCATGCAGTGCCAAGGGCAATTTTAGTGGCATGGAAAGTGGAGACAAAGACTGAATAACTTAGACCTAACTTTGCAAGAATAGAAAGTATGAGTTGATCATCTTTCTTCTCTATTCCGCATTCTTTCAATTGCAATCTAAGGGCCTTAAACTTAGTGAAGAAGTCTTGTAGGGTGTCAAAGTTACTAGGACTTAGACTTATGAGTTCGTTTTTGAGCTCATGACCTCTCATCTCAACAAGCTTCCCAAACAACTTTTCTAAGGTGTCCCATATGTCATTAGGAGTTTGGAAAGATTCTAAGTGGAAGAGTATTTCTAGAGACACAAACAAACTTAGTAACCCAAAGGCTTCATCACTACGGTTGTACCACTTAACCTTTTCAGTATCTGTATTAGGTTCTACTTCTGTACCCATTGTGATCCTATACAACCCTTTGCTTCTAAGAATGATAGACATTTTAACTTTCCATTCATGATAGTTGAAGGGTGTTAGGGGTTTAAGTTGAAAAGAATCTATTTTTTAGCTGAATTTAGGTGAAGTTGTGTTTGATTGCAAGTTGTGATTGTATGCAGAAAGGAGAATGAAAGTGAAGTGGCAAGTTGTGGAAAGCAATCACACCCCCCTGAAATATTGATCCCCCCCAAGTATGCAAGTGCACACTCAAAATACATCAGACTCAGCCTAAAATGCGTCTTAGAGCAATCAGTGCAAGACAAAAGCAAACAGGACGTCGGACCCAGCCGAAAATGCATCTTAGGAGACCCAAATTTTGGCACTTTATAAATTAATGCATTTTTGAAAAAAAATAAGTCTACACTGTGGAGAATTGATTTACAAGCACTTTTGCAAAAAATGGAACCCAAAACTGAGCTACCATTTGCAAGATTTTAAAGTTACAATTTTCCCGTAAACTAGTGTTTTTGCAAAAAAAACACTAAAACGTTTAAAAAATGCTTGTTATGAGGAGAGAAAGTGGCCTTCCAACCACTCATTGGATTTGGCACGGAATGAAGAATCCAAATGAGGTCTTTGTGAGGGGGAATTGGCCTCCTACCAACCCGGGCCTCACCCTTCGTCTTCGACAGGCGAAAATACAAGTTTTAATTGAACCTCTAAACTGCCTTTTTTTTTTTTTTAATGTTAATTTCAAATTTGATTTTAAAACAAACAGTCAAATCACTGATTTAAGAATATCAAAATAATATTCAAAAGGCAGATTTACCCAAAACACAGGGAGAGAGAGAGGGCCCACTAAAGAAGGCGTTGAAAGCCAAAAAGGAGCGCCATTTTTTAGAAGACAACAGTTGCAGATGTGTCAACAGGTAGCCTCAGCCGATGCAAAGTCTGATGGCTGTCAGAGGGCGCTATGTCTGATGTACGGACAAAAAAGAGTCAGCTAGCAACAACAGCGCCTAAAACATGATGGCAACACCTAAAAAACAGCGCCTAAACATCATGCAAGCAGCTGGGACGCCTCTGGGCTGGGCAGCGTCACCTTTTTCCTCAAGCTGGAGAAAACAAGTAACAAAAAATATGCAGGCCTCTTACCAGGAAAAAAGCACATATTGCAGAAGCTGGGCGCAGATTTGTGCCGTACGGCTTGGTCAGCGGTAAGCAAAAAACACAGTGTTTCTTCCAAAAAAAATGCACTGTATGAGGCACCTTGCAGGAATAAAGTTACTGCTCCTCCTTACTAGAACTGAGCGCCAACCTTCCTCCTTCTGCGGTTGAATGTGGCTCCCTGAGGTGAAGACAACCAAAGGCCAAGGATTCCCAAGAAACTGATACCAGATATGGACAGAATTTTTTTTTAAAATTTTTGAACAAATTTAAAAAAATGAACTCCACTCTTCTTGATTTCAAAATAATCTAAAAGCAAAATCACACACAAGATTACCGGTTTTGCTCTGATACCATATCGGAGTTGTTGCCAGAATCCGGATAACGCGAGTGCAATGAAGACGTGATCACACAAGATAAACAAGTGCACACCACAAGATGCTAAAGCAATTTGACAATAACAAGAAGATAAATTGCACAAAACATAATGGAGAAAACCAAATCTGAATTAGCATGGAATGGCCAAAATGAGGACTACAAATAGGAGAGTACAAAAGTAACTCCTCCACAAAAGGTGGACAAGGCACACCAAAAATCGTCAGTAACTCCTCCATGAAAGGTGGTGACAAGGTGCTAAGAATAGAGAAGTAACTCCCATCAAGGGAGTTACTTATGACATTTTTATGACACCTATGACACATCTATGACACACACCTCCACATAAGCTAGCCTATCCCACAAATGTAGGAAAACTCTATGTATGCACAAGAAATACAATTTCCCTAATTAATAAATAGGAAAAAATAAAAACCTACACTAATATCATTGACACAAGCATCATTAAAAAATACGATAATCCCCACATACTCATATTTATTCTATTTTCTTGGGTTGGACTACCATGGGGCTTACCCAATCTACCTTTTCTATTGAATAGATTATTCCTGCATCATGCATTCTATCTAGCTTAACATTTACTTCTAGCTTCATATTCAAACTAAGCTTGAATGACCACTTATTTTTATGTCATGCACACTGCTTTAGTTTAATATGCATCTTTCTAAGATATGTTTTAATACCTCATACATCTGATAATTTTATGGAAAAGGTATCTTTATAATCCCTCAAAATTTTTAAAACTTAAGAGACCTCAGTTTCCATCTAATAGTCTCTAATGTTTTCCAATTTTGTGTCCTCCTCTATCCTGATATGTATGACATGATTTTTGAGAGGTTTTTGATAAATTTTATGTTTTTATTCATTAGTAAATTCCTTTAGCCTCCTTTACCCTTCATATTCAATAATTTATATATTGTGAACTTATCTTCTTCAATAGGTTTTATGTTGGTGTTTTTGAGTGGTTTTATAAGTCATTCAGGATCAAATAAATCATTCAAACCCAAATCACCATAAAAATAATCCTCAACATCTTCTACCTTATCTTGTATTTGGTGACATGGCTAAGTTAGATATTGTTATTCATTCTTAGTATCTTTGTATCTTTGTAATTTTGAGTTAAGATCAAAAGCTACGTCCTTCTACATAGTGGATTCTATTATGGTGCTTAGGTCTTCTATGCATCCATGGCATACAAAATACTAAAGTTTGTTTAGTACATTGTAAACCAAATGATTTTCATCTTAAAAAAAAAATATATTTTTATAAAATCACGTACTACTTGTGCCCAATACTTGGTCTCCCTTCTGTACTCCTAATGCATGTAACATACTACTCATAATGGAGGAAGTGTATAGTAGAATGTTTGAACCTAATACTTTGGTGCCACATGTTCCTCATTCTAGACTTCAATGAATTTATATATATGAATTTTATGGAACTAATCTTCTTTAAATAATGGAAAATTGGTAAAAATTAACTATGGTAGCTTAAACTTGATGATCATGAGCTCACAGGCATCATCCCACTCAAGCTTATGGTCTTGATGAGTTGACTACCATGTTGCAGCAACTCCTTTCAGGGTATAATTTGAAACACTAAATCACTATAATAAATTCATTAATGTCCTTAGTTTCATAGTATATAAAAATTTATCACTTGTGTGCAAAGATAATTCACATCGGTCAGAGTTCATGGTCACCTTGTGCCTAGTTGAGGAGGTGGGTATTTTGAGTCACCACTAATAGATAAAGTTATTTCCATTCGAAAAGTTCCTTCCATAGTTGGGTCTATGTAGTCCTACATGTGATCATTATATTGGTAAAGGAATTCAACTTTTGACTGATTAGGATATTTTTGCATACATAGACACACACTCTTTAATGACAAACTAGTTTACTGCCAACTATGTTGCTACTAGTTTGGGCCTTCATTATTATAATGTCTTTATTTTTTAAGTTATCAGTGATTTTACCTGAGGTTTGGTATGCTAGTATATAAATTTTCATTAAATTACATGCAAAGATTTTAAGTTTTTCTCAAAATTCACCTTCATCCAACAAGTTTCTTGTATAACGTATGCAAAGTCTAGTTTAACTGAAATTATGTAAGGACTATGCACTCTATTAAGAGGAATGACAACCACTTTATCACCTTCGTGAAGCTCTAATTTGTTCTACACCATGTTGATATTCATCTGACCATTGTATGCCCATTTTTTACCTATGAGCATAGGGTAATGTGTTGCTAAGGTTTTCATGTCGATGACTTCAAAGTCACCATGCAGTGTCAATTTCATAGATTTTATCTCCATGTATTCTAATCTACTAATAGTATCAACCTTTCCATAATTAGCTAGACCCAAAGTTAATGGGCTGTAACTCAAAATTGATGATCCAATGTCTTCCCATGTATACCAAGGAATCATAATGATTGTACTTTAATAAATTAAAGACAATATTTAGACTCTTGTAACGAAATAACTCAATGTCAATACGAAAAACAACATCCTATTGTTTCTTCATTTTGATGTACCATACCAACTTCTCCATATTATATTTTCCACATTGCACACACTCCCATAGATTATGTAGTAGGTCTATGATGTTCTAAAAGATATCTTTGTTATGGAGTATACTTAAAAGATTCATAAGATTTATGTGTAGTGAAAAATCCACCTTGATGTATGATGTTCATAATATGGCCGAACATTTATGAATCTATTAATTTAACATCTCCTTTAGTTGTGTCTTGATGTTGGATACTTTTCAACATCTATGTAGCTTTGTACATGAGACCCATTTTTGTAGCTAAATCTAGGTACTTATCTTGTTTAGATTTTTGGATCCCCTGATCCTATAAAATTTTGAGTGGAGGCAAACCTTGGTCTATGTGCTATTATTTTGTAATAATTATAGACACTAGAAATATACACATCATAGTTATGAATGTCACAATTCTCCAAGACAACCTTAGGACCCCCTTAGGCCCAATCTTAATCTTTTGACCCCTAGCCAATCCTAATTCACCTAACCCAAGTTTGTTTACCAAGTGACTTAACGTACCTTTTTCCCCTTCCTACCTTGGCACTATCTATCATAGACAATCACCCTAACCATCAATGATCACCTTGACCATCAATGATCACTATTACCATTAATGATCACCCTGACCATCAATGGTCAAGTTTCACCACCTAAATAACTTAATTGACCATTCAACTTTGAATTGATTTTTTATAATTAGCTCATATAATTCATGTGCAAACTAATACATGCATGGGTTACATTTATATATTAGGTTGGACCACTTGTTAATGTATTTTTGCACCTCTCCTTCCTTCTTATAAAAATAAAAGTTAAGAGAGAGAGGGGGTAATTAGATCATCGAGGAGATCAAGTAAGTAGATCATTAGGAGGAAAGAGTAGGAGAGAGGTCAACGTTCAAGATCAATCATCAACTTATTGTGTAGGTATCTCTTCATAAAAAACCATCTTTAACAAGCTTCAGAACTTCTCAAAGCCATCAATTATTAATTGTCAAACCATGAGCTAAGTATATTGTTCTCTATTTCAATTTTTAATTATTTAGATTATAAATTTCACCTATCCAACCATAACCTCTTTTAAGTTATTTTAATGAATAACCCTTGAACCAAACACCTGTAAACCTTACCCTTTACCTCGTAACCAATATCTAACCCTAACTCACCTGGAAAAACCATTATGAAACCTCAACCAATCAATATTCTTAACTTGAACTATAACTAATAGTAATCATCAATGATAACCCTAAATATTTATGATCACCTTAATCATTGATGATCACCTTGACTGTCGATAGTCCCTGTGTAGAACTAGACACCCAAAATCAATAAGTAGAAACAACTTATTATCCTCAACTAAAACCCTATTTTCTTTATAGATGTCATAACACAAACTAGAAAATACAAACTAACCATACCTAAACCATATTTTGATAGTTTGGCATTCACCTTAATTTTATATTGTTAATTTAATCATTTATTTTGAATAGTATTTATTTCACCTAAATTAAGTACATTCATTTATGTTATGCATATTCTTTTATTAGAATTAAATTGTCTTAAAAGGTGGATTGACAACCTCTATGGAAGTCAAGTACTTTTGGGATATATATTTCTAGGCAATCCACCTTCCTACCTAACTAACATAACCTTTATTTAGTCTCCTTATGCAGGTCATCTTCCCAAGCCAAAGAGGAGCTCTCACAACTGTTTGGATCAGTGAGTGAAAACTAGATCCAAGTTCTACCAACCTTACCCTTTTTTAATTCTTACCATTTCTTCTTTAGGAAATAAATCAAAATTTGAGTATAACATTCTATCACCCCTAGTCGGACCTTGAGTCTTTACTTAGGTTTATTTTATTTCTATCTGTATACTCTTCTCTCCATCTATGCTCATAAATGAAACTAAAATTTCTATTGGGCTTAAAATCAAGTGCATCTATTATTTCCTTTAAATTTTAGCTCATTTTAAATTAAATCAAAGTAATCTTATCATAACATCACTTTTGTTACACACACTAAAAGAAAAAAAATTCATCAATCAAACATCAAAATAATTTGAGACAAGGCCTAACTGGGATTTCATCCCGTAGCTGATCACCTTACCCCTTTCTTGATAATCCTACTTGGAGGTCATTAATAAGGGGAGAACCAAGTTAACTATCTGGTTGAGTATAAATTCTAATAAATTAATATATATTGGCTAAGCACCTGACACCCTTATCATTGTGGTGAGTGAAGTTAGGGGGTAGGCCCCAATAAAATACCATGTATTGATTTTTAGTAGAGATTTTTTTGAGCACCTGATCAACCTAAAATCAAACACAAATTGCTTCTATAGTACCTGATCTACAAGCTAACTTCTATCATAATTTATTATAATTTAGGGCATAAGCCAAAAGTGAGATTAAAATTAACCATAAGATTTAATGTACTCTAGCATGTGTTGGATTTATTTCATCATTTTATTGCTTTCTCTTTGTTTTATTTATGAGGAATCAGAATCCTTTTGGTAATCTTCTACCATATTTCCTTCACCCACTCTGTTTTCATTGCTTTGTTCAATGCGAAACCCACTTATATTTTTATCTGTAGATCCTAACTTTGTTAGATTTATAGATAATAACCCTGTTGCCTTACAGTGTTATCTTACATCCCAATCCACTTATGCTCCCATGACACCCTATAATTACCTTAACCTCATCCACAGTATACAAAACCTAACCTAAAACCAATAAATAAACTACCAATAACCATCTGACCCTCATTATAATCAACCAAAAACCTATCACTATTCACTTATCCTCATCATAATCAACCAAAAACTATCATCAATCATTTTATCATCATCATAATCAACCAATAACCTATCAACAACTACTTGGTCATTTCCATAACCAACCTCAACCTCAACTATCCTGACCTAACCAATCTTTGGGTTACCTATCTCAACTATCAAATCATTATAACCTATCAACCAACTACTATCAACCTACCTTATCAACTTTACCTATCTCACCAAACTTATCAAACTCACCTAATCAATCAAACCAACCTACCTTATCAACTTTATCTATCTCACTCAACCTATCCAACCAACCTATCTTTTCAACCTCACTCAACCTATCAAATCAGCCTACCTATCCAACCTTACCAAATCAAATAATTAACTACCAATCAAACCAACCAACCTTATCAAATGAATCAAATTAACCCAAATTATCAAACCAACCCAACTTATCATATCAACCAAACTTACTCAACCAATCAACTTTATCAAATTAACCAATTAGCTCACCACCTCAACAACCATTGATACACACTTTTCTTAAATATTATACCCCATTGGGAGAGTCATATTCCTCAATCCTATAAAAACTTTATGAGATTTTGTCATTATACTCCCTCTAATCAAACCAATAAATATTTCACTTCTAAACGATTTTGGTTCATACAAAATGAATTTTGTGTTTATCATCATAAAAACATGCATGTTATAGATAGATGTTCAAATTTTTAAATGATCATCCAAAACCTTATTGATAAAAAAGAGATTCCCAAGGATAGACTATGTGTTCCTCCCAACCTAGCCTTGAACATTTTCAAGCAATCAATAATTGAACCCTTTCCTTCACCCATTATTGAGGAAACCCCTAACCAAAGTCCTCAACACAATGAGGCCATCCATTAAATTTTATCCTTATCACACCAATAACTAAGGAAACTATAATCAAACCTTCAACCAATGCATTTGTTGACCAAGTGGAACCTTTACAAATTTACTTAAACACCATAATTAGGGAAACTAACCAACCTCTTCCACTTCACCCTTTAGTGGATCAACCTACAATCAACCCACCTACTCTACTTCACATTTTAATGGATCATCCAACCTATTCCTCCTCACTTTTTAGTGGATCAACCTTCAACCAACCTACCTCTTCCACTCACTCACAAAGTGGAATCACCTCAAACAGTCATATCAATTCCATCTACCCATATTATGGAACCATCACCAACCACCTTACCTATTCCACTTATCTATCTTGTGGAAACAACACCAACCATCTTACCTTTTCCACCAATCTATTTTCTGGAACCAATCAACATCAATTCATCTATTTTGCTTCATATTTTAGTGGAGTAAAACCAAACTCAAAATACCTCATCTACGATCAACCCAACCTTACCTAAAATCAAACCAACCTCAACTAAAGTAAACCTAATCTTACTTGAGGAATACATAACATTAACTACAACCAAGGTAATAGAACTATTCTATAGCCTGCTCACATTTATCTACTTAATGATGTTGTCAAACTAAGCAAACCAAACAAATAGTCAAACCCAACAAACAAACCAAACCATCCATTTATTCTACGTATCTCAACCAATAAAACTAAACTCTAATCCAAAGGAATCAAACACATTCAAACCAAATTTTGAAACAACCATAACCAACTTATCTATCAACCCAAACCAACACCAACCTTTTATCCCACCTGAACCACCACCTAAAACTTGATCTTCTCAACCACTAACAATTAATAGCTAACAATCCTTGGGAGGTACATGAATTCATCTTCATCCCTCATAAACCCTCTTTGATAACTATCACCTTTGCATTAGGATCCCATCTGAGATTGACCTTATGGAAAAATAAATTGGGGGAACTATCCCTCCAAAAGGCTCTAAGCCTCTAGCCTTGCCTTATCAAACCAAACAAACTATTGGAGGTCACCTTTCTCCAACCAACACAACCAACCATCATAGATAACCTTCTCCACCAACCCAACCAACCATCAGAGATAACCTTCTCTGCTAACCCAAAATAATTATCATAAATGACCTTTCTCCACCAGCCTTTTTAAGTTTTTTTAAATCCAAATTAACCATTAGAAATCACCTTTCTCCACCACCCAAACATTAACCATTGGAGATAACATTTTATCTAGACAACCCAACCAAACCTTCTCTCCAACCAACCCAACCAACCATTGGCAATCACCTTTTTTCTAACTAACCCATTCAACCATCGAAGATCACCTTTCTCCCTCAGCCCACTAATCATTAGATATCACCTTTATCCATAACCCAACCACCTAACCAACCTTGTATTTTAACCTTTTATCAATCTAACATCTTTTCCATATCTTTTAAAGTGTCAAAAATTAACTGGGGGACATCTTTATCCCTAATTGGCCAAAGCCATTCATGCATAAGTATGGTTTTGGGTAATATTTGAGCCTAAACCCCTTAGTGTTTTGTGCTCTTGTATGTTCTTTTGTTAAAAAAATTCCTAACTCATGTTATGTCTAACTTAAGCTCATCCCTTGTTGTCATACCACCTCCATTTCATTATTTTTAAGGAAAAATAACTACAAACAAGATCATGTGATTATCTACCAAAACCTTTTAGCCTAATCTTGAACATGGGTACCCTGACTCTATCCATGGAATTATTCTCATTGTACTATACACACCTTTACATGATAGATTCCCATGGTCATTATCACTTAAACCTATTTTACCCATCAACAAAATTCTTGTGCTATGGTTTTCCCCCCATAAATGAAACCCTTAAGCCTATATAGACTCATCCATATCTAAAATAATATAAATCTATTTGGGATACCAAATATTACTTCGGTCACATCTCTAGCATTATAGACCACTCCCTTGAAGGATGAATACCCATACCTATTTAAATTTCTTAAAAATATATACTTATCCCCTGAAGGATAGTTATCAACATGTGTAAATCTAAATCTTAAACCACTCCCTTGAAGGATAATTAAGTCAAATTTGTCAAGATAACTATCACTTGGAAGATTCCCACATCGATATGCTTCCTACCACCATCAAATAAAACAATGAAAAGACCATACCAAAAAAAAGAAGTAAAACAATCCCAAGAAAGACATAATCAACTTTCACAATAGCCTTGGTAGACTTCCTACATTAATCAATCTACTCCCAGCATAAAACAAGGACTTTTATATCATTGTTCTTAGGTTAAAAATAGAAAGGGTAATCCACTTCCAAAAGAAGGTCACACATTCACCCATCTCCATTTTTACCCTCTACAAAATTAAGGGATTTTGAGCTTACTTGAAACTTTGTGATCAATCTACCTTTTTAACTATCAAACTAAAAAATCAACAAATCATGAAGGGTTTATGTTTATAATCCCATCCATCTTACCATTATGGTCTTTGCCAATTGGAGTGTTTAGCGTACTCCTACTTTCATGACAACCTTGTCAAGATGTATGTATTCATTTTTTGGGTCATTAGCACTCCCAACTACCCACTTTGTACACTTTCATTAGGAAATAGGTACCTTTTTACCAAACCAATTGATACCTCAAATTGGGTAACCAATTTGAACCCCACCAAACATTAAAGATTACCCTTCTCCACAAATGAACTATTGGAGATCACTTTTCTCCACCAACCAGAACTATTACCAAAACTAACCATTGAAGATCACCTTCCTTCAATAACTAGAACCATTACCTAAACTAAACATTGGAGATAACCTTTCAACACCAACCTATTACCCACCCATGGAGACTACCTTCTTCACCCACTGACCACCTCATCATCTCACCATTTTTATATTTTAGCCTAACTATCACACATTTTGTGATGAATTTTTACCTGGTATTTTTCCCATAGTGATAACATTTCCATGTTGACCACCTTTTAAACTTGTGCTACTTCATGCTTACCTGAACCACTTGTGTCTTCTTGGGAGCACTTATTACCTTGGATACCCATGATGCTTGACTAGTTTGTGTTTTCACTGGGAGTACTTCATACTTTAGATACCAACCAAAACATACACATCACTTAGGAGACTTGTGTTTACTAGTATACCCAATAGTCATGCCTAAATATAGTCATGTGGTCCACTTGTCACTTGTCCTTCTAGCATCAACCTTTATTTTTACCAGTTATGATAACCTAGTCAATGCACGATCTTGGTTACCACACTTTCTATCAGACTTTGTGAACTTCTTTAGGCTTTCATGCCCACCTTTATGGCATTCACTTTCATCATCATCCACCTTATCAAACATTCACCCAATTATATTTTACCTCATCAACTCCTGGTTTGAGGGCACACATCTTGTCTTATACTGAAGGCAAATAGATCTTCAACTAGAAATCTATTTTTTTGTAGTTTGTTGATTCAAAGCTGCATAAAAAAGGGGGAAAATGTAGATATTGGTAATCTACACATCATAATTCCAAATTTAAAAACTCCCTTGGACCACCTTAGGACCCCCTTAGGCCCAACCTTAACCTTTTTACCCTTAGTTGATCCTAACACAACTGACCTAGGTTAGTTTTATCAACTAACTTAACCTACCTTTTTAACTTAGCTCTATCAACCATTGGCAATCACCCTAATCATTGATGATCACCCTAACCATAGATAATTGGGTTTCATCACCTGAATAACTTAACTAACCCTTTAACTCCAACTTGAATTTTTATAATTAGCTCATCTAATTAATGTATGAACTAATACATGTGTGAGTTATATTTAGAAAACAAGTTGGACCCCTTTTTAACATATTATTGCACCTCTCCTTCAGTCCTATAAAAAGAATAAAACTTGAGAGAGAAAGAGGGTAAGTGATCGTTAGGGAGATGAGGTAAGTAGATCATCAAAAGGTAAGAGTAGGATAGAAGATATAGATCAAGATAAATCATTAACTTCTGGTATAGGTATCTCTTCATCAAAACTCATATTTAAAAATCTCCAAAACTTCTCCAAGCCATAAACTATCAAAAAATGAAATAAGTATATTGTTCTTTCATTCAAGTTTCAATTATCTAGTTTAGAATTTCTACCCATCCACCCATAACCTTTTTTAAGTCATCTGAATGAATAACCCTTAAACCAACCACCTTTGAACTTTACCCTCTACTTTATAACTAATATCTAACCCTAACTCACCTTTAAAAACAATTTTTAAACCTTAACCATGCAACCTTATTGACCCAAACCAGAACTAAAAGTTATCGTCAATGATCACCACAACCATTGATGATCACCCTGACCATTGATGGTCACTATGTAAAACTGACACCCAAAATATACAAGAATAAACAACTTATTATCCTAAAATAAAATCCCATTTTCTTGACTTTTGTCACAATATAGATGAAAAATAACAACTTAACCATACATGAGCCATAATTTGATAATTTGGCATTTAACTTAATGTTACCTTGTTAATCCAAGCATTTATTCTAAATAGTATTTATTTCACCTAAAATAAGTACATTCATTTATGATATACAACATTATTTTATCATCATTAGCTTTTCATAAAAGGTGGATTGACAACCTCCAAGGAAGTTATGTACTTATTTGATCTATCTTTGTAGGCAATCCACCTTCCTACCTAACTAGCACAACCCTTCTTTTGTCTCTTTCCTATGTAAGTTATCTTCCCAAGCTAAATAGGAGCTCTCACAACTATTTGGATCACAAGTGTAAACCAAATATAGGTTTTAACAACCTTACCCTTTCTTCAATTTTACTCTTTCTTCTTGAATAAATAAATAAAAAGTTGAGTATAACAACAACATTTAAAAAAATGCATTTTATTTAGGCTACAAACTTGCCATATTCACATTCTGAACATCCTTATCCTTTCATTACATCTCCAAAAGGGGATATATTTTTGTGTCATTTTGATCAAAGATTATATATAATTCATTGTATGAGTGCATTTGTTGATTCATCATACAACTTTATTGGACACAATTATATTATTTTCATAAATATCATTGAAAGGGAGGCCATTGGTAGTTATTCCTTCTACCCATTAGTATCCTCCTCTATATCCAACTCGATATCCTATTCTATTGGATTAATATCCACCTCAATACCCTCTCTATGATTGTATAATGTTCTAATGCTAGTGTTGTTTATTGTTATATCCAATTATGAGTTGCTATTATATAGCTAGTGGGGCCTAACATTTTGTTGTTAATCTATTATGGGTGATCTCCAAGGTGCTACATAATAGTACTAAGAGGATGGAGGTGTCTAACTTAGTGAATAAGGGTTATATCTAGCCAAACCTTAAGGATGTTACTATAGTGAACTCAAAATCCATTATGGACCCATCTAGGTCATACAAACTTTATCTACATCTCATCTTAGGATCACCATTTT
>JARHVA010006434.1:30000-35000 GCA_037957365.1 Torreya grandis
AAAGAGTGGTACAAAATTATAGTTATTGGTGTAATATTTGTGCGCTTAAGTTCTTCAACCATGACATGTGACTTTGGAAGTATATTCAGACTTTAGATTAGGGATACCAGGGATCTACGTAATCAGATTGGGAGAATTGGGAAGTTTTATTTCAATGTGTAATTGGAATTCTATTGCCTTTCAATGTGGAAGCCTCATATCTACATAATGGTTTGAAATGTGACTTTACAGTGATATTTTTGGAATTCCTTTGGATGAGGTTTTCCAAACATCTAGCACAACCTGTTACTTGAATGTGAAAGTAAAAAATTAAAATTATTTTTCCATAAGGATAAGAGAAATATAACTAGAATAACATGGAGAGAATTTTTATCTAATTAGGGAGTACAAAAAATTATCTAGGTGTGTGGAATAGTCTTTGGGTAAGCCTACAGTATTGTGCATGAGGAGTAGGTAAATTATGGAATCATTGGTTTGCTTAGACGAATGGGTTGTATCCATTTTAAAATTAAGGAAAGTGGTGTGTGTATGTGTGTGTGTGTGTGTGTGTGTGTGAGAGAGAGAGAGAGAGAGAGGAGAGAGAGAGAGAGAGAGAGAGAGAGAGAGAGAGAGAGAGAGAGAGAGAGAGAGAGAGAGAGAGAGAGAGAGAGAGAGAGAGAGAGAGAGAGATTGTATATAACTATATAACTATATATATTATGTTCTAATTTTATATATATATATATATATATATATATATATATATATATATATATATATATATATATATATATATATATATATATATATAATCTATTAATAAACTTCTAGATTTAGATCTACAATTTCTTTAAAGGAAATTATAATAATTGTATTTCAAATTTTGAACAATAGTTTTTTATTACCCCCCTCTCTAAATTTTTTGAAGAAAATAATAGTAAGCTCATTGATGCAAGGAGGAGAGGCTATGTGGACTAGTTATCATTGCGCATGTACCTCTAAATTCATTTTTTTAATCAACTTTAGCTATGTAAAAAAAAAATTTATTTCCATTCCTTCAACATATTTTTATTTAGTGTTATAGTGGATAGTCATGTGGCACCAACTTTGTATACATACTCCAAGTTTTTGGAAATTGATTAGAATCTTTACTAAAACGAAGCTTGAAAATAGGATTATCAACAAAACAACTATCATAGTTTTTTTGGTGAATAAGGGGACTATTACAAAGCTCTGGTGGTGAATAATGGAATCATTCCAAAGATATGAGTACAATGTTCCAAAGATTTTACTTTAGCATAGGTAAGTAACATGCTTGTAAAATTGACTGACTTGATAACCTCTTCATTGTTTTAGGTGAAAAAGTGTTAATGTATATTAATAATACCCATGGCTTAGGTAAAATTTCCACGCGAAAATGTTTTATTCATTAATTTGAAATGAAATAGGAGACTAGATTATAGTAGTAGTTAAAAAATTCACCAGTAATTATTTTCCAACAAATATCCTTTTCAAAGAATTGTAAACTATTCATTTATTTGAATTTGTAATTTTATTACAACATGCACAAATAGTTAGGGAGTTATAGTATTTAATATTTTTTCATGAATACACAAAATGTAAAAATATTGGGTTCACTTTTTTGGTAACAATGTGACTTATATCTCTGACATAGGTTTATTCTTGGCTACTAGATTTGGAGAGAGGAACATGGTCTACAATTATTTATAGAAATAAATGTATAAAAATAGTGAATACTATTAATTTGTATAGATTTTTACAATCACAATATGTGATATGGTCTCAAAGATATGTAAATAAATATTTATCATATTTCTATTGATAAATATCTTTTTTAAGGAATTTTACATGGTTAGTCTATTTGCATTTGCTATTTTCTTATGGTTGAGTCCTGATCAAATTTATCTTAATGAAACACTAAAGCTTACGTGTGTTATTTATGTTGATCACAAAGATCTTATGTGTAATTACCTACAACTATAAGTCATTTTTATGAAAAAGTATGGTCCACAATTCTAAACAAAAAACATCTAAAATGGATTTAGGCATAATAATTCATCATTGTATAAACTTTCACACATGTAAATGGTTGAAACTACACTATTATAATTTTTTTTCCATTTGATTACAATCTAAATTGAATAAGAATATCTATTTTGGATGATCTTATTAATAATAAGCTATGATATTACCCCTTATAACTACATTATATTGACGTTTGTGTTCTTATCTTATAATCTCTACTAGAAAATTCATAACATAATTATGTTTAAACCCTAGAAATTAGGCCATTGATAACCTATTCTTTTATGATATTTTATTGGACCCCAAATTTTAACTAAGTATTTTGGATTTTGGCATAGAACCAACATAGTACAAAAGTATCATGGCACAAGAAGACCATCACATAGAATTAATGTAGTATGAGAGGACAATGGCATAGAAGATAACAATGTGAGAAGACCTAGTCAAAGATGGAACATAACTACAGATATCCTGAGAGCATAGGACTCGATATAAAAATGAAAGACTTGGGAAGTGTGAGTAAAGAAATAAATAGTTGCAAATCGATTCTCAAGGAAAAACTATACTTTAATCATCACATAAGTTTCACACTGACCCACACACTGAGGGATATTTAGTAGCAAGGATCTAGCATCGAACAAGAATATAAAGGGAATGTGAAATAGGGTCCTTTGGAGAAAGAAGTAAATGATTGCCATTAAAATAAGTAAATTATTTTTGAGAGTCTTAGCCTAATGGAAATCATTTCCTAGTTACATATTTGTCATTTATAATGTAATTACTTGGCCATGGAAAAATAAGTATAAATACCCCTATGTAGATTTTTGAGAAGAGACTAAATATTAGTATTATTTAATGAATCTTTATGGAAATACATAATTACAAAATTTAGAATCCATTATGGTTTTATGCTTCAGTTAATAGATAGTTAAGACATTGAACAATGGGTTAACATTAAGTAATATGTGGCTTATAACTCATTAGGAGATCTATAGAATATGTATGGTATACGATTTTGCATAATCAACACTTTGAACTTCATGACATTTATCCTCATGTTCATATTCATTTTTATTGATGAGATAAAATACACCATCATTTATATCCTTTTCTATGTAATCTTTAATTAGATATATAAATAAACTTGAGTTTATGGCAAGTGTTACTATGTAACATAACCCACAAGTATTGGTTTCTTGATGCATTATTGAAATGATCATGCAAGAGCTTAATCTTGAATGAAAAGACAATGTGTAAGATTTTTGGGTCTAGACACATCAGTCCCTTAAATTAAACCAGATAAAAAATTACCCAACATTTTAGTTTTATTATTGGGACTTTTAACTATTGTTGTATATTAATAGAAAATGCTCAAACATTTATCCCTTGAAATTATTAAACAATGGATTACTAAGGTTTAAGATAATTTTGTCATTCCCTATCTTGAACCAGGAGTTTTTATGCATGGATGGGTGAAAAAAAATCTATACAAATCATTATATAAAACATTATTTGTCAAAGTCTATGTTTATTTGCATGCTTGGCTCTCCTCCTATGCTCAAGATCAGTCATAAAATTTGGTGACAAAAGCTTTGATGATAGAGCATCAAAGGGATTTGGTACATTTTGGAAAACAATGGACATAAGTCATTAATATTTAGTGGATAGGGGTGTTGAATAGCTACATCTTGGAATATGTTGTAACAACTTATTCCTGTCCTAAAGAAGCCATGTTCTAGTCTATAATAGAACCATATGGTTGGTATATTAACCAATTTCCACTAGAAGTAAAAGAGTTATTTATTTATTTTAGACTACAAACTTTGCCTATGAAGGGATAAATCCATCCTTTCATGAGCCTTATAATTGGGAGGGTGATTGATAGGTGTTGGTAAATAATTTTTGGTTTGGAATTGTAGTCAATCAGAAGGCATTGTTAAATCATATCAAAAAATTATAGGAGGTAGTGGAATAGGAAGGGAACAAGAAAACTCAAGAACTGATATTATGATCCATAGAGAAGTGAAGGTAGAAGGACTCAATCACTTTCAAACTATGACCAATGCCAAGTTAATCATATGAGAGAGAAAATAGCTAGACAAAAGAGATTGAAGAACCACATTTGAACCAACTGAGTTCCCCAGCCATAGTTCATGGTTGTTTTTTTAAACTAGATGATTTAATCATATATAATTTGGATAAAAATAATGTAAAGATAGAAACTAATCCTATAAAATAAATTATAGCTAAGCCAATTTTCACTCATAGTAAATTGCCATTTTATTTCCTCTTTAAGGGAATTTCATGGCCCAACATGGTATGCTTAGCAGACCAAGTATTATTAATCAACCTTATATTACACCCAATATTTTGGGTGATACTACTAGAGGCATGGAAGGTGGACTAAGAGGTGGCTTGAGAGGAAGTATAGAATTCCACCTCCAAGATAGGACCTATGGATTCTCAACAACCACCATCATAAGTACCTCAACCATCAATGACTTATTATGAAATGATGCTTCATCTACCTAAATATAACATTGTAATGAATGATCTAGAGCATGTTTATAATTATTAAATCATTTGGAGAGCATGTGGTATAACTTCTTCTAAGAGAATGCCCACATAATTTGAAACCACACTTTAATAAAGAGCACACAAGTGGTATAGGAAGTTTGACCCTCAACAAGTGGTAATTGACTATGACTAGCTCAAGATGGTATTTCTTCTGGAATTTGATTTTCAAATTTAAGAAAAAAAGTATGGATGCACTAAATGATATAAAACAAGAGCTCATTAAAAGTATACGTGATTATGATGCATGATTTAAATCACTATCATCTAATGTCTCAATTAATATTAATGCCACTCAAAATTCCTAATGGTTTATGAGATATTTGTTGATTCCCTTTTGATGAAAACTATCTCAAAGGACCTTTACTAGACTGCATGAAGCCATATAGGCTGCCCTCTAT
>JARHVA010006434.1:40000-127500 GCA_037957365.1 Torreya grandis
GTTATGTTAGTCAGCCTACTACACACAATGTTCTATTAGCTAGGCTATGGTGGCCTACCCTTTTTATGACGCCAAATTGTATGTTATGTAGTGTGATATTTGCCAATGCATAAGAAAACAAAATTATTGGGATACCATGAATTTACATGCTATTTTATCATAAAAACCATTTGAAAAATGAGCCATTGATTTTTTTGGCCCTATGAACCCATTATGATGACATACAGGTTCTTGTTATATCATAATAGAAATTGATTATCTCATGAAGTGGTTTAAGGCAATGCTAATAAGGGATTGTACTTATATAACCCCCAGGTGATTCATATAGGAACATATCATAGCCCATTTTATATATCCATTCATTTTTAATAGTGACATTTGAACACATTTCCTCAATGAGACAATCTACATATTACTCATCAAGTTCATGATTGATAATCACAAGATAACACTATATCATTCCCATGCTAATGGTACTATCGAAGTATTCAAATAGATTTTAGGTACAATAATTACAAATATTTATAATATTATATGCATCAGTTTGGATTATCAGGTATCTACCATACTTTGGGCTTACTGAACAACTTATAAATGCCTCAAAATAGTATACCCTTCAATCTAGTGTTTAAAATAGAATTGGTTATTTTTATTGAATTCTTGGTACCATCTCTTCACATTGGACAATTAGATGAGGAATTATCATTGAAATCACATTTGGATGATTTTTTATGGTTTGATGAATCCAATTTTCTTGCTCATTGGAGTCAATATGTGGAAAAATGTAGACATAATGCATGAAATTACTACCACCTTAAACACAAGAGATTTAACCCCAGAATAGAAGTGTTACTCTATAACTCGAAGTTCGCATGACATTATGGAAAGTTATATGTTCATTGAGATGGTATTTTTTTTATTCACAACATTCACCCTATTGATTCTTGTTGATTAAAAAAATTATATGGCCAGTTTCTTCCTAGACACTACAATGGTAGTTGACTAAGGCCAGATTTCTATTCTTAAAATTTTATTTTATTTTTAACAATAATGCATATGCCATTAGTTTAGGATTTACTAATACACTATTTTTAGTTTTTTACTGTATTTCATGGAGGACAATGACATATATTTAGTGTGGGGTAAGAGGTGTTATATGTATTCAGAAAAGGTCCATGTACTGGGTATGATACAGATGCATATGCAATTTAAAAATTCATACGATAAAGATTCTTTCCAATAATATGAATATTCTAACGGTTCAAAAACTATCACGAAATATGAATAAAATAATTGGATAAGATGTGTTATTAATATAAATAGAGAAGTTGTTGCATTAAGCATGCCAACTTCATGTCATGATAATACTATTAAATGCATTTAAAATGAGAAATGATAGCTGAATAAAGGATATTATTACAATGAATTTATTATGGGAAGTGATGATCAAATAGAGGGGGTAATAAATTCAAGTTACCCCCTTGATTATATATAAATGATTTAAGAGCTCATTGTAATCTTTAATTTTTCTTTCATTTGTGTTTTTATAGAGTTGAAGAGTGAACTGAGTTAAGATGATTTCAAAACAAGTATAGAGCATCAAATCCATGCTCATTGGTATTATGAAGGATGATAACTAAGAAATCATTCATAAATTAGCTAACCTTGAAATATGAAGTAGAAAATTGGTAGCTATAGCTTGCAGAGGTAGATGTTTGACATCAACATGCATCAAATCGAGAAAAGCTGAGTCACTTCCACCACAAACACATAGTCCTTTGGGAATATTGGATGGCCATGCCTCAACTTTTAGGATCTATGGAGGGTTATGTAGCCTAAGAAGAAGTTCCTAAGAAGTGATATAGTAGTAGCCATTCTAGAAGAGGAAGAGCCACGTGTTGAGGGGGAAATGGTATTGATTAGAGAAAAATCACCCAAGGAATAAAGGTAATGTGTAGAAGGTGAAGAATATTTAATTATGCACATAACAAAAAATGTAAAAATACCTCCACCACTACCATTGATGATAGAAGCAATTTTGTAGCTATAAATGGTGTTTTTTGTAGAAAATTAGGTGTCAAAAGTAACCTCACGTACCATTTTTTACTATAACCACCACCAATGATAAAACGAAGTTGAAATATAGAATTAGTACTAGGTTGAGCACCAAAACACTTCGAATCAATTGGTGTATGGCATAAAAAAATTTAAAGCCTTGAAATCTATAGGAGTTTTTCAATTATTTAACCTTCTATATTTTGGAAAATTAGTGGAAGCAATAAAAATTGTACTTCCACACATACATTAGAACTATATCTATTTTTTATAGGCACCACATAGATATTACACCTAAAAGACTAAGTGAGGTGTCATGATTAAAATGCTCTAAAGTAGATTTATAATTCAATTTACAAGACTCAAAGGAGATAGAGAAGACATCCATAGTGCTTGAATATTAGAAGCAAGGCCATGCCATGCACATTAAGAACTTACAACACCCTTCCTTTGAGTATTTGTGCATGTTATCATGACCAAAATCAATGACAATGATTGATGAAAAGTGGTGGACATGGCCCACCTATATATCACCCACTAGGTAACCAAGGGGCTAAAGTATAATTATATAATGTATTTTACCTATAAAATCATACTGGATGCAAAGAGGACTCATCGGACATCATGCCATATGTTCTCATGGGGTATTTATTTTATTGATGGTGTTTGAAGAAATTAGTGTGCTAGATTACATCTCTTGTGAGATGAAGTGGGCGCACCCACTAGAGTACAAACCCCTTATAGAGTGATACAAGGTGTTCACATGCCCTAGTTATATCACCCCAACATTTAAAATCAAGATGAAGTCATAATATGATGGCATGAAGGATGCATTTGGAAATGAATGGTGTATTACTAAAGACTTTATCATCTAGGTTTGTGAGCTGACCCAATTTTTCATGAAAAATCTTTTTTCTTTGGCCCATATCAAAATGGCCCTCTCTAGAGAACTTTCAGTCTAGTTTATGTTTCCCTATGCCTTTATAACATGGTACATAATAGATTCAATGAACCATATATATGATGAATAACCCCTCACCCTTGAATATGATCAAATTAATTTGGAGATCCACACTCTCTAAAAGAAGTATGGTTATCCTAGTAATAAGCCATACAGGGAAAAGCTTGAGACTAAGAAAACTGACCTTAAGGTGAAGTAGACCATGGTTAGAGAAACTATCCATAATTTATTTTATATGTTATGACCCAAAAATAAATCTTCACGAGGCATGAAACATGACAGAGAAAATCTTCCACCTATACCATCTCTTGACAAGAAGGAGTGAGTCAGGAAAGATAGTATCACAAGTTCACCACTAGAACCACTAAAATAGAAGAGGACTTCCTAGGCACATCCACCAAGGATTTCACCACCTATGACCTCTCCACTAAGGTTTTAACCACATAGGGCTTCCTCATCAAGGGATTCACCACCAAGGGCATCACCACCACGGGCATCACTATCAAGGGCTTCAAAAAAATCATTGAAAAAACAACCTGAGGTTTCAACACCATAATCCCAAACTAATTCATTAAAGGAAGAGCATATAGATCACAGGGAAGGATTGGAGGAGTTTGACTAAAAAGACACCATCCTCAATACAATAATAGGAGGCCACCTATGATGAGGCAAAATTAAACATTAAAGATCCACTTGGAAAAGAGGGGGATGGTTTTGATATAGAACATATGCATGGCATGAACATTAACAACACTTATTTGGCCCCATATGCAGATGTTGAAATTCTTACACGAGATCCCCTCAAAGTGAAGGAGCTAGATGAATCCAAAGTTTAACTACATTTATTTAATCTACCCACAAAATTGTGTGCTCAATACAAAATAAGTGTTCTAAATAACATTCTATATTTATGGTCCCATTTCTATCCTTAGGATGTAACTATCAATACTAAGTGTCAGGTGTCTTTTATCTTGGACATGTACAATGAAAAATGCCATTTTGAAATTCCTCCAAATAGCCTAATTTTATATTCTCAAACAATATCTCTACCCACTTTATTTTTGGTAGATCAGTACAAGATATTTCCCCTACAATCTAGTACCACATTTTTAAAAAATGGCCTTTAAAGTTATGCAATATAATATTCTTTAAGATTCTAATGCATGTGAAGCCAAGAAGAAACATGGCCAAGTGATGGCATTGTATAATAAGTAAATTACCAATCACAATGAATAAAGTTTTCATGTTGAAGTAACAAATAGAATAATCCACAATGGCCAATGTAAAAACTTTAAATTTATGTAAAACTATTTTGGGCCAAGAACTAACATTGGTAGATGGGGTCCCTTTGCAAGTAGAATCCATTGATAAGCTAGATAATTTGGTAAATCTTATGTTAAATCAATTGTAAGGAATAACCTATGTCTAGGAATGAATAATTATGGGTGGCTAATAAATTTTTATAAGTAGTGAAAGTCTACAGATGCTCCCTCAAAATGGTTGGGGAAGTGATCCTCATCTTAGACATAATTTTTGAAAAACTATTGTGGCCCAATAAAATTTTAGAGGCCTAGCTCAAAATAGAGGAGTCTTAACAATAACAATATGTGGATGTTGCCCTTTTAATAAAATACCACACATAGTGTGCTAAAACAATTAAAGATGTTAAAAATATTGAGTCAATAATAACAAAATTTTAGTTTTGCATCAATCCAAGGATAGGCTGTAATTGAAGTCACTACGACTAAATAGGTCCAAAAGGATAATAATACAAATGAGTGTCCTTATCAACCCAAGGAGATGAAAAATTTGAAGGCAATGATTAAGGAAATAATAACCAAGCTTCTTAATACCCTATCACATTGGGATGGTGTTAGAAATTATACTAAAAAAATTTGGAAATTTTTTTTAGTTAGGGCTGAGATCGATAGTTAGTTCGGGATAGACTAATATCATAGTATGGGGTGATGTTAGACCCCAAATTTTGACTAAGTATTTTATCTTTTGGCACAAAACTAATGGAACGTGGAAGGAGAATGGCACATGAAGATGATGGTGTGGAAACATCATGGTGTGAGAGGACAATGACATGGAATATAGCAATGTGAGAAGACCTAGTGAAAGATGAAACTTAATGATAGAGAACCCATGATTATAGGACATGGTATAATATAAAATGACTTGGGAAATATGAGGGAAGTAGGAAATGGTTGAGGACCAATTATCAAGGATAAATTAGACTTTAATCATCATATGAGTTTCATAGCAACCTGCACATAAAATGACATTCAATAGCAAGGATCTAACATTGAACAAGAATGTAGAGGGCACAAAATCCTCAGTCCCTAGGAGGAAACAAGTAAATGATTAAAAATACTCTTAGTCTACTAGATATGATTGGATAATCACCTATTTGAGATTTATAATGTAACTACTTAGCTATGGAAAAACTATTATAAATACCCCTATTTATAGTTATGAGAAGAGATTGAATATTGTTGTTATGTAATGAATCTTTATGGTAATAAAAAATTATAGAAGTTACAATTAGTTTTGGTGTTATGGTTCAGTTAATCGATAGTTAAAACATTAAACAATGGGTTTTAATTAATCCATATGTCTTATATTCATTATAAGATGTATAAAATAAGCATCGTCTGAGTTTTAATAATCAACACTTTAAACTTCATGGAATTTATCCTCATGTTCTTGTTTGTTTGCATTGATGAGATATGATCCATATTCATATATTTATTTTAATGTGTCATCTGTAATTAGATGTATGAGTAAATTCATGTTTATGATAAGTGTTACTACATAGCATAACCCATGAGAACTAGATTATTGTTGCATGTTTCAGGGGAGAGTGCAAGAGCTTAGTCTTACATGAAAAGCTAATGCTTAAGCTTATTTAGATTAGACACTTTAGCACCTCAAGGAAAATGTGCTAAAAATTTACCAAACATATTCCATACACTACACAATGTTAAGCAACATCTTCCATTGTTCCACATCTAAAATAATATTATAAATCTCATTTATACCAAATAAAATTTATAATTATGTTGAAAAATTAGCTTGTAAATAGTCACCAATGTTAATAACAAATGATCTTATCAAAGGATTATTATCCACCCAGTCACCTTTCTTAGTTTGAACCAATAATATTTTTACCCCTATCATACTGATCAATAACAAATGATGAATGATATAAGAAATCAATGGAATAAGGTGAATGGTGAAGCTTGGATTACCTTCAACAACATAACATCTCACATTCTAGCTTTAATCAATGCCTTATGCTTTTATGAATGAAATTTCCTATCTATAACATTAATATTATGATATTTCTTTAGACTTTTTGTTTATACCCATTCAATATCTCCAATAAACATAATATATGCATTGTTTTCCCTATCCCTTTCTGAATTGATAGATAATAAAATATAGCACAAGGTAATAAATTTAAAAAAGAATCTCTGATTTTATCTATATTGTTTATGTTTAATTTAATATAAATGACATTTATATGCTGCTGTGAATATGAGGAGGAGGATCATCAATGAAACAGTTCCAACATAATAACATAATAGATTTATCTTTGAAGTCATTTTAACCAATTAAAATGTTATTGCATGATTCACACACACACACACACACACACACACACACACACACACACAGACACACACACACATATATATATTGTTGAGGAGGATTTTAAGAGAAAATAATAAATTTAATCAATTACTTATACATTAAATCATGTTTTTTAATACCTTTAAATGTCAACATTTCTTAACACTTGTGTCATCCTAGAATTTATTTTTTAGATAGGATTTATTATGATGATTTTTTTAAAATTTAAATACTATATTTGTTTTATTGTAACTCAATGATATATCAATTAATCATAGAAAAATATAATACACATATGGTTATTATTTGGTATTCATGTCCCAAAATCTGTGCTTATAAATAAATATGATTTAAAATTAAAAAAAACCAATAGATACACACGGCCAACTATAAGGAACACATGATCATAAAAAAATACAAATACTAGGTATAGTTTGTAGCTTTGAAAGGTGAAAAAAATTAATCATCCTTAGGTGGTTCAATACCCCATGAGGAGGCTTTAGTTGAAGGAGGATTAAGGGCTACCCACCCATCTCAATTAGAATCATAAAGAGTTAGAGAGACTATAATTCCCCAACTAGTAGGTAATAAAAAATGAGACCCTAATGGATCACTACCCTACATAGGAGAATTCCTTTGAGATAAATAAATAAAAGACTTTTTGTAGGATGATAAAATCCATCCTCTTTACTGAATATGAGGGAAGGAAAAGATTTTGGGATGGATTTATTGATATGTAGCTCTCGGTGGATGAGTCCCATAAAATTTTATTTAGGAGGAGCATGGATCAAGGTGTAGGTACACTCCCAAAGTGGTTGAGCAGCCTTTGTAGATGTTGAAACTCTAGAGACACCTTTAATGCTTGCATTTGGATTTGTATAAAAACCAAAAAAAAAAACCTTTTATCATTGATATGTTTTGTAATTACATATAATTATCTTCACTGTTACAAAAGTTGAATTTCAAAATGTTCATAATTGAAACAAAAAATATTTTTGACAAATAATAGAGAAAGAAAATTGTGGATGCCATTGACCATTGTCTCCAAAAAGGGTCATGCAACAATTTATTGGATCTTGGTGATAAGGTTAGGATCTAAGACATATCCAAAGGTTATGTTTGAAGGTTTCAAGTCTGGATTAGATTGGGAACTTGGGGTTAGAAATCCCAATGATGTCTTTATCCTGGTAGATTTTCCATAGATGTTTTACTCCCAAATATTTATTTATATTTTGAAAAAAATTATTTTAGCCGACCTTTAGATTTATGCAAGTAGATCTCTTCCCATTTCATTAAAATAATTATTTTAGAATCAAAATGACCATTCCATAGATTTTTTTCATTATGTTAGTTAATCTAGATTTTATAATAACTAGATCTTATGAGATTGACATCATACAAACTGGAAATATTTTGATAACTACTTTAATGAATATAATTTTTCTCTCCTACGATAGTAAATTTAATCTCCATAAAGCCAATTTATTCTAGAAGGTTTTGGTTATATTGTATCAAAATTCATTTTTAGATTATCCATTAAAGAGGGGGATCCCCAAGTATTTTATAGGAAGAGATACTAAATAAAATCCAAGAATCTTATTTTTCATATCTTTTCTGAAAGGTGAAGTGTGGATAAATAAAATGTTATATTTAAAGAGGTAAATCTCTTGAACTAAAATATGTTGATACCAATCTAATATTTTCTTCATCATTATTGCTTGTTGAATGTGATAAAAAATTCCCAAAATTTTATCATCCATAAAATAACCATGAGAGAAGTTAACATTATTGGTTATTTCTTAGTTTTTTGTAATTCAAAAAATTAATATAACTTCCTTTTTTAGATTTATTTTTTCAATTAGAAGATGCACTGTAATCTTCAAGTCGATGATGACTTGGAAAAAAAGATGAAAAATCTCAAGTTGCACTTGGCATGCCTAATAAAGATCCAACAACATCTAGACATAAAGGTAGAACATACATGACAACCACATTGTCAATGGTGATAATATAATTATCAATATTATTGGGATATTTTTAGTATATTTGTTGGTATAAATTTTTTTTAGTATTTTTTAATTTTTTTTTCCATTTTTCATTTATTTTTATTGAGCCTATGTTGTGGCTAATTGGAGAATTGTAGGATGTTTTCTTCTTTTGAGTTGCATTGACTAGTTATTCTAGATGCGTTTCACCTCCTTTATTTTGTTTTAAGTTACATTATCAAATATAAAATACTAATATTAGTGATTCAATTCATATATAGTCCCTTCAAAATGTTGTATTGATGATTGTGGGAGAAGGCATTCTGGTCTAAAATATATTTCTGTAGACACTAGCTTGAAATAAATTGATTACTCACAACATTAGGCATCAAAAAAGATTTATAAGACATTTGATATACTACATATGAAAAAATAATTAGAGACTTAAATCTTTAAAATTTGTAAAATATTTCTGTGAAACAAATAGGTTTTTAGCCAGTTAATACAACTAGAAAAAATCTAATAGGAAAAATATAGTTGTTATGGATAAAATATGAGCAAAGCAATTGAGAGGATAAGCCATAATCTTAGGAAAAGGAATACTTAATTATATAATGAGTGTATATCATATGTAAAAAAATAAAAACATATTATTTTCATATAGGATAAGGGGAAATCAAAGATCAAATCTAAAACACTAAGATAAAACTATGACATCTTACAAATAATATTGGAACCCTAAGGCTTAATAATGTAAATTTAATATATGATTTCACCAATATGTTTTATAATAATTTTGAATTAATTGGTGTATTGACTCATATTAATATCATATGAATATAAATATAAAAAATGATGTAAAATAATTTGAATCTAGCAAAATGAATTCTAGGTATTGAATTTGAGAAAGCTTAAATGAATGAAATAAAGTCAACTATGAATAACAAAAGAATAATTGTAAGACTTAGTTGAGTTTTGTATATAATATTAATGAAAAAAATTAACATGTGGATGGAAATTATCGACTTAGTCTAACACTCCATGTGTAGTTCGAATTGTGATTATAACTAATTAGGCTCAAGATCATTAAAAATGGGACGTGATTGATTGACACTACTATTATCTATTAGTCTATTTTTTTGTTTACAAAAATCTAATACAATTAGGGAATAATCATGTGTGCCTACTTAAATCACACTTATGTGTAGATATTAGATATTTGGATGCACACACATGACCTACAAATGACTTATTCAAAGTTTAAAATGTAATATGTATTATAATTTATAAAAACTTGTAAAAATAAAGGTCAGAATGTAATTGGATGAGCTGACCCCAATCATCCCATGATGATTGATAATCCCCTATGTATCCAATACTTTAAAGAGTGAAATAAGTCTCATTTAGCTCTCTAACTTAGAGCAATTTATAATTTTTTTTTTTTTTTTCTACATGTGTGCATATAGAGATGGCTTGAATACTTGATAATATTTTACTTGACATAGATACAATTCCTTCAATTGATTAACACTAGATTATGGAAAAATAGGGAATTTTCACTCAATGTACAATAATGTAAGTGTGATTCAATATTGAAATTTCCTAATGATTTCCATGTGATAGAATAGGTAACTTAGATGCCAATTTATAAAATTTCAAAGTGGGAAATGTAATGATACCTATCCTAAAAATATGGAATAACATACAATGAAGGTTATAAATTTAAAAAATAGACATTTTTAAGGTGAAGGACATGGTTGACACATATGGGTCAAAACTAATTGCCATTATTGACCATATTGGTCAATTTAATCCTTAGGGTAACTTGGGAAATTATGATATAAGATATCCATAAAAATGCTCAGAATTTTTTAGTGATTAATAACATTTATGTAGGTGTAAGATAAAATATTAGAAAGGGATAGGTCTATATAGGTACATAGGATAGATCGAGGTGATGAAATACGTCCATATTAAGTTCTCAATTCAATTAAAGTGAAAGGGAGCCAAAATTAACATTATCAATTCTTCATGACCAAATTTGAGTGAGTACATATGATTTGAATCTTAACAAAAGAAACATTAAGGTGATTTAAATGTCACTTAAAGGATGAAGTAGTCATGACCATGGTTCTAAGTGAAGGGATGCCTAAAATAATGTAGCCTAACACAAAATATGATATAGTAGAGACCTAAAACCCTATTTATCATTATGAAAATTATTATTTATAGATTTATCTTAGTGTATACTTACTATCCTATGAATTCATGCATTTAATTTATTACATTGGAACTCTTAGCTCTCAACATCTAGTCCTTAGACTTGGATCTTTGTCCCTATCATTTCTTCACACTCAACTCACATCTTTTTTTATGGCTCTCTCTTTTTCTTTAAATAATGGTCATATTAATGATCTTGAGAGAATGCCTTAATGCTTTGCCATCATTCCTTTATATAAGACACCTCTAGTGCAACATGTCAAGAAGTATCCATGAAAGTGTCTCCACAAGTCAACATGTGTCCCCAAGTGTTTCTTGTTTCCCATAAAAACAAAGATAACTAAAACCTAAGTCCTTGAGTTTATATCCTAAAATATTAGACTTAATAGTTAGTTCTAAGGTCCATAGAACCAACTATAGTAGATATACACCCACTTCCTTCTATGCACCATGTTTCCTTATTCCAATCCATTTGTACCTCTATGTGATAATGTTTTCACATGTAATCCTCCATGTCCCTTTGTGAATATATCTTATTTATTTTCCTTATACATGTGAAATATAGCTTCATGTATTTTTATGATTGTGCCTATTTATTTCTATGTTTCCACTTTTACTCATCAAATTCATCCACACATGATGAGTCTTGCATTTCTACACACTAGTTGTACATGAATTCATGCAAACCAAATTCAATGAATTATGCTAACTTCAAAGTTCTATAAAAAAAAGTTCCATTCAATTATGTATCCCCAACCTTATTGCATCAATGCAATTTTTACAATCTTTATATTTTATACAATTATGTGCTAGCCTAAATCATTTAGTTTGAAAATCCTTACTTGATACCTCCATATAGCTCAACTTATGTGAACAATATATGTGTAAGATCCCCTCATGAATGTGATTTAGTACCATCATAAAAAATGTCCATATCTACTTGCACATTTCAACACAAGTCTTCTTTATCATTTTGTTGTACCTAGATGCATATTTCCATTTCTTGCATTAATGATCACTCTTTGTCTTAGATAGAACTATGTAAAACCTTATTTGCAACTCTTGCATAACTCGAAACCATATTACCATATGTGCAAGTGGAATCTTTCATAGAAGTGATGATATCTATAACTAGAACACAATGTAACCCACACATCAATAAAGTTGTATTTATTCACAAGGATTGACTCTCTCTTTGTTTTCTGTAAGATTGGTGATTCAAATTAGATGTTCCTACATCAAAAGGTCAAATTTAAGGTCAAAATGTTATAGTGACCCATTATGGCTTTCAAAATCATATATAATTTTCTTATATACTCACAAAATACTAATAATACTAGATTCCTCTAATAATCATTATACTTTTCATAGCAGTGTATCATTTTTTTTACTCTCATAGAATAACAACATAACTAGATTCCTCAGATAGCCATTATAGTTTACACAAACATTTCTCATTTTTCTTACATCTATGATTATAATACTAATAAAACTAAATTCGTTAGATACTTTTTCTAAAAGTAAAAACACCAACTTTGCTCATGCTCATACAGTATACTACATTGTAACAACCATTTGAAAAAAATATATTATAATGAAATACCCATGTCAAAATTAAAAAATGCAATATATTTAAGCCATCGAAATTATAATGAATATTCTAAATAATGGTTAAGTAATTCAAAATAAAACATGCAATATACTCATGATGTAAAAATTATATTAAGTATTTAAAATGGTATGGGATTTCTAAAATAATAGAAGTGATATCATGTGATAATATTATAAAATAACAATGAGAATACCCATTAAATAAAAATCTGATATTCCATAATACCTATTTAAAAATATGCATATCGATATTCAAGGAGAAATTGAAGAAATTAAATCCCTATTGGAGTTATTCAAGGAGGCCAAAATCTCCCATCTATATAAGGAAGGTAAATAGGGTACTGATGACATTGCTAACTTTGGAGTTGGCATCAATTCTTTCTAAAGTCTTAGCATAAGGTCAAGGACCTCCCTAACCACGTTACCCGCATTTTTCTGCATGACATATCTAAATATATTCGTCCTCGAGGAGAGGTAGTTGTGTAATCATTTCAAGGAATCAATGATTTGTCTCATGCTATGTGACTTGATAAAAAATGATGGCCTTCATCAATTTACTGATAGGCGAGGTAGTTTCATGCATGTCAATAAATGACTCGCTTATTTATTTAATTATCGTATTGCCTCTTCGAGCTACGTCAGGTTTGTTGTGCTTATTCTGTCAGGTTTCAATCAGAACTCGAGGCTAGATCATTTTGAAGTCATGGCCCGAGGGATCATAATCGGATTGAGACTATTTCGTGTGCTGAAGTGAAGGATGATCCTTCATTTTGGCGCATTCTGGTTAGCAAAGGACTCGCAAACTTTATGCTGTAGATTGTGGGATTTAACCAAGTAATCTCCAGCGACATTGCCATGGGCGGGGCCGAGAGGGTTGCCAGGATGAGGGGGTTGATCATTAGCATCACAAAATTCATTCTCAAGTAAAATAAAGACATGGACTGTGATGGAGTGAAAGCATTTAAAGATAAGCGTCGAAAGAAATACATGATGAAGAGTTTTTTCAAGAATGAACAGGAGTTTCTAAAAATGAAGAAAGGTATTGAAGAAAGAACATACCATTTCCATGGTCAGTCATCTGCCTACAAATTATCAAGGAAAATGGAAGCATGGATTGTGATGGAGTGAAAGCATTCAAAGATAAGAGATACAGGATGAAGATTTTTTTCAAGAATGAACAGCAGTTTCTAAAAATGAAGAAGGGTACCAAAGAAAGAAAATACCATTTCCATGGTTAGTCATCTGCCTACAACTTATAAAGTAATTGATAATGGAGGGCATGTACAAAATTTTATGTTCCCATTAGTTAAGGTTGATTAATCACTTCAAGGGACATCACAAAATCAGCTTGCCTTATCACCTTCTCATGTCTGTCAAGAATTATGTTATGGCTATCGAGATAATAATTTTGGCGATTTCATACCCCAGACACTTATTTTACTTACTGAAAAAGGACCAACCTCTGTGGGACAAAGACATTAGTTAGCTAAGGAAGGAGAAATGAAGTGAGGAGTCTAAGGAGAGCCCAAAGTCACTGGAGGATGTGTCTAGTGAGCAAACCGCCTCTATCCAGCAGAGTGCCAACAAAAAGGAGTGTAAAAGGAAAGGAGATTGCGCTGGTGACCATGGTGAATAAGATTAAGCTCATTAAAGGTCATCCGAAGAATGGTTCAAGGACTCCCCGAAGTGGAGTTGTTGTCAAAGCCAAAAGCAAAGGTAAGGAGAAAGGGATTGCTAAAGAGGAGTAAGGTGATAGTATGGAGTTCTATGTGGCTCGAAGTACCAAAGAGATGGAACCAGAGGCAAAAATTTCTAGCCTAGAACTAAAAATACTGAACAACTGGAGATCTAAAGAGATGGAATAAGGGAGGAAAATGTAAAGATTTAGTCTGATGCTAATGGAAAGCAGGGGGTCAGGAAAAATCTCGTTAGTATTCTTAACCGAGCTTTGGAGGAGGCACTGGAAATTGAGCGAGCTAAGATGATTGAGGAAGAAAAGTTCGAAAAGGTGGCCAAAGCTAAACCCAAGTCTGTGAAAGGTGGGAAGAAAGTTAAAGAATTCTCTACTAAGAAGAGAGATCTTGAAGACAACATGGAGGCACCTTTGAAATGCACCCAAGAGAGTTTGAAGTATACTAACAATAAGAATGAGAATACTAAAACGAATATGGAGACCATTGCTTTGGTAGATCAGCTAGACTCTAAAGAATCTTGCTTTGTTTTTTTGTTGTAAATTTTTACTCTGTTTCACTTTCGTGCTTCTTAGGGTTCTTTTGTTAACTTTAAGTGGAATTTTGACAAAGCTTAGGATATGCTTATATCTAGTATGCTGTTCGATTAAACTTTCATATTTATTTTTTCATAGAGAATCCTTAAAACTCATTTATTTACTCTTTCTAATAAAAATTAACTATTTCAAAATAAAAATGATGTATTAAAAACCTCAAATTCAAAATAATAATGTAGTATGAAATACAAACCCCTACCTCACTAAACAAACAACGTGTTGGCAAGATATAGAAGACTACACAACTCCATACTTACAGAAAAGAAAATTAATTACAGCATTACCATAATCATGCAATGAAATAGCATGAACACAATAATGGGCATGACTTGACATGGAAGAAATCTCTCACGCGTTACAGGGAACAAATTAACCATTTTGTAAGACAATTTACTTTTAAATCATTCATATTGAGTTCATTCTCAATTAGATGGTAATTGAAGCAATGATGCATATTCATTTATTATGACAGTGACATTACGTGTCTCTTTCCCTTTTGCCTTTTGCACATGGCATGTTTAGTATCGTGTAGTGCAGTATTTGTGACGTCCAATATTGCCATTTAATGGCAAGTTCCACCGACGTCATCTGTTTGACAACGGGACATTTTTGTGGAAAAATTAGCCATATATACGGGAGAATAATCCGGAGCTGCTCTTCTAGGCATTCAATCATATTGCAGTTAGCTTATGACCATAAGTTGTGGGGCAGGTTTGAAGAAACTGCGAGAAGAAATAGTCCCCACGGAAAGGGAAAGCTTGAACAATTCAAAACCTTGTTAAATCAAGGAACGAGGTTGAAAGCCATACACGAATCCCTATGAAGATCCTAGTATCATTAATATGGTGGTAAAATTTCTAACAGTCAATACAATACATTGATTTAATATGCTATAGTGCCTGGTTAATGGAAAAATATCAAACAAGTCTGATTTGAAATCGTCGAAGGCAATTGCCGTGTCCCACATTTCCCTGCCCTAAAATATGGTATCTTCTATGCTTATGATGCAAAGTATTAAACATGGTGTCTTCAAAGAACTGTAAAACTGTGGTTCTGTACATGGTTGGTTTTAGCCTACTTTTTGCTGTATTAATAAAAAATATATGTAAAAACACATCATATTAAAAAAAATATTTCATTGAACTCACCCTATCCATAACTCTATCAACGGTTCGTTTTTAATTAGATAAAAAGGCTAGTAATGACGGAAAGAGGTTAATAACTGTGCACCTTATAATGACGGAAAGAGGTTAATAACTGTGCACCTTATAATGACGGAATATCTTTATCATTGAAGCCATTTCAAGCAATTAATATTGTATTGTACGATTGACATATAGATTGTTAGAGGAGGCTTTGAAGACAAGGAAATAAAGTTGATCCATTACTCGAATATTAAATCATGTTTTTTGTTTGGTTTTGTCTATTTATATCGTGTCAACATTGTTTAGTGAGGTAGGGGTTGTATTTCATACTACATTATTAGTCTAGAAAGAGGTTTATAATATTGCAATTCTATTTTGATATAGGTAATTTTTTATTATAAAAGTAAAATAAATGGGTTTTAACGATCTTGTAATTTTTAAAAAATTACAAAGATACATAGAAAAATTTAATCAAATAATATATTAGAAACAATTACTTTTAGGCTTCGTAAAAAATCCACCTACAGTTAGCAAACAATCAATAATCAAGAACGAAGATGAAATGGAACAAAAACATACAACAAAAGACTAAAAGGAATATACCTCAAAGTTTGGGTAATCTACTAAAGTAGTGGTCTTCATGTTCTCTTTACTTTTCTTAGCGATAGTATTCTTCAAACTCCTCCGCATTCATTTGTAAGGTACATCCGTGTTTTCAAGATCTCTCTTCTTAGCAAGGACTCCTTTACCTTTCTTCACACCTTTCACAAACTTGGGTTTAGCTTTGGCCACCTTTTCCAACTTTTCTTGCTAAAAGATCTTAGTCGACTCAATTTCTAGGGCCTCCTCTAATGTTGGGTTGAGAACATTGATGGGCTTTTTCCTGAATATCTCTCTTGCTTGCCATCAACAATAGACTAAATCTTAAGGAATTTACCCTTATTCCGCTCATTTATTTTTTCAACTCACTCCAATTCTCCAGCTACTTAGTGGTTTTTGGTTCTAGACTAGGAATTTTGGCCTTCAATTCCATCTCCTTGGTCCTCATGGCCACAGTGAACTCCATGCCATCACCAATCTCATTTTCACCAATCTCTTTCTTCTTACCTTTGCCTTTGTCTTTGACAACAACTATGGTTGGAGGATTCCTTGATCCATTCTTCAAATTACTCTTTAACACTTACACTTAGTCTTCTTCTTCATGATCACCGTAACAATCCCCTTTCCTTTTATACTCTCTATTTTCTTGGCATTTTGTTGGATAGAGGCAGCCTACTCATTGGACTCCTCCTTTGGGGACTTTGGGCTCTCTTCTGAATCCTCACTTCACTTCTCCTTCCTCGATTGACCAATGTCTTTGCCACACAGAGCTTGTCAATTATTCACTATGAGTAAAATCAGTGCTTAGTGGATGATATCCCCAAAATTATTATCTTGATAGGCCATAGCATAATTCTCTAAGATGTGTACACAAAGACACAGTTTTAGGTCAATAAACATCACATGCAGATAAGCCTCACGATCACATTTAACCAAGGGAGCAATGCAATAACTTAGGTTATAGGAAAAGGAAAAACGAAAAGAAGCATGCCATGGCATAATAGATGGGTATGAATCATTACCTCGATTTCCGTTTGATTTGATTGATATGATATAATAAGCATGAATTCGATATGAAAGATTTATAAGTAAATTCTCTTAGAAGAGAGTCATTTGTTTCCTGTCACACACGAGAGATATCTTGCATGCCAAGTCATGTCCATTATTAGATTCATGTTATTTCCATTATGAGTATTGGTAAAGTTGTAGATTTTTATCTTATTCATAATTTTGGAGTTGTGTACTCTTATATCTCTATCTCATGTCAACATTGTTTATTGAGGTAGGGGTTTGTATTTCATACTACATTATTATTTCTAAAAGATGTTTCCAATACTACATTTCTATTTTGAAATAGGTTTTTTTTTTATCAGAAAAGTTAAGCAAACATGTTTAAAGGATCATGTAACCTTTGTAAATTAAAAAAAAATAACAATAAAAGTTTAATCGAACAACATACTAGAGATAAACACCCCTAGGCTTTGCCAAATTTCCACCTAATGTCGACAAAAAACCACTAAGCATGAATGAAGATGAAATAGAACAAAAACATACAATAAAAAATTAAAAGGAAGATTCTTTGGAGTTTGGGTAATCTACCAGCACAGTGGTCTTGATGTTCTCATCTAACTTATTAGTGTTAGTATTCTTCAAACTCCCCCAAGTGTGTTTGTAACGTCCATCCATTCCTTCAAGATCTCTCTTCTTAGTAGGGATTCCTTTACCTCTTTTCCCTCCTTTCACAGACTTGGGTTTAGCTTTGACCATCTTTTCCAACTTTTCTTCCTTAAAGATCGTAGTTCACGCAATTTGTAAGGCCTCCTCAATGCTGGGTTGAGAACACCGATGGGCTTTCTCCTGAACACCCCCCTTACTTTCCATCAATAACAGATTGAATCTTGACTAGTTCCTCCATTATTATAGTTGTTTCTTTTTTAAACTCACTCTAGTTATCTAGTTCCTAAATGGATTTTAGTTTCAGGCTAGGAATCTTGGCCTCCAGTTCCATCTCTTTGGTATTCCTAACTACAGGGAACTACATCCCTGATAGAATAATTTAATGTGAACATAGTTATGTATTATAAATAAATTTCTAAGTGATCTATTATCTCAGATAGATTGTAGGGAGAGATATTAAGGAGTTGAGAGATTTAGAGTGTAAGATAATAAGTTGTTGAAACAACTTACCTATCTTCTAGGTGTATGGTTATAGTAGAAATCTTATATATATTTACTTTCAAATTGAATAATATATGTTGATTGATGGACCCCCAAAATATTCTGTGTTGTGCTTATGCACTTCTAAATCACTGTTAGATATGAGGTAATTCCCAACAGTGGTATCAAAGTAGGTGTCCGGCCTCTCTGAGCATAGTGCTTCATCCACTCATTTTTTGTCACGTAACACTATGGCTATACTATGCAAACCATAAGCAAATGCCATCACTGTGTTTGTTCAACCTTCTTGCATATTACCACTGATTTAACAGTGTAGACCACATGATACCTCATTGGGCTCACCATCTGCTTGCATCTCCTTTCTCTTTCCATTCTGTCCACTCTTTACAATGTTTATTCACCCAATCTGTCCATCGGATCTATACACAAAATTGAATATATATATATATATATATATATATATATATATGAGTGTCTCTGTAGTTTTATGGAGTTGACCGTATGAAATTCTGTGGATTGGATTGAGCAAATGTTTTAGATATAAACGATTTGTGCATTGATGGGAGGATAACAAGCTTGAGATTCTCATGGTCAATTTTCATAAAGTCTATTATATATATTTGCCAAACCTGCGATTACACCAGAACCTCCAAATCGGCTTGACAACTGCAGGTGAAAAAATCTGGCTCTTGCTCCTTGCTCCTTTGAATGCTGTGAACTGAGTATGGTTGCTGAATTTTAATTTGGCTCTTTATTCGATAAGCAGAAACCTGCATTTTGTTCATAAGCTCAGGCTGCCCTATCCGAGTGACGTTTTGATGACTTCTTCATGCATCAATTTGTTTATTTCGCTCAGCGAATGTGGCACTTCTCAGCTAATCCATCAAGCTCCTTCAACTACAAAATCATTCCCGTATCCTACCTACCGTCGTCTATATCTGATTTTCCGATTGTGGATAACCGTGGCCGTTTTCATCGGAGAAGGAAAATAAAGATTTTAGATTTTAGAGTTTATTTTAGGCATTGCATTGTTTTTTAAATTGTTTTTATTGGTTTTGTGTTTTTATAATATGTATATTTTTTTTTGGGGTTGACGATAAGGTTTATATATATATATATATATATATAACTTATGTTTAAGTTTTTCATGTTTAGATTTAATTTCTATTGATTTTTTTATAATTGTTTTTAAACTATGGTGGTTTTATTTTAAAGTTTTTAATATTTAAAGTTATAAAGTCTTACGGTTTAGGTTGTTTTTTTGTTTTGTTTTGTTTTGTTTTTTAAAGTGTTATTTTTAATAAAATTTTGTTTATAGTTTTAATATTAATATTAAGTTTTTTTTTTCTTCTAAAGATTCGATTTTGTTTTTTAGAATTTTTTTATATTTTTTTATATGGTATTATATATTTAGAGTCTTACAAAGTTTTTTTTTTTATTATTATTATTATTATTATTATTATTATTATTATTATTATTATTATTATTATTATTATTATTATTATTATTATTATCATCATCATCATCATCATCATCATCATCATCATCACTTGTGTCATTTGTAATGTTTATATGTTTAGAGTTGTCTTTTAGTCAATATTTATTTGAATGTTTTTTTTTTTTTTTTTTTGTCTAGTGTTTTGTGTCTCTAATATCATTATTTTTTTAGTATTTTTGTCTTTATTTTTTTCAAACTATTTAAATAAGTCTTCAAAAGATATTTTTTCAATGTATTTGGATGTATTATCGATTGTGACTCATGTCCCTGAAATTCACATTAGGGGACAAAATGATATATTATTTTAATGTGAACATAGTTATGTATTATAAACAAATTTTTAAGTGAGATATTATCTCACGTAGAATTTAGGGAGAGAGGTATTAGGGAGTTAAGATATTCAGTGTGTAAGATGGTAAGTTATTGAAATAACTTACTTATCTTCTAGGTGTATGGTTATAGTAGAAATCTTATATATATGTACTTTCAGATTGATAATATATGTTGATTGATTGACCCCCAAAATATTATGTGTTGTGCTTCTGCACCTTTGAATCACTACTGGATATGAGGTAATTCCCAACAATTCCATCACGAGTCTCATCTTCATTGATCCCCTTCTTACCTTTGCCTTTGTTTCTGATAAAAACTCTAGTTGGATAATTCATCGATTCATTGTTTAAATTACCCTTAATGGGTTTAGTCTTCTTCTTTGTGGTCACCTTCAGAATCCCCTTTCCTTTTATACTCTAATTTTTCTTGGCACTATGTTGGATAGAGGCAGCGTGCTCACTAGACACCTCCTTTGAGCATGTTGGTCTCTCTTATAAATCCTCAATTAACTTATCCTTCTTGGGATAACTAATGTTTTTGCCCCACAGAGGTTGGCCCTTCTTCACTATGAGGAAAATATGTGCCTAGTGAATGATATCACCAAAATTATTATCTCGATAAGCCATAACATAATTATCTAACGGCCTAAGAAAGGAAATAAGGTAGGTTAATTTTGTGATGTCCCTTGAAGTGATAAATCAACATAAAGTAATGGGAATACATAATTGTGTACTTTCTCTCTATTGTCATGTAATTCAAATTTTTTAGCCAAATGATTATCCATGGAAATGGCAAGTTCCTTCTCAAGTACCACTTTTTTGTTTTCAAAAACTCCAGTTCATTCATGAAAAAATATGTTTGTCAATTTAATCTTTTGATACTTATCTTTGAATGCTTTAACTCCATCATAGTCCATGCATGTAGTCTCCCTAATAATCTCTTATGTGATGTTAGTTCTCAACCCCCTATTCCTAACAACCCTCTTGGCCCAATCCATGTTGAAGTCCCTTGAGATTATGTGGTCAAATGCCACGATCCATAGCATAAAATTATCCAGTCTTTTGGTAACCAAAATATGCCAAATTAAAGGTTCATCCTTCACTTTAACATATGAAATAGGCTGAATCCAACTATGATAACCCCTATGAATATAAAATGATCTATCTTTAACCTCTAATTGAAACTAGCTAAAATAACTAAACCAATCTTACTGTAACTCAAAGTTATGGAAATGATTATTGGCTTATATTTAAAAAAAATAGAGGTAACGAGGTGAATCAATTTCAAAATGGTGGTGAATCAAGTCATAATGTGTATAATAGCATAGGTGAATTAGGAGGTGGCACATTGTCAATGTAAAATAATGTAGTCACTCAACTATATTGTGCAATAATCTAACTATGTTATGTAGTCACTAGAAAGCATTATGTATTTATTTGATTACACAATTCAATAATCTAAATTCATAATGTATTTATCTTACTGCATGATGTAGTTGTCTAAATGCATAGTGTATTCATCTGATTGTATGGCATAGTCATCCAGTTATGTCTTCCAGTCATCCAACTATAGAGCATAGTCATCTGACTACATGACATAGTCATTCGAATGTATATTATAGTTATCACCAAGCTAGCCCCCTCTAATCACCTATTTAAAGCATCCACATACCTCATTTAACACTTTATTATTTCTTTATCCAAATATCCTTACTCTCCATCCTCACCAAATTTTCTAAATCAACTTATTTTCTTTAGCTATCCTTATTCTCCATCCTAACCCAATATTCAAAGTCAATGCCTTTAACATCCATGGCTTCTCAAACCTCTTTTTGGCACAAGTTTCAATATCAAATCCTCTAAATAATGATACAAAAATGTCATGTGCACTGGGATCCTATGAATTCTTAAGGAGGATGATATATGCATGGATTGGATTGACCAGTATAACTTTAAAGAGATTATATATATGCTAAAATACAAAATATAAACTTATCTTTTGAATTATATATTATTAAAAATCAAAAATTACACATAAAAATTAAATCTTCGATTGAGCTCCCATTCTATTTCATTTGGAATCCCTCTAGAGGACATCTACTGATTAACATGCATACCATACAAGGATGTGCATAGGAGGTCACAATGAAGGCAATGCTAATTGATGATGATAATATATATTTGGAGTTTGTTTATGCACTATAAATAGATGGTATTATGATTTTCATTTTATAATTCATCAATTTTTGAGATTTATATTATGTCTATTAGTCATAATTTCTTAATGTGTTAATGTGTTTTTGGTTGTAGTTTCCTAAAGTCACAGTGGAAGCGGAGTTAAATTTGAAGTGGTAAAAAATCCTTTTTTTGCTCAAAATAATGTAACTATTATAGGATAAATTTGTATTGCATATAAGGCATTCAGACATTCGTTATTAGGTAGTTGTTTATATTCTAAGTACTCTGAATAGTTAATAATTCAATTGGTGTTCATTCCTTTCAAACATAATTAGGGATGATGTGAAATATACTATTCAAAATGAAACTTCCACATGTTCTTCTACCAATTTTCTTATTGTACTATAAAATAAGTATTTTTTTGACTTGCAAGCCACTCCTATTCGAAAGGCTCTTCATCACGAAATGTTTGTGGAATCACTCTCCATAGATAATCAGGAGGTTATGCTACATTGTACAACTATTATTTTCAAATAATTAAATAATTAATGAATTTTTTAGGCTAAAATTATTCTCTTTATTTATTTTAAAAAATAGTTTCTAAAGTTATTCCAAGAAGAAATGCTTGAATAAAGGTCCATCAACTCCTTGAAGTAAACACAAATACATATATAGAGGGTGACATAAAATCATCTTCACTGTAGGTATTGCAAAGGAGGAAATACATGTGGAGTTTGATTGTAGCTCTAGTTATTAGTCAACCTTCCTCTCTTGTTTCTAGTATAACTTGACACACAATCTCAACATTGATTTAATTGATAAAAATAAGTTTATCATTTTTATTCTTCAAATATCTTTTGTTTTTATAGTAATAAAGTCTATAGTGTAACTAATATTTGTTGAAAATTGTAGACTTCATTTTCAACTATTACAACAATTTACCCGAATTTTTTAAAAAACAATTATTTTTGGTCAAATAGATTATGATTAGAACATATGAAATAAATAGTGCTAATAAAGGATTAATATTTTTTAATTTTTAATCCAATTTATAATTTTTTCTTTCTCTCCTTATCAAATGAGAAATTTTCAATTCCAACTACCATCACCACCACCACCTCAACCTCTAAATATAGGAAGAGGGAAATGTTTAACATTTTCAACAGATAGTAGGGGAACATTTCAATTTATAGAATTAGATTATCCAAATGTTTTTATAGATGCTCTCCCTAGTATGTAATTAATGACCACATTGCTATAATATATTGATCTTGAAAAGGAGTTCTTGGGTATTTATATTTGTACATTCATGCCATATTGTAATACTCATAATATAATATATGGAGCCAAACTAGTAGAGAAATCATAGCCTCAGTCTACACCGAATAGTCCATCTTGTAGAGACACACCTAATGAGACTTCACAAAATGATGACCAATGAACTTTTTTTCTAGTTTCTAATTTATTAGCAGATAATACTAAGGTCTTTGTTAAATAATGTATTATTACTAACCTTAATGAATTAAAAATATGGGAGTATAGGGTGATAATACTAATACAAGAAATTAATGTGCATTTCGAGAACAACAACCAACACGATCAATTATATGTAATGGTTATATATCACCTTGAAAAAATTGATGTTTTATTCAAGAAAGTAGTTTTTGGTACTATTGCAGTGAGTAACAACTTTAATTATAATGTTTTCTATAAAATGTTAAATAGGTTTGATAATTTGAATGTAGAATGCCAAGCATACTAAAATAAATGGAGCAAAAACAAAAGCCTTGTGGACATCGTGAATGCAAAAAAAGAAAAAAGCTATGGTAAGTTTTTGTTTATTATTTTTTGAATAAAATTTATTTTATAATTTTTAACTAATTAATATTTTTTGATCATTTTTATTCAAAATATAATAATTTTAAGAACCAAAGTTTTTGTCCTTGAAATGCATTTTAAGAGTGCATGTAAAAGTATTTTTCTGACCATTTATTTCAATGAAAACTTATTTTAATGAGCAAACAGAATAATACATTAAAGAAAATCATTAAAGAACATGGATTAGACATTGAAATATTATTTAAAGAAAACGTTGAAAAGGAGCTTTCCTTGCTATCACATGGAGATGTTATTGTAAATGAAAGATAAATTCTTGAAAATATCAATATCAAAACAAAAGATCTTACGAAGTCAAGGATTCTTTCATAGACCACTACTTCTAGATGAGTGGATATTCAAGCTAGTCATGGAATGGTGACAAACACTAGAGTGTTTGAAAAATAATGAAATTTCTATTTGGTATTGTATTTTTATTTTGTGATATTAATGTTATTTGGCATTGTATTATGTTTTTATTTTGAAACACAATGAAATTTTTATTGGAGTTGATCCTAAACAATATATTCTATAATTTTAGCTTCCATACTCATTGTTTATTTCTATGGATGTGTATGATCTTTTTTCTTTGAATCAATAAAATATTTTAAGACTTTGGAATTTTAGTTGGAGATTATGAAATAATGTCCAATAAATCAATGAAATCTTCAATTGGTTTATTACAAGGATTAATATTATTTCTTTTGATTGAACACTGTAAATTTTGTTTAAAGATGTAAAAATGGAAAAGAACATCATAGAGTAATGTTTTTTAGAACTTCCTATTTTAGAATGCTATAGATTAAAATTGAAAAGTATGTGGAAAATTTAAAAAATAATTAATGGAAAATATTGTTAAATATATCCATTATAAATAGAAAATATTTCTAAATAAATAAAATATATTTATCACATGACTGAATTTAACTCAAATAGAAACATACAAACTAAAATTCATATAGATTCCATGAATTTCCAATTATCCATGTACTTCTCTTCCTTCTCACAAATTTTTTATTACCTTTTTCAATTGAAGATTGTGTTGGTTGAGTAGAAATCTAAGCTGGTGGTGTTGACTACTCATTATCGACATCCATTGTGATGTCCTCTAGTTTCCTTTTCCTTTAATTTTATGAGGGCATTTCATACTCAAGGATGTCTTCCAGTGGAGGCATATGTTAAAAAGGCTCATGAATGGGTTTTTCTTTCTAAATAGATATTGATCTTGTAATTATTATAAAAAAATGGTCCTTAATACAAAAGTGTAAAGAAGTAATAATATAGTAAATCATATGATATTTAGTACCTTTGTTTAAAATTTAATATCCACTTAGATGTCTTCAAGTGGAGACATATCTTAAAAATTATTATCATTAGGCTCTGCATGCAAAATGGTTGTAGACTAATAATTAATAAATATTATAATAAAAATAAAAATATATAACAAAATAGTAAATCAAATAATATTTAGTACATTTATCTATTATTTCATACACAGGTACATTCTCCAATGGAATTTTATCATATTATCATTGTATTCTGTATAAAAAATGATTGTAGACATTAACTATTATTAAATTCTAATATTAATGAATAAATAACAAAAGCTTATAAATTAATATTAATACTTGTCTTTTCCCTTTCACTTAAATAAGATAATCGGTTTTTCTATTTTTTAAATTTCCCTGACCCAAATACACTATGAAGTCATCTGAATCTGCCTTGAAGTAATCTAATTACATCCTACAATCATCTAACTGCATGGCACAGTAGTTTACCTACATAGCACAGATGTCCAACTACCTGGCATGGTCATCTAGCAGTTAGTATGACACATGTTTTTTATTGTTTGACACATCCTTCATATTATCCATCCCCTTATTGGTACAATTCATCACTTGGTTACTTTTTCCTAACTACTAGCTGGAGAAGCATGATAATGGATACCAGTGCTTGAGATAGTTTGTACTCGAGGAGTTAATACCATATATATAGTGGTGAATTCCCATAGATTGAATTTATTGGTAATGATGATATACATTCATAAGGAAAAAATTATTTTAAAAAATAGGTGAGACAACCCTTAAATTTAAATTCTACCTTAAAATTTAGGCATGCTATCAACTAGCCCATAAAATTGCCAAATACTGGCATTGAAAAATGGAATATTCATGGATTAATGAAGGTACACCACTTAAAAAATCCATTCTCAAAGTGACAATATGATAAATCAAGAGATAAATGAGTCTTTGATTCATATGTTTGAATTTTCCTCAACTATCTACAAATTAATGAAGGCCGTCATTGTTTATTAAGTCACATAGCATGTTGCCAATCACTAAGTTCCTGAAATGATTACAGTTGATCCCCTCCTCGAGGAATAATATATTTAGATGTGTCATGCATGAAATTTAAGTTATGTGGCTAGTGGGCTTATTGACCTTAAGCTAAGACTTGGAACAATTAATGTTGACTTCTAAGTGAAGTATGCCATCATCCCCCTTGTTACCTTCCCATTATAAATGGGAGATTTTAACCTCCTTAAATTTCTCTAATAGGGATATAGCATCTACAATTTCTACTTGAATGATCCAAGTAGGCTAAGAATTTATAGACAATGAGTTTAAAATGTTCAAGGAATCCCCCTCAACAACAAGTTTGTCGATATGCATAGTTTGATATAAGTGTTATGGATTATCATTATTTTCTAATGGATAACATCATAGTTATTTTATAATATTGCTGCATGATATCATTTCTATTTAATGGTTCTTTATATGTATGTTCATTAGTATACCATGTCTTTATTTTTCAAATCCCATTCAATTTAAATTACTTATTATAGTTTTTACGTCATGAGAATACTGCATATTTTATATTGAGTTACCATACCATTATTCAAAATACCCATTATAATTTTGAATCATTATTCACAATACCCATTATGATTTTTACGTCCTGAGTATACTTTATTTTTTAAATATGTTTTAGTGCTATATGTATAAAAATTAAATATAATAAAATCAATTAAAATATTGGCTTTCCATTACTAGAGATTTAACATGTGTCGTATAAATATATGTCTATGTTTAATGTCCTTTCGAAAGGGAAGGAAAACTTACAATAATGGCTACATATTAAATTTAACATTGCCAAATTTGTTAAAGTTTTCTTATTCTAAATTTTTTGCAGGTGCTCCTTACGAAAAGAATTGTTGAAAAAACATTGGATTACACACTCTTATTATTTATTCTATCCTAGTCAAGAAACAAGGGTCCTTTGTGTCTAATATCTTTTCTAAATCTTTTGAAGTAGTGAAACATTTTCTAAATTGAGTTTTCAACCTACATTTCCCTGGTGGAAGGATCAGTAGTGGAATTGCAATACTATTTTTTGAAATTACTCTCTGACTCCTCTATTAGATCATAAATCTATTTTATTTAGTTTTATGTAATCTTAATAAGTGATAAAAACATGTATCCATCACATAGAATGTGTCTTATCAAAGTCAATAGGATTTAGAATGCCAAGCTTGAGCCTAAATTACCATATGTTCTTTGGTGTTTGATTTATCAATTTCTTTTTGTGGAGAATTTCAAGCACATTGGGAATCCTAACCCCAAGTGTATGCTTTAATCCCAACCTAAAACCTTTAGACATATTTTTTGAACATGTCTAATAGCCCAAATTACCTAGCATAGATTCAAAATCTATTCTAGCCTTATCACCCAAAAGTGATCAATTAATGCATGGCCTTTTTTTTTTGGAGACAATGCTTAATGGCCTCCATATTTTTCCTTTTTCTAGAATTCTTTTAAAGCTGTTATTTTGCTTCATTGATGAAACATTAAAAATTCTACTATGTTAACAATAAAGATACTTATATGAATTTCTAGAAACCATTAATGATGAAGTGCATGTTATTTCTTTGATTTCTTTGTATATCCAAGTGCATGCAGATAAGATGTTTTTAGAACCTCAACATCTATAAAGGCTCCTTAACTACTAGGGTAGTGCTCCCTATATCATGAGCCATGATCCTCCTAACCAAACATTGCATAGCCCTCCTCCATTGACAACCAAATGTCAATAGAGCTATTCCCACACCTACTTTTCCTTCACTCCTCTTCAACAAAGAGGAGATAATTTGTCATCACGCAAAAAGTCCTATGTTGATCTATCTCAAAGGAATTCACCTATGCAAGGTGGCGAGCCATTGGATTTTTATGTATCACCTCCTTTCTTGTTGTGAAATTACATTCTCATTGGCTCTTTATGAAGCCATTCAGCATGAGTCGGTGACCTCTGATCCTCTTTCAACTAAACCCTCTTCTTGGGGTGTTCAAACACCTCAAGATGATCTACCCCTGCCACCTTTCAGGGCTGCCAACTGTAGCTAATTTCCTTGTTTTGTGTTGCTTTTAAATGACCATGCGTAGCAAAAAGTTTTATTGTTTTAAACTGTATTTATTTATTAAGATGAAAATTCAACTCTGAATACTAAGCAATAACCATCTATATATTATATTTTTTCTGTGATTTAATTAATTGATATATCAATGAGTTTCAACATTAAAAAAGAACTTAAGTAGATCAACTTTATTTCCTTGTCTTAAAAGCTTCCTCAGCAATATAAATGTCAATCGTACAATTAAAGCTGAAATGGCTTCAAAGATAAAGCTATTAGCCTCATTCCAAGATGCATTCCAAGATTCGGTCCTATAGATACGGTGCTATAGCCTTTTTCTTTTAAGTAAAAACAAAACGGCGATAGAGTTATAGATATGGTTATTATTTGATTTTTTTTATATATTAAAATATATATTTTTTATAATTTTAGATTCAGTGAAGTTGTACTCCTTATTCTCAACATTACGTTACTTTTTATTCCAAATCTGTAGGGTTTCTTGTTGTCTGCTAGCTGGGTTTGTTGCTGGTTGTAGTCGTTTGGTTTCTGTCATTAGGTACCTTGTTTGTAGGATGGTGTTATGTCCCGTAGAATGCTGGAAGAGGCATTTTATGTAATATTTAATGTTTTATCTTTTCTTTCTTTGTAAAAGGTTTTTAGTGGTCTTTCAAAACCACATTATTTATCCGTATCTGAAAAAAATTACGTACGTTTTCCTCAGTAAACTCTCCCCTGAATAAAATTTGAACTTAGATAAATAAAATTAAACTACTCTGCATTGTTAGATTGTTGTGCAGTAGATTCGAAAGTCTATAATGAGAAAATTGAAAAAAATCTAGTATGTAAAAAATTTATTCGCAGTTTAGTTGTTCATAGAAAGAAAGAAAAAATCATACATCTTATGTCTCCAATCTCAATCTGCTAAAATCCTGATGTCTTATTTCATTCCAAATGACAGTCAGCCATTCAGCCTCCTCACAAGAATATGTTAATCTTTCTTTTATTCGCAGCAAGTTATGCCTATGCATGGCAACATCTTTTATCATTTAGAGGACCAGCACAGCACTCCCCTGGACAAGACCTCTTGAGCTTGAAAATTCGACGGACTTCTGCAGCTTCTGCATATGTAGGTGTAGTCCGGTCAAATTCACAAAAAGGAAAACTATTAACTACAAGGAATCTGTCTCCATTAAAGTTAAATAATTCCTCCAAATGTTTACTGGATACCTTAAACTATTGAGAAACAAATGTAAATAATTGCCTTCCATGTTGTACATGGGAAGATATATAGCTTGTGCTTGTACAAGTAATGCGCCAAAAACCAAGCTAAAATCAACCGTGCACAGAACCACAATTTTACACTTTTTTGAAGACACCATGTTTAATGCTTTGCATCCATAAGCAGAGAAGAAACCATATTTTAAGGCAGGAAAATGTGGGACAGAGTAATAGCCTTTGACGAATTCAAACGAGTGTTGTTTAATATTTTTCCATTGACTAGGAACTTTAGTATATAAAATCAATAGTTTGTATTGTCTTGACTGTAAGATATTGTACCACTATATAAATGGTACTAAAATCTTGATAGATATTCTTGTATGGTTTTCAACCTCGTTCCTTGATTTTACAAGCTTTTGAATTGTTCAACGTGGCAACTAGCTTTGCCTTTTCAACCTCGTTCCTTGATTTATCAAGGTTTTAAATTGTCATAAGATAACTGTTATATAATTAAATAACGAGCATACTTACGTGAATGACTGCACTACTAAAATTCAGATGCATATAATAAAAGTGCAGCTCCGGGGTTAGTCTATGGTCTATATGACTAATTTTTCGTGGAGGAAGCTTTAGATCAATCAAATTGTCTCGTGGTCAAATGAATGACCTCAGTGGTACTTTATGGTAGCAAATACTGATATAAACGATTATAGGCATTCCATGTCCGTGGGATTAGAAGCACGCCATGGCATCATCGCCTCAATTGTCTTGTGATTTGACTGAAATGATGTAATAAGCATGAATTCAATATGAAAGATTCAGAAGTAAATTGTCTTAGAAGATAGTCAATTTGTTGCCAGCCAAGCACATGAGAGTTCTTGCATGCCAAGTTATGTTCATTATGTCGAGAGATTTCGATGTTTAGAATACTCCTAGCACCATCCCAGCGTACTTAATGCCCTTCTTGGAAAAGTTCTTGCCTGAATGTGTCAAATGATCCAGATGTGTATGTACACCTAGATCAAGTACGGAATGGGTGCATGGGAGTGAAGCTCCCATTTAGAGTACATTTCAAAGTTTACAACGTTCAAAATAACCATTGTGATGTATCGAGACTTTGTCCAACCCAACCATTCATAGCATTGTGGAAGAGGCACACAATCTCCCATGACACCAATTTTCCTTTCTTCCAACTAGGCCAAAGAATATTGAGAATATACCTTTGTACTTCTTCATGTCCATGCAAAATGATGACAATGATGGTCATTACAATCCATTGGAAGACAATGTTGCTTTGGAAAATGAAAAGTCGTTGAACATGGCATGTGAGGCTCTTTTTATGGAATCTTAGTTCATCATTCCCTTTATTTTTGGTTCAAGGAACTTTTGGTTTGTACTTATAGATCTACTAGGCCAAATAATATTGATAATGGAACCTTTTTTCTTCTTCATGTTCATGCAAAATGATGACAATGATGGTCATTACAATCCATTGGAAGACAATGTTGCTTCAGAAAATCAAAAGTTGTTGAACATGGCATGTGATGCTCTTTTTATGGAATCTTAGTTCACCATTCCCTTTATTTTTGGTTCAAGGAACTTTTGGTTTGTACTTATAGATGTATAACATGATTGACAATTTTTAGTATTGTAAATAATTGTGTTTGACAATTTTTAGTCTACGGATAAAGAAATAAAATTTTGGTTTGTCTCTTTCTTGATGTTTTCATGAGTACGTTATGTGAACAAATGCCTACGTACTTGTGAAATCATCATTTATTCTATAATGGTTTAGATGCATGCTATAATTCTGGAAACAAAATTCTGTGTCTTTGATAGCACAAGAAGGATTGTCACAGTTGAAAGTGATACTATTTTTCATGAATGTTATCATTTTTATTGTACTAGATTTGGTTCCTAGATTAAGATAGGTATGGAATTTCCATTCAACTTTGTATAATTATTAAACAATCCCTAGAACTAAGATGCTTATCAATTATACACTCACAGTCTATGACAGCAAGAAAAAGGGTTCACAATATAGCAAATAAAGTTGTCTTTGATGGTTTTGATAATTGTTCATACAATGAAATTGTGTGTGATAAATTAATACGAAGGTGTGGAATGGCCATCCTAGGTATAAATAACTATAATAAGGCCTTGATACTTAATTTTACCTTTTAAAGGAGTACTCTCGACATTATGATAGTCTTGTAACTGTAGACTAGGGTTTATGAAGAAAAAATGACTATATCTCACAAATGGTTCCTGACAACTGTGTAAATGTTGGTATATATAGATAATAAGTTATGAACATGGTGATTCATATTATTCCAACTCTTGAAGACACCCAAAATATAAGTTATTAATGACAATGGTCATACAAATCTTGTACAAGGCCTTAAAACTTGGTTTTATTGCTAATGTTCTACATTTATAGAATGATCAAGCTAGTAAAGGGGTTGTGATCTTATGTCTTCTAATGAATGATTGGAAAATGAATGTATGATAACTATGTCATGATTACCAAAGGCATAAATTTTGACTTATACTCACATAATTAAATAAGATATTGATTAAAAGTAAGATTTTAGTGGCATAAGACTATTGTATGTTTGTCCATAAGAGTTACAATTGAATGGGACATGGTTTAGTTTGTTGAGTCACATGATGTTGAAGAAAAGTTGAAAAAAACTATTCATAAAATAAAGGGTCTTTATTTCAAGAAGATAACTCCAATTAATAAGGGTAGAACAAACTTAATGAATAAAGTGTGATATGATAGAATTTTGTTATTTTCAAGAATCAAGTTTCTATCAAAATGGATTAGTTTTTTAATGGATATTAACACTAAAAAGGTCAAGAAGTCTTTGCACATTCAATTAAGTGTTGAAAGATACAATAGTAGTCAACGGGGAGTGAGCTACCAATAGATTATTTATAGAAGGCTACAAGATCAAGTGTAAGAGTAGTAGGTTTGTGCATAGTCTTTTCTATTGAGACAATTAATTTGTAGGAACATCATATTAGTGTAATACTAATATCAAACATATAGAAGGACATAAGTGTCATACGAAGACCTAATTTTTTGAAAATATAAGCATAGATATATCCCTACCAGGCTACAAGGCCCTAAAGGAAACTCATAGAGGTAATGTGATTTTATTTAACATGGTGAATAATTGGGAATGATGAAATGGGTTTATTTAACAAGAAATCAACATCAAATTTCAATGTGGTTTGGTAAAGATTTGAACCATCACGTTAGAATGTAGTAACAAATCTAGGAAATCACAAGTTTCGCTCTTCTAAACACTTCACAAGACATGCCATTTTGATGAATAAAATATAAATAAGTGCTGAAAAAGAAACATTGATTTGTAGATTGAAAAAGAATAATCAAGTGTTTCAATTACTTTGCATTGAAAATCATAAGCATACATGAAATACCAGTCACATAACTCATTGCACATAACTAATTATAATTATTTCTCTATGGAATACCACAACTATTTGGAGACATGTGATGAACTTGGGAAAACAAGATCTCATAATCCACCTTCAAATATATATCTAGTGGTCATATATGGAAGATATTCCTTTGTTCTTTAATTATATGGACCTGATGGTCTCTTACTTTGCATCATAGAGTGATTTCGTGTAGGCATGGAAAGTTTATAGATTGACCAAAAAAATCAACATCCATCTTCTCATCCCTCAATGTGAAAATTGTACGATGCATCTTCTCAACCTATCTACTCTTCTCAAGTAGTGCACTTTCTAGCTTCTTGACCTTTGTCCTTTCAATATCAAGAATCTCACACGAAAATTAGTTTTCCCTCTCAATTGATTTTTTTTAGAGTCTCTAGTGATAGCTACAAACCAAAATGTTATTGTGTACTCATTACATTCTCATATCTAATCCATGTGAATGGTTATTATATATCATTGGCCAATTGGGAAGTTTCATTCTCATATGGATTCGTGACTTTGTCTACAAAAATAGACCTGAAAGTCAATAATAGCATTAAAATTTTTTAGTCATGAGAAATAAAAAAATATACAGATAAATGAGGCTCCATGAGATTAAAGTTTTATTTAAGAATATGAAAAACATAAGAACATCAATTTTTTTAAGATTATGAATAATTTCTTTCCACAAACATTTTTTTTGAATTAAATGAAAATAATGAAAAGAATAAATTATTCCACTATTAACAAATTAGAAATGTAGGCAAGTGAAATCAAAAGTACTACATTTACACTAGATAATGATGAATGCCCAAAATATTTAAAAATCAGGAATACCATTATTATTTACCTGTCCTTTAGTGATTTTGATGTATTAGATTATTGCATTCCTTCCTACCCATCCTTCCCTACCTTGAAGTACTACCCATAGATATCGACATCTATTTTTTGAGTTACCAGAAGAAGGAGAGACATGAAATAAGATAAAGAAATGTAAGCAAGATAGGCCATGAATACAATTTTATATAGCAGTGCTTCCCACCATGGTTACTTCTCAACATACATAGATAGATGAAAACATGTGTACTTAGTCATCAACCTATGAAACATTGAAAGGAGAATAAGGTAAACATGTGAACCCAATAGATCACCTATCATCAACATCACATACCATACACATAAAAATGAGTTCATGAGTACATGGTTAAATCATTTTATCATTTAACCATGCACTATCATGCAACATATCAATAAATGTAAAATTAACCACCAAACCATTACTTAAGTCATACATTAATAAAAACCATCATGTCTAGCACAAATCATAAATGCAACACTTGTATTTTAATATCATACATGATATACATAATATGGAAAAATGTATTATAATGTCCAAGGTAGTAGCCCTAAGGAAATATGAATTTTCATGCCTTAGAAATGAAGCCTCTTTAGGAGGAGAAATAAGTGGAAGTGGTCAACCATTGAATACATCACAATATGCATATGTCACATTGCCATGAAGCCACCTATATTTTAAAATGTGTAGGTTAGAAATGTTGACAAAAATTAAGAGTAAAACACCAACATGAAGAATATACTTATCGGTTTGGTAAATAACAAGTGACTATCATACCTCCAATAAATTATTCATAATGCTTAGGAATTTTCCACCTCATCTCTAGAAAAATCATATATGCAATAATAATATAGAACACTATCAAAATAATTAATATTAGAGTTCAATTAAACTAAACATTAAATTCATGAAAAAAAATCAACATATTGGATCTCACATGAGGTCTAATATTTCATATAACCTAATTTTACTCCACCCATTATCTTTCCCACTCCATTTATCGATGTTATTCTCTTTTATTAATGCAGGCTTCCCTTCTCCATGCCAATTTTTCAGTCAAATCATATGTAATCATCTCATCACTGATAGCCTTTAAGGCTATCTCACTAAGATAATAATAGTGGGGGACAATCTCCCAAGCCAACCATGATCTTTCCAACTTATCTCTCTTATTGGTGCTCTAATTTTTAATATTCACTCTATTATTCTCCTTTATATTTATCTTTTCATGATTGCTCTTCCTTTTGGATTCCATTTACCACTGTTGGACTACATAGAATGGGCTTCCAACAATAAATCTTATGATGATGAGTGTTAAGTATATCTCGTGGCCAAAATAGTTCGCCACCATCAACAATAAATGTCTCACATGGCCTCAATAAGCAAAGGTGCACATTCTACCTCATAATACCCAAATCCTTTATAATCTACTTGTATGGATACTTTAATTCAATAAGGGAAAGACGTGAGGTTATAAGCATAAATTAATAAATAAAATATAATGTCCTCAAAGATAATTAAATGCTCTTATAAAATTAGTCGATCTCCCATTAAAATTTTTGAAGTGTTTAGAAGCCAATAATCATCAACATACTCATTGAAATTATCATCAAGGTTATTTGACTCCACCTCATCCTAATGCAAAGGTTGACATATATATGTCACTCCAAATATATATGGAATAACAAACATGTATGAACATGATGAAGGAAATAAAAAGTACATTAAATACACACATATTTAGGGATGAATTCAATATGTTGATTAATATTAGCCACATTCACATGGCTCCACTCCACCTCATTGAACCAGAACAAAAAAATAACATAGAAAAAAATATGATGTGTCAAAATTAGTCTAATGGTGACTATTGTAAGAAGGAAAAAATAATAATTTTTTTAACATGAGGAGTGATCAAACATTAAGGGAATCCAAAGGTTCTCATACATATCATGAGACATAGTCATTGGGAACTTCTTGAACACCCTCTTCGCCTTTAGTCTGCTCCAACCCTTTCTACTATAATTTTAAACAATATGTAGCAAATTAAAAACTAGATACAAAGTTTGTAAATATTGAGAATTTTACATATATGTGAAGACTATTAAATTAGGCATGTAAAATACGTATAGCACTAACAAATATACCTATTTTTTCCTGCTATCTACATATTTATTTGGTAAAGAATCAATCATGCCTAGGGATTTTACCCCTAGTTAATTATGGGTAGGGGATGGATATCCTAGAATAATGGGAATACCATCCCCAATGGTTGATGCTCTATTTAAAAACCTCATTTGATCTCCAAGGAGTTGAGGGGAATATTTAAATTGAGGTCTTGCATGCAATGAGGATTGTCCCCCAACTTCTTTCTCTTAACACAATGGATGTCACAATAGATTAACATCAAAAAGAAAGAATAGAACTCAGATTCACCTTCAAGTGTAGTAGCTGAAATTACATACAATTTATTTGGTCTCAACATAAAGTTATTACAGGAAATCATATAATCCCCTGTCATCCATAATAAGTCTAGATTAGTTGAAATTCATAGGATTATTTTCCAACATGCAATAATTTGCATACAAGATAGTTTAGAATATGCTTTACAAAACTCACCCTTACCTATGAATTGCTTAAAGCAATGATCATATTACTCACTAGGAGAGTAAAAGGGTATGCCCACGAAAATAAAAACACAAATTAGTTGGCCACACAACAGAGAATTAATGGAATAATAGGGAAAACACTATTCATGAAATTAATATCCTATATTGAAAATATATATTACGAGCCTATCATAAAGAAATGTACATATGACAAGACATCAAAGTAATTGTAGATAGTATAATTTTATAAAAGAGAAATTTTCTTTTCATATTATAGAAACATTACATACCAGCTAATTTGGAAATAATATATATAATATGGTAACAACTTATGCAATAATTCTAGGATAATCTAATAGAAAATTTGAGTGAATTAAATGAGATAAATAAAATTTACGTCATACATTAGATTTTGAAAACTTTAAATGAATCAAAACATGCTTGGTATATATTTAAAAGTTTTAGAAATGCTATGTTTGAAGTAACTAATGTAAATTCCATGGAGATTATATGTAAAAAATAATAATTTAAATTGGATCTTTTATCAAAGAGGTTGATGTCAATATTTAATAAGATTAGTGAAAATTATGAATGAAAAAGTCAACAATAATAAGTATATATAATGGGTGTATAGTAAACATGGATTCACAGAGTCTTAAAAATTGGGAGTCCACACAAACACAAAAAAATATCATAATATTAATCATTTCAATGTACTTATAAGAAAACACACATGATGACCCCATCAAAAGGAATTATGAATATTTATTCACACACCTCCTAAACCAAAATGGAGTTCATTTCGGCACTTACAAGGATAAATATACATGAATAAATGACAAATTAAAAAAACATATTATTAGAGATTTATTAATTATGTCATGATGATGTCATGAAGGTGACCAGGTGAGTGGATGAATTTCCTTGATAGTCTAAGTGTTAATGACAAAGTGTGAAAAGTGGTTGTCCTAGTATGGTTAAAGTATGATTAGTTGATATTCAGTTTTAAGATGGTTAGAGATTCTCAAAGATGAGTATGGTGATTTAAGGATGTGAAATAGGTCCCTTATATCTTTTATATGTTTTTAATTCTTTTGTGTATAAGTGGAATTCATCTAGTTGATCATTATTGTCATCTAGACATTTTGGGTTTGGTGGCAGAAAATTTGAGTAGGTAGTTTGATGACATCACCTTTGCCACATGTGGATGAGTCATGGGGAGATGGTCATATGGTTGTGATCAAATTATAGCTTAATTAATTTATGATAAATTTTAGGTCATGCATCTAAATGTAGTAAAATATAAATGGGTATAAGGTTGGGATCTCATGTATTTTAATAATGTTCTCTTTGTTCAAATAAAGCCAAGTAAGCATGTTGATGATGTTAACATTCACATGCATGGAGGTTTTAGGAGGAAAGGTCACATGGGGTTTTTCAATATTTTTCCTAGTTATTATGTGCTACATATCAGGTCATGTACCTAAACATGACAAAATATATGCAAGTGCAATGTTGGGATCCCTAACAGTTTAACAATGTTTTCCCATACTTAGCCAAATTTACAAGAGGTGAGAAATAACCGAGTAATAAATTATACGATGGAATATATCACATGTGTGGATTTTTTAGAATAATATGATCGTATGGGTTTGTTCAATTTTGTGCCTAGTTAATTTTCACTAATTTTCAAGTTAAATGTCAAAGGATGGCAAAAGATAGGCATGAGCAAAGTTGGCCTTCCTAGCAATTTTTGACATTATTGGATATATGAATAGATAAATATCAGGAGGCATTTTAATGTCATTATATCTCATATGTGTGTAGTTTATAAGAGAATATTAAAACATGGTTAGATTATCCTATGTGAGGAAACCATATGGTCCAAATTTGAGAACACGCGAGTGTGCGAGGTAAAAGATATGACTTTGTAATGTTGGCCTTTGAGGAAAATGATAAATGTTACCATACATAATCAAATGTGAAAAATTTCAACATTGATAAACATCAATAAATTATGTTTCTCCAATAATTTAGAAAGTAATAAGATGGTGCCAAGTATTCAATGTTTAATACTAAGCAGAGATAAAGATCAAGCTTCTTCCAAGGATCGATGGTGAGTGGGTGATTGTACAGATAGATATCAATGGTGTATATTAGAGTCAAGAGGTCAAATTGATATATTTTTTTTTATCATTTTTAAAGTCCAAGCTATGTATAAGAGATTGAAGAAGTGAATGAGGATAAAGTTGTAAGATTGCACAAAATGAGGTTAACATACTCAAGGTTTAATGTTTGAGCATTGGTGACTATATATTAAAGTTAGGATAAGATCAATGGTGCATGTTTAATCAAAAAATTGAGGACATGAGACCTAAGCATGGTGTTCAAGGTTTAGCTGTGACCATTTGCATTTGAATATTTTAATTTGTAAAGGAAAATCTAGTGCTCTGTATCTAGCCATATCTTTTGATCTATATAACATTTTATCATGATTCAAAAAATGAAATTATAGAGGATTATAAGGCGACCGCGCGCGCGCACACACACACACACACACACACACATACACATACATATACATATACATATAAATATACATACATATATATATATATATATATATATATATATATATATACATATACATATACATATACATATACATACATACATACATACATACATACATACATACATACATACATACATACATACATACATATATATATATATATATATAATGGGTATATTTTTGTATATAGTAAAATATATTGATGTTCAAAATTGATTTTATATTTATGAGTATTCTACAAGTGGCTCGAGAAGGATATTTGAGCTTGTATTGATGTTTTTTTGATGTGTCATGATGAATTAGCTACTAGAGAGTGTTTTAGAATCCATGAGGATGATATATGTGAATTATGAAATTTTGATAAATCATATGCAGTATGAACAAAGGTTTAGAATTAAATTATGTATTCATTCATGGTGACTGTGTGTATAAAATGTTTATCTGAGCAATTTATGCTTAAGTAGAAGGGTACTATGTTGGTTGTTGGCACTTAAGGTAGACATATAGATCATATGGAATGGGTCCATGATTTTATTTGATGAAGTGTTAAAGGAGTGAATAGGTTCACATGAGACCAATAAGAGCTACAGAAGCCTTATTAAAAGGTGTAGCTACTTAAGGGTGACCCATAAATGCTATGTGCAACCCATGAATATTGTTTTGAGATGTGTCTTTATGTGAGAGATGTCTTAAGGTCTAAATCATGCCTAATGGCTGACCAAGGTGTTGATTATCAAGTATACTCTATAAATAGTGAAATCAAAGATGGTGATTTATTGACTTGAATGAGAGACTTGGGAGAGATTTGAGATAGTTTTATGTGTGTGAGTTATGGAGTGAAGGAGGGGTAGAGTGCCCTATGGATGAGCTAAAGAGTATAATATATCATGGACTATTTTTATGACCTATACATCATAATTTTTTTAGTAGAATAGTGTTATTTCAAATTGAGAATGAGTGAAGATGAAGAGTGATAATCAAAGGTTCATCATCAAGTCTTAAAAACATTAGTTCAAAGGTTGATCTATTCATATGTGTTATTGTGGAAGCTTAATAGATAAGGTGGTTACAACCTCCTTGTAAGTTGAAACTTGTTAAAAGTTTAGTTGTTGTTGCCACTTAGATAAATAGGTGTTGTATCACCTTATGGGATTGTAGTCCCATTATATATGGATTGTAGTTCCTTGATCAGTCTCATCTCATCTAAATCGATTCTTATTAGTATAGGATAATAGTCCAATTAAAGTTTCTAGTGGGTTTTCTCCCCCAAGAGGGTTTTTCACATAGGTAATGTGTTATGTGATTGATCTTGAATTTTATCTCTTGCTTATTAGTATGAATAATGTATATGATTCATGAATACTTGTTGTAACTAATTAAGTGCATATAAAGATCAAAATTGAATCCAAATTATTTGGGCTCACTGATTCACCTCCCCTCTCAGTGATTTTATCTCTAACAATTGGTATCAAATCAGGTCCTTTGGTAAAGTTTTAATAACTTAAAGGTGATCCAAGGTATAATATGGGTATTCATCAAGGAGGTTTCTATACTAAGAAAGCACCGATGTTCAATGTAACCAATTATAATTTTTGGAATTCATGTATGAGGACATACATTATGTCCCTAGGGTTTGATGTATGTCAATTTATTCTACATGTTTATATTTCTCATGTTACTCCTCCATTTAGTGTTGTAAACAAGAAGTTGTTTGAGAATAATTCTAAGGAAATGAATTATATAACTTGTGGTCTTTCAGAGATTGAATACACTGAGGTAATCTATTTTAAATCTATGAAAGAGATATGAGACAAAATGCAAATAATTTTTGAAAGAGATTCAAAGGTCAAGCTTGTTAAGTTGTAGACTCATATAAAGTAGTTTGAAATTCTCAAAATGAAGGAAGAAGATTTTATGGCATCCTTCCTATAGAGAGTTGGTAAGACTATGAACATCATCAGAGGTCTTGTAGATAATCATGAAGAGGATATTGTAGTCTAAAATATATTAAGGTTTATATCTATCAAATTTGATCTAAAAGTCATGATCTTACTTAGTTGAAGATGGATCAATTTCATGGCACCCTTATCACCTATGAGATGAGAGTAAATGATGATATACCACTAAATAAGGAAGAAACATCCAAGATAGAAATGACTCCTGAGAATAAATTATAATGTAAGAAACCCAAACAAGATGACATAATTGATATTGATGAGGATGAACTAATTGCTTTGATTACTAGGAAATTAAACACAAGCTTAGGAAATTATAAGGGCAAACTAACCTTCAAATGTTTCAAATATGGAGGGATAGGACATTTTGACCATAAGTTACCTCATAAGCATGAACATAATGGTGATGAAGAGTATGGTGAAGGCCAACATGAATATAATAAGACATACATGAAAAATGGTTCAAAAAATATAACAACAAGAAGAAATCGTTCAAGAACAAGAAATATCTCTATACCAAATAAGATTTCAACTCATTAAATGAGAGTACAGATAGTGACTTAGAAGATGATGGTCATACTGAAGATGAAGCTCTGATCATGGTTGAGGAAGGGAGTTGGTCACATCATAAGGAGTCTACTTGGAGTGTTTCATATGTTTATAAAGATGAGATGGACTATGAGACTGTGTTAACAAATACTCTTAAAGAAATAAATATTGAAAATAAGATCAATAAGAAGATTAAATCTAAACTCAAGGACAATGAGAAGAAATTCAATGTGTTTGAGGCAAGGTTGGTTAAAGACTCGAGGGAGCATGAAGGTGTTGTCATGTTTATTAATTGTAAGTTAGAATATATTTATGAAAGTCTAAGAGCCAAAGAAGAAGAATGATAAAGGTATGCTTCTAATATTGTGTCTTTGAAAGATGAGTTAGAGAAATCTACAAGCAAGCTGAAACCATCTATCAAGTTTGATAAAAGTTCTAATTATATGGATGATCTCCTAAAGAATAAAAAATTATTTAGTGACAAATATAGATTGGGTTTTAACGAAGAACACAAAGTTTCTACTCAAATTTACATAAATATAAATAAGATAAATGTGGATCAGTCTTTGAAAATAAATAATCAGACAAGGAATAAAAGTGCTAGCATAATGAATATAAATTAGATCAGATAACCTAATGCCATGAGGTATGCAAGATTTAATGGTTACTGCTACACATGTAGTAAATTTGGGCATAGAGTTAGAGAATGCAAGATACCTATTAAAAATGAGTTTGCATGGGAATATGATGGGGGTCATCAGTCAAAAAGACTGTGAAATATTAAGTGATTTAGTCATCTTAATGTGGGACACTTTGAAAACCATTGTTCACATAAGATTAGACAAGGTGAGTCCTCTTCAAAAAGGGGAGGTTTTTTTATTTGTCATGATAAAGGAAATATTTCAAGTTTCTATGAAAACATAACAAGATAAACCGTGTTTCTATAAAAAATTATGCTATTCTATAATGTTTAATATAGAGGTAACATTTCTAGGTTCTACAAGCAAAGGTTTACAAGTTAGAATAGTTTTAATCAAGCTCCTATAGTACATAAAAGAAGGCATATTAACACATGGAATCCCAAGGTAAAAAGTGTGAGTCATGATGATATTGAAGGTCCAAATAATCTATTTTATATGGTGGAGAATGATTTATAAGTTAAAGAGTGCCAATGGCTCTCATTATCTTGTCATGTTATGATTGAAGAGACTAAGATCAAAGAGAAGGCCAAGGTGTTGGTTAAAGCTAGTTCTAAGGTATATATCGATCTATGTGAACATCCTACTATTATTGAGCACATATCATGCAAATAAAATTAATTATTTATGAATAATAATGATTTTCCAATCTACAAGGAATATTCTATAGATGAAAAGGTATGTCATGAATCTTTGTTGTATCTATGTATTGTCAATCCAATTATAGAAGAAAAATAGAGTGTTATAGTGGTTGAGTATGTTACCTCTTTTAAGCCTAATAAGAAGAAGAAGAAATATAATTATCAGATGACAAGGGAGGAGAAGGAATATTAGGATTTATGGGCAAATCCTAGTTTCACATTGTTCTAAGACATTGTGAAGTAGGTTGTCTATATCTATGCTTCTTAGGAGACATATTTTTTTGTGGAGAATTAATTTTGAGTTCTCAATATTATATTTGTAATATAAATAGAGACTTGTGTTGATATTAGGTATTTGGTTAAGGGGGATCAATGTGTTCATGAGCTTTCTCTGAGTATTTTTGTGGTTTGAAGGTATGTTTGTGCTAATTGAAGATTTTTGAGTGTTCTTAGATTCCTCAGTTTGTTTTAAGATTCTAGGTTTTTGGGATATGCTAAAAAAGTAGTTTTCCTTATGATTTGAGATTTTATTCTTAATAATATAAAAATGGGATAAATGGGTTGTCAAATCAAGCTACATAGTGATTTTAAGGTTTGTGTTTTTAAAATTATTCTTGTTTATGTCAAGATGGAAGACTAATTGACAAGTTGGTTTGTTAAGGAAGTATGTTAAAAACATTGAGGTAGGTGATTAAAATGGGTTTTATTGAGGGGGAGTATGAGATTGATCCATATATGAAGTTTTAGGTCTTGAATTTATCTCTACTAAAAATGATGGGTTCTATAAGTTTTAGATAGGGCTACAGGGAGACTAGACAAGCCTAGTTTGAAGAAGGGTGTTTTTTGCTCAGTTTCTCCACAAGAGAAAAGTATTATTTTTTTAGGGAGTTTGATTAGGTTTTTTGAGATCATGTTTCCTATTTATTTAGTGCCATGAAGTTTTTTTAGTGGTCTTTGTGGTAGCTTGAGAGAGAAGGCTAGTAAGCATGTATATTGGTTCTTTATGGTGTGTGGAGATCTAAGGATGATTAAAAGGTGAAATGGTTCATATATATTATGGGGAGTCCCTATCAGATGTTTCTTGGTGATTTAAATAAGAATTAAATTATTTTCATGTGTTATTTATTCACTAGTTGCAGTGCTTGGTTGAAGAGAGTGTTAGCATGGAGTAAGACAAAGTTGTCAAGGCAAGCACAAGTATACTCAAGGTAAGGGCGATTTTGTATCATTTTTATAACATGGTCCTATTATTTTGGTGGTATTTTAAGGTCCTATGTATCATATTATTCCCCCTTTTTCATTATGTCAAAGGGGGAGAAAATTCCTATTGTGAGAGTACTTGAATAGAGAGAAGGAAGGTAAGTTGTATATTTTTATATATGATGGTTGTTGACATAAATGAAAAAGGGGGATATCATTGAAGAGTTTTAAATTATCTCACTATGATGTCATGAAGGTGTCTAGGTGAGTGTATGAAGAGCCTTGATAGTCTAAGTGACTATGACAAAGTGTGCAATGTGTTTGTCATAGTATGATTGGTTGATCTTCAGTTTTGTCATGGTTAGAGATATTCAGGATGAGTATGGTTATTTTAATATGTGTAACATATCCCTAAGATTTTTTTTATGCTTTGATTTCTTTTTTACATAAGTAGAATTCATCTGGTTGATCATTGTTATCATCTAGACATTTTGGGTCTAGTGGCAAAAAATCTTAGTAGGTAGTTTGATGGCATCACCATTGCCACGTGTGAATGAGTCAATTGGAGATGGTCATATTTTCAAGATCACATTAGTCCCTATTTGATTTTAAATAAATCTCAATTCAATCACATAAATTTAGTCAAAGTGATGTGGGTGTAAAGTTGGGCTCTCACACATTTTGATAGTGTTTTCTATGTTCAAATAAAGTCGAGTAAGTATGTTGATGATCTCAACAATCATACAAATCAATGTTTCTGGAGGAAATGATCACATGGGTTTGTTTAGTATTTTTCCTAGTTATTATGCACTAAATCTTAGGTCATGTACCTAAACATGATAAAATATATTCAAGTGAAAATTTGGGCTCCTAGGTAGTTTACAGAGTTTTCTCATACTTAGCCAAATTTGCATTATGCAATAAATAATTGAGTAATCACTTTGGTCATGACATATCTCACATGTGTGGATGTCTCAAAACAAGATGATCATATGGGTTTTTTTAGTTTTATGCCTAGTTGATTTGTTCTAAATTTCAAGTCAAGTGTAGAAATGCAACAAAAGATATGTATGAGTAAAGTTGGCCTTCTAGGTGATTCTCGACATTATTGGCTTTGTGAATAGATAAATCTAAGGAAGAATTTTAATGTCATTATATCTCACATATGTGAGTTTTCTAAGAAAAAACTGACACATGGTTAGATTCTCCTATGTGAGGAGATCATATGGTCCAAATTTAAGAACATACATGTGAACAAGATAAAAGATATGACTATATAATGTTGGCCTTAAAGGAAGATAAAAAATGTTCCCATAATTATTCTAATGTGCACAAGATAAATTTAGAAAAACATAAATGGAGTATTTTACTCCAATAAGTCAATAAGCAATGATATGATGCCAAGTATTTAATGTTTAATGCTAAGTAAAGATAAAGATCGATCTTTTTCCAAGGATAAATGGTGAGAAAGTGATCATATAAATAGATATAAATGGTGTGTATTAAATTAAAAAGGTCAAAGTGATAGCTATTTAGAATTTTTAAAGTTTGAGATACATATAGGAGATTCATAAAGTGAATAACATCAAAGTTGTAGTATTGCATGACATGAGGTCAACATGTTCAAGGTTTAATTTTTAAGCCTTGGCCACTATGTGTTAAAGTTTAGAGCAATGAGGAGATGAAATGCGAGCATGGTGTTCGAGGTTTAAATTTAACCATTTTCATTTGAATATTTGAATTTACAAAGGAAAAAATAGTTCTCTATATTTTATTCATATCTTCAGATCCATGTAAAATTTGCTCATGGTGTTAAAAGAGAACTTATAGAGGATTCCAAGGCACATTTATAAATTTATATTTTATGGTCTAATTTTATATACAATATATTATATTGAGGTTTAAAGTTAACTGTGTGTTCATGAGTATTCTATAAGTGATTGGAGAAGGATATTTGAGGTTGTATTGATGTTACTATTTTAATGTCTCATGTGTAATTAGCTATTGGGGAGTATTAAAAACTTCATGAGGATGATTTATTTGAATTATGAATTTTTTTATCAATCATATATAATGTGATTAAAGGTTTATAAGTTGAATGTGTATTCATTCATGGTGACTATGTGCATAGAATGTTATTTGAGAAATTTATGCTTAAGCAGAAGGGTACTAAGTTGGCTATTGGCACTTAAGGGTAACATATAGATCATATGGAATGGGTCCATGGTTTTGGAAGTGGTCCTGTGTTCATTTTTTTGAGATGAAGTGATAAAGGAGTGAATGCGTTCACATGAGACCTATAATAACTACAAGGTCCTTATTAAAGGTGTAACTACTTAAGGGTGACCCATAGATGTTATTATTGATCTGTGACCCATAGATGCTATTATCAACCTATGAAGATTGATTTGAGTTATGTCTTAATGTGATAGATGCCTTAAGGGATAAGGCATGCCTAATGGCCAAGCAAGGTGTTGATTATCATGTATGCTTTATAAATAGTTAAATCAAAGATGGTGACTTATAGACTTGAGTGAGAGACTTGAAAGACATTTAAGAGAGGTTTGTGTTTGTGAATTATGGAGTGGAGGGCTAGAGTTACCTATGGATTATTTCAATAATATAATAGATTGACGAGTATTTTTATGACGTATAGGTCATAATTATATTGGAATAATAGTGTTCCTATAAATTTAGTATGAGCAAAGGTAAAGAGTGATAATCAGAGGTCCATCATATGGTGTTGAAGACATCAGTTAAATGGTGGATGTGTTAATAGGTGTTATTGTGGTAGATCAACATCTAAGGTGGTTTTATCCTCCTTGTAAGGTGAAACTTGATAAAACTCTAGTTGTTGTTACAACTTAGCTTGACAGGTGTTGTAGCACCTTGTGGGATTGTAGTCTCACTAAATAAGGATTTTAGTTCCTTGATCAACTATAGCCGGTCCAAATTGCTTCTTTTTATTACATGATATTATTCCAATTGTATTTTCCAGTGGGTTTTCTTCCCCAAGAGGGTTTCCCACATATGTTATGGGTTATGTGATTGATCTTGCATTATTTCTCTTTCTCATTACTATGAATAATGTGTATGCTTCATGAATGCTTGTGGTAACTAATTAGGTGTTTTTAAAGATCAAAATTGATTCACCCCTAGTGATTATACATCTAACACATGTGTCAATTTATTAATACTAAATTGAAAACAATTGACACACTTTTTTACTATTAATTGTAAGTGTTTATAAATGATATAAAATTGAATAAAACATGTTGTAATTGATAGAAGATAGCATAAAATTCAAAGATGAAAATGCATGAAAAAGTACAATGCACCTAGGTGGCTATAAAAGTAAACACTTACAGATCAGTGGACCATAATTAATACTATGATCAAATATATAACATAAATAACATGTTGACATGTACATAAGACAGACTAAAATAAGTACACATTTTCTTTGGTTCAAAAAATAAATGAAATTTTAAACTAATTCTATACGAAAAAGTCATGTACATATTTTTTAATTGATTTTTTAGAATACATTTTGATAATGACAACGACAATTTGATTTAAACGTTCAAATTCAAGCATCAGATTGAAAAGGGTATGGGTAAAGACAGTCAAAAATAGAAAATGGTACCTATATGTGTTGAAATGGATAATGGAGTTGGATAGTCCAATAAACTCATGTTAATGGGTTAGTGAGAAAGAAATAAAAATGAAATAGTTAAAAGAGAATACAAACTATTTGTCTTTTGTTTACACTAATTAAAAGCCCATGACTCTTCCACATTGTTATGTGCTTGTTTACCCACTCCGTACTATTATTTTGAGAGGAAATTAATTAGTTTATGATCCATCACTGGCATTATGAAGCATAACATAGAAAATTATTTAATGAGATTCACCAACATAGCAAACATTTCAATACATCATAATCAGTGTTATTTCTATATTCATGAACAAATTCTTGTAAAAGTAGTGAAAACCCTTAAAACATTATCTAGTGAAGACAAGTCATGTATAAAAATAAATATACTCATATATTGAATAATGGTTTACTCAAATGAAAAAAAAAGATCAAGATATTAAAAATGTCAATTGCTATTGAGATTCCTACACTTATATATTTATATAATGATATAATATAAATCTCATGTAGGGGTTTGAAATACTTAGGTGAGATATGCATACACAATAAACCATATACCATACACCAAGTTCTACCTTGTTTTAAATTTCTATTTGTGAAATTCCTTATTGACAAGAAAGTGTAGGGACATCTATAGGAGGAATAAAAGGGTCCAAAATAGAATTTGCATTATTAGGTTTCAAACCTCATATGCACTTTTTTCCCATATAATGGATTAGTAACCTAACATTCATATTTGAGACATTCTTTCAAACAGATCATAGGCCTTGTTTATAACTTACCTGGGACAAACTATTGGAGCAATTAGTAAGCTTCCTCCTTCCATATATGCATGAATTATATCCTTTCACATTTAATCCTATAGAGATCAAATCTTGAATTACATTACCCTTAGCCTATCACCATTTTATTATAGTAATAAAGAGGATAATATTATGAAGAATGAAACATAATGTGCCCTATGTGAAATAATAAAATGGAATGGAATGGATAAATCATTTAAAGCACTACGAACATTAAATTACCATGAAGGTCTCTATTTGGGATAATTTTCCATGCTAGATGAGTTAATGTCCCAATGTTAGTTACTACACTAATGATGTGCCAATGAGATTCATGTTTTCCCCTTACAATGATTTCCCCTAATGGATGATGGTTGTGGTTATGTTGCATTGGTGGTGATGTTGGTGGTCAAGTCACTAATGGTTGTAGTGGTAATTATACTAGGTAGTTTAAAAAGATGTAATTGGAAGAGTTGATGCTAATGATAGAGCTTAACCAATATGTACCAATACCTAGTGCATGTTGGTCATCATTAATCATTGAGTGACTAGTCTCTATTAGTTATAGAAAGCTTATCACTAACCATAGCAAAACCCAAAAAATCCATAGTTAATTTTTTTGTTAACATATTTGGTTTATTTTAACCATCCCCACCATGATCACCACCACCTTAATCACCAATAAATAATCAACATTGACCAAACCATGAACTGTGACTATGTAGGTGTCACTAAAATTTTCACGTGGCATGAACCTAGCATGGCATGCAAAAAATTTGATGGTAATGCCAAATTATCATCCCCTAATATGGTGATAATCATGTGATTCACCACTCGATCATTATTATATCAAAGGTGGAAGGAGATATCTCAAGTGGAGGTAGTCAAAACAAGATCAAAGGAGTTGGTGATTAATCCTAGATTTTGTGTCAGTCAAACATTAAGGTAAATTATAGAAGGTTTTATCATTTTCATCAAGTCAAATAGGTGTATCAAGATAACTACACTGAATAAAGTGATTATTTCATTCCACTTGAGGATTTTGTATGCCCTTGTTAAATTTTACCCTTACTTATTTATAGACTGTCTTAACACATAATGGTCTACATTATTGTCAACTATGTTTATGAACTCTACACAACTTCGAACACTTAAATTTATTAAAACACCTTAGAGAATGGGAAATATGTTTATAACCATTATTATTGAGTTTTCACATAGTTTAAAAATACACATACTCGGTCCTCATTTCCATAAGAAATATAGTTGTATTGTTCAAACATAGAATATCCTTTAACAAATGGTTATTTTAAGGGACAAAAGAAAACAAAGCTCAATGTTACCTTATTCAAATGTGCATATGACCCTATAGATATTTGAATCACTAACTTATTTATGATAAATTCATTCATATTTATGATCATTGGGCTAGTGGACATTGAATAACCTAAACAAGGAAATAAATCCCAAAGTTTTTTAAAAATGTGGAAAAATCAAATCCATAACTTATTAACATAGATGAAATACAAAGCATATGAATCAAGAATAGGTATGTGGAAAAAAAGAAAATGATTCAGATAATCACATTCACAGTGTGTTCATAAGCCTCATTTTCATAAATTATGTAGATGAAAATGCAAAGAAAAGCAGTGAAGATTGTAAAAAATACTTTAAAAGGACATTTTCCTTCAATTTACTAATATATATTATTTCTTGGTCCCTATTTCTCCTTGCCAGAAGCCCACTATATATCAGGTTAAGCTTGCCTAGGATTTTGTCTCTATTAATATTTTATTTTTATACATAAAGATAAGTTTATATTTAGGGTCATATGAACTATGAATTTCGAGGAAAAGAGGTGTTCAATAGGGTAGAACATGGTGTATAGGAGCCTATCTAGTATTTTCCAAGCTTTAATATCTTGAGCTCTATTTTTTATTCATGTGTTTTTTTTCACCATTTCATGTGTATTTATGTGTAAAAGTGCCTAAATGTAATGTATTCTTTGTGATGGGGTCATCATGAATGTGTGATTTTAAGTACATTGGAAGTGCTACTCTTACCATATTTCATGTGTTTATCTAGACTTCCACAATGTAAGAGTGTGTGAATCCATGTTTGTTATACTCCCATTGTAGGGTGTATAAGATCGTTTATAGTATTTTCCAAAATTTAATTTATTGAGATATTTTTTATAGTAAATGTGTTTTTATTCAGCGTTTAAAATGTATTTATGCTTGCAAGTGCCTAAATGTACTCTATTGTTAATGATGGGGTCATCGATGTATGCATGATTTTAATTACATTGAAAGTATTATTCTAATCATATTTCATGTGTATGTAGAGAGTTCCACAAAGTAAGAGTGTGTCAATACATGTTTTTTTTTTATTGCAGTCCCATTATACTATGCAATTTATACTTTTTATTATTGACTTCTTCATTCAGAATGTTTAGTAAGCTTATTAAATATTTCCATCAACATCTTTCATAGAAGCTAAAACTGAAATTATAATTTTTACATACAATAGAAATGGAATTAGTATTATAGGATTTAAATATATTATTGCTAACCTTTCAAATTTATAATAGGCATGTTTTGGTTTTTTTAAAGATTTCAAAATGAAATGTATCCATTACATTTTCTCTATCTCATCTACTACATACAAAGGTTAATTTAACTTGTCCTTAAAACACCACATGAGGCATTTCCATATTATATAGACTGTTTCCAAATGAATTTGTATGTCAATTTTTATAATGTGAAAAGACAATCTTTGATTTGGAATATTACACTATTTACAAAAAATGTAATGCCTTCTAATACGTACATTTTCTTGTTGGAGGCTCGCAATATATACTTTCAATATAGTGTGTCAATTTCAAGAACAATGGTTGCCCTAATTATTTTTTGACTACTATATTATGTTTCTAAGTAGTTGGATTACCTTCACCATTGACACACTATTATACTATCATGGTGACCTTTACAGTGATTTATATAATCATTTCATTAGTAAGGGTTTATTGTTGTAAAACATATTCTTAACTTGTTTGAGTGCATGTTGTTTTTTGTTGGCAACTAATACTATGAATTTTAATTGCTATATATTTAAGATGGATGAGTGAGAATTAGATGATTTACTTAAATAAATTTTTGATAAGACCAAATAAATGCTATGAATTTTTATCTGCTATACTCAAACATGAATTTGAATTTTAATTTTTTAGTGAAGCTAATCTGTTATGACATGCATTACATTAGGAGGAAGAAGTTAGTTGAAAGTCCTCATTAGGTGACTATTCTCATTTTAGACATTCCCCTCACCCCTTCAAAGATCCAAGGAGGAATCTATATTACACATCCAAAATTGGGGATGGTATTTGCACTATTATGAAATAGCCATCCCCTACCCGTGAACAACCATGGGTGCAATCCTAGTGTGGAATGGAATACTTAGCAAATAAATATGCAAACAAGGGGATAACATAAGTAATTTTATTGATGGACCATATAGTTTTAATTCCTTATTTAATATTCTTATTGCATATGTAAAATTCTCAATATTTATAAACTATGCATCCCTCTTTTGACTTATTACATTGCCATTTTCTAATACTATAGGAAGAGGGGGTAGAGTGGATTGAAGGTGAAGAGGGTGCCCCCAAAGCACCGAATGACTATTTCTCAAGATATGTATGGGAACTTTCAGCTTCACTTAATGTTTTATTTCTCCTCATGTTAAATAATGTTTCTTTCTTCCCTCTTACAACAATTAAAATTACAATACTTCTACTTGACACACCATGAGTTTTTCTATGTTGTTTTTGTTTTATGTTTTAGTTGGAAAGGGTGGAGTGGAGCCATGTTGATGTAGCTGACAATCACTTGCATAATGAATCTATCCCTACAAATAGAATATTTTTTGTAATCTCTCTTTCATTTGCCATGCTCAATAATTGTGAACCATGAATCCCTATATTTATATGTTATATCATTTTTAATATTGTAGGAGGAACGGGTGGAGTATATAGAAGGTGAAGAAGGTATCACCAAATCATCCAATGATTTTTTCTTAGGAGATGTATGTGAAAATTTATCTTCCCTTGATTTTTAATTTCTCCTCATGTTAAATAATGTTTCTTTCTTCCCTCTTACAGAAAACAAGATTAGAATTCTCTTGACACACTATACATTTTTTTTTATCTTGTTTATGTTTTTTTTTTAGTTGGAAGGGGTGGAATGAAGCCACATGGACATGGTTTATAGTAACCTACATAATGACTTCATCCCTACAAATGTGCATATTTTTTCTAGTCTCTCTTTCATTTGGCATTCTCATAGCACTATGTTTGTTGGAGTTGGAATCACATATATATGTCTACCTATGTGATAGGAGGAGGTGTACTTATATGACCTAGATGACAATGATAATGATAATGTTGATGATGATGGTGGTGGTGATAGGTTTCCAAATGCTTCACGATATAAAATGGAGGAAGAATAAAATGTTGTAAGAACATTTGATTGTCTTTGATGAAGTTATCTTATGTTTATTGTTCTATGCTTTTAACATTCTATTATGTTTGATGACATTATATTTTGTTTATTTATTTATGATTTTAAACTCACATATCTTCTTTATTGAATGATAGTATGGAGGTGATTATAGAATCAAGAATTCGGGTATTATGAGGTAGAATGTGTACCTTTTCTTGTTGAGTCCATGTGACACATTTAGATATTATGGTGGGCATTCATTTTTGTCATGGGGTAAACATAAAACTCATCATCATAATATTCATGGTCAGTAACCCATTCCAAGGAGGCCGCTTAGGCATGATGAAAGATGGAAATGTAAGCCTAAGGGAAGAGAAATCAACAAAATGAAAATAAAAAGTAGGCCAATAGACTAACTCTTGAAAAATTATATCATTAGCGAGAGAGATAGGCTAAAAATATCATGGCTGGTTAGGGAGGATGCATTTGAGTTATGTTATCTCAATGAGATAGCCTTGAAGTATATCGATGATAAGATGGGTGCATATAATTCAAGTGAAAACATGGCATGGAGAAGGGAAGCCTACATTCTACAAAGAGAATATCATCAACAAATGGATTGAGAAAGAGAATGGGTGAAACAACATCAAGGTGCATATAATAATGGACCTCAAGTTAAGTGCATTATGTTTATTGGTTTTCACAAAGTTAATTTTAAGTTCAATTCGGATTACTTAATATTAATATTGATATTTTTACAATAATCACCATTTAAATTATAGAGGGATGACCCTCAAGCCCATTCTAGTGATGAGGATCACATTCCTTTCAGAGAAATGCATTTTCAGAATGGTAGATATATTCATCAGGTGTGTCTAACAAATGAAAATGTGTATGATAGGTAGCATCACAAGTTGACATTATACCTCTTACAATGACTACATAGTATATGCACTCTTATTTATTCCCCATACCTTTTTTCAACCCTTCCATTATATATTTTGATACTATTGTATATTGTTATTGCATATAGGCTTTTGGTGGAGATGAGTTATCATAGTCATAGGCATGGATGGAACATGTTTAGGAGGTATGATATTTACTTATTATTTACCAAAAATGATAAGTTTATTCTTGATGTTGGTTTCTTATTATTGCATTTTGTGAATATTTCTAAACGATGCATTTTCAAATGCAAGTGTCCAAGGTGACATGTATATACATGCATTTGTGTCATTGAACACTTCTATTTTTTAAATACATTTATAGAGGCCTAATGGCCATGCCATGAACATTGATATTAATTTACATTTATTACTTTGGAAACTATTATTTATATACATACATTTTGGCATAATATATATAGCATGTTTGATGTGTGGTCAAACATATTATTTAGATAGGAGATTTGAATACAAGTGTTTCATTTCTAGTTTGTGTTGGATACTTAGTTTTTTTTATTTATGTACAGTTTAAGAAATGGTTTGGTGGTTAATATGAATTTAGTAATGTATTTCACAATCATCGATGGTTCAATCATGCAATGCTTTTCCCATGTTGTAATCGTATATTTTTTATGTTTATGGTATGTGATGTTTTCAAATGGAAATCTATCATCTTCACATGTATACCTCATTATTGTTTCATTATTTCACATATTGGTGATAAAGTTCATATTTTTACATGTATTTATTTCTATATAAAAGTAACTATGGTGAGAAGGAGTTAAATATAAAATTTGTATGTGTGTATTGTTTCTCTGACATTCCTTTGTCACATATCATGTGTTTGTCTATTCATGCAATTGACACAACAATTGTGGATGTCTATGGCCCATGGTTTGAGGTAGGGGAGGAGCATCAAGATGAAATAGGGAATCACTCCAATACATCTGATTGACCATGCCATTCTTAAATATTTCATACTCTAATATTATGATTTCATTGTTTTCATTTAAGTTAGAAAGCTCTTTGGGTATAAGGAAACTATTCGTAATTATAAAAAACTAGATATTCTTAGCTTTTTAATATTCTCATGGACCATAATTTATGTATAGATTATTTTATATTTTAATGCTAAAAATATTGAATGCTATCATTAAATTTCATGTGTATAATAGTTTTTGGAGATGAAGTCCCAAATCTAGAAGAAAATGTGGCTACCCAATTATCCAAAGACATGGAAGAAATTCTCTCTAGGATGAGATACCAAAATTTAATGGACATAAAAGAATATATTGGTTTATAGCTATCACTAGAAGCTGTAAAAAAACAGTCACTCAAGATGGAAAACTATTTTTTGACTAAGCTTCTTGATAGTGCAAGGGCAAAGTTTATGAAGTTGGAAACTGTGTTATCTAATAAGACCAAAGAGGTCAAGATGTTGTACTCTGTACTTCTCACACTGATGGATGAGAAAATGGATGCTTAAATAAAGTTTGACAATATATAAGATACCTATACCTACATGAAATAACTCTGTGATGTAAAGGTGGAGACTGTGCAGGCAATAGAAATGAAGCACACATGAATAGTTTCCATATATGAGCAATAGCTAAAAATTTTGAAGGTAGAGATCAATATTTTTTTTTCACGAGCCAATGGGATGTCTCCCAATAGATGTGGTATTCAATACATGAAAAATGATTGTTAGTTATGTGTAACGACTCATGTGTCCAGTATTACATGATGTATGATTATGACTTTTCATGAAAATCAATTAAAAGACATGTTTATTCACATTTTAATTTATAACATTAATGTTTATATGCCACCAATTTCCTACTTCCTCTTGTGTATTTATGTTGTGTATGAAAAAATGAATATGTTCATATGTTGTTTAACCAAAAAAAAAATTGACTTCTTATGAAAATCTACTTTGTCATCTTATTGATAAGTATATGGGATATGTCATCATGGATTTTAAAGTCCCTCAAGTAGCTTCCTAACCTATTTTTGCAGCTTCTTATAATCATGAAACTTATTTTTTATCTTTAAATATAAACCGAGCAAAAATAAGTTGTAATTACATAGTTTATAGGCATTTTTGGATCCATGACATTTTTGTATTAATTGTAAACTTGCTTTATCTTATAACATATAGGCTAGGTTATCTATGATGTTCATAAAAGAAGGAATGTATGTCCTGAATGTAGTATGTTCTAAATGCATTTAGGATTGGTTCTTGTGAGACCTAATTATCTAGTTATAAAAAACATTGGTTGTTTGGAATATTTTTTGAAGAAATTGAGTGCTTTGTTAAAAAATGGATAACATTCTAGGATTTTCTTAAGCTATAGTGAAATAAACTAGATATGTATAGATAAGTTGTTTGGCATGTCTATATATTTATTTTTGTATCCATTATCTTCTTTGAAAATTTCATTAATATTCAAAGGCCTAAGTGTGTCTTGAATAGGTCTCTATGTCTCTTAATTCAAAGATGAAAATCCTGGGCCTTCTTATTGCACACTAAGAACTCTTACATGATATTTGAGTTCAAGAAAAACTAAATAGTTTGGAAGTAATTAAACTTATTCAGATACTAAATGGGATGTTTGTGACTCTAGATAAGTAGAAATTATGCCTAGGTAAGGGGAGAAGTATTCATAAACATCATTATGTGGTTCTCATTCAAACTAGTTACACTCACTTGATGGTTTACTCTTGTAAAAATTCACATTCAGTGCTTCCTTTGCTCCTTAGGGTTCCATCTTATTCCATAATTCCTATAGTTTATTGGGAAAAGTAACCTTATTTTAATATATTTATACTTTATAAATTTTTGATACACTTCTTGGATTAATTATACGTCTATCATGTCACTAGCATTCGTGAATGGCTCAGTTCATAACATTGATCTCACTTTTCATGCAATTCTCTCACTAGTTCTTAGGTCTAAAGGACAAATATATATTTAGGTTTCCATAGCTCAATCCTTAGTCATAGATATTGAGAGGTTATATCATCACAGTTTTATAAACCCCTTTCAACTGTTAACTCACCTTTAATTACTTCTTTCCACATAGTTTACTCTTCATAGTTTCTCTAGGCTAGTAGACCTATTTGGATGTTTCTCCTTTCTGGATCTATTATGAAATATTTACTAGGGTTTTACATTTTAATATGATCTCCCTCCATATGTATAAAACTTATTATGAACTTTAAAGATCTTGTTTACTCTTCACCATTTTCATAGCCCTTTTCTCTACACAATTAGCCCTTTTATGTCTAATTTTGCCTAGTTACAACTCAGTTGACCAAATACATACGAAATGAGTCTATATAGGACCAAAAATTGTGAAATAATATTTATAATATTATTTAGTTTCAATCATTATGTTTAACTTTTTTATAATAGTGGAAACTATCCAAATTGACTAAACCTTAGTTTATGGTTTCTTGCCTGTATACAGACCCGAGAGAAATATAATTATCTTGAAACTATTTCAAAAAATTTAATACCACTGTGAAATGTTTTTAGGAACTATCTTACCTAATTAATTTATTCCAACCTTTGAAAACCAAAACCTAATCCTCTATGTCCTTATTAGACAACCAATAACAATGTTTCAATAAAAGAGAGATTATAAACCAATTAAAACGTACATAGTGAACTTACCAACATGTTTTATAATCCAAAAACTCATTTTTCATATGGATTATCTTATAGATCAGTGTTTGTAGTCATGAAAAAATAATGTAAGTATAGAAATAGGGCATGTATATTGTCAACTTCCATTTTGGGGTCTATTTCTTTCAATAATTATAATTAATATCTTCTCTCCCATTTATTAACATCCATAAATTTATATCATAATGATATTACCTCTCTCCCAATGTATATCCACTCCAATATCTACCAAAATAGGGGTTGTGGACCAAGTAAAAAAGTTGATCCTTTCGTGAACTATGAATATAAGCTCACTAACTCTCTTGTATTAAAATAAAAAATCTTCCCCTATATTTTAACCACACAATGGTCTCTAAATAATCATCTCATCACATATTTTATTGATATCTTAAATCTAAAATATTACCTCATTCTATGATAGAGACAATAGTCTACAAGGCCTTAAGGATTCAATGGTCTGTTTTACTCTCAGACTCACCTTGTTACTTATATTATAAAAAATATTTGAAGGTTTATACTTTCTCAACATATGAAATTATTTTTTTTACAACAACCTCTAACTGTGATCTATAATTAAACATTCTAATATCTTCTGTTTATGACTGTAACCTACAACCCTTATTGGTTATCTCAACCAATCATTCAACAACTTGAAAATCCACATAAAGATGGAAAAATACATGGACTTAAGGTCCTTCAAGGGAAAAATAAATTATTAAAAACAACTCAATATAGTTCATGAATATCAACTTACATGGTTAAATTCCTTCTTTATTTATTACATCAATTAACATCAAAAATAAATATCAACTAACATCAAAATAAGCTAACATTAAATTACTTATAAATAATAAAAATTACATCATAGACACATTTACACATATGCATATGTCAATTTTATGGACAATCAACATTAGAACTTGTGCTAATGTGCCAAATGTCTTGCAAATGACTGTTGATAGGTAGTTTAGGTAGTTACATTTATTTCAAAAATATTTTATTTTTTATTTTGTGATTAGTTTTTCATGTGTACTCAATAAAAGGTCTCAAAACCCAGAATAATATGAATTTTGACTTCAATTTTTAACAACAGGTCTTCAACCCTATTTTTTGTGCATAGAAATGAAGACTGACTACATATGGTTTGCTCAAGGGGAATAGATTCACTGTGTATTATTTTTTAAAATTTTGTTTTAATCAAGTGAGTCCTTTTTTTAATGTTATTAAATTTATGTGAGATCATTCTTGTTTTTACTTTTTATGTTAACTATTTTGAGGATGACACATTCCTTTTAGAAAGAGCATACTCATGTTGTGACTATACAAATTATAGTAAAAGAGGTTAACTGACATATAAAAAGAGTTGGAAATTTTTTTGAAAGGTGTCACAAAGTTTATTTCAGATTATCACCCTTAGATAGAGTTGGTAAATTCCTTAATTGATCTAAAACTTGAAGAGAACACTTAGTAACCTATAATTGGTTATTGTGCAAACATAGGAGTCCAGGAAGTTATCAAGGGGAGTATAGGAGAATTCTAGTGAAGATAAAGTGTTTGGAAAAGTTGTTTGATTTTGGAACTGATCCAAGAGATACTTCATAGGCTTAATAAACCAATAATTTTTAGAAAACCATGAATAGAAACTCATAAGAAGTCACTTTTAGATTTAGTAAATGGAGACTGTGTGCACATAAGAGGCAATAGCGTGGATAGTGTACTAAAAATCAAGATTAATAAATGAAATTAAATGTTATAAAAGGTATAATTATTTTATTTAAATTATTTGAAACATTTTACATAATTTATAAACATTTCTATGAATCCAAAACCTTGAGACAGAGCTTGGGATCACTGTTGATAGATTATGAATGTACAATGAGGCAAAGATGTTAGAAACTTTGAATGGAGACTCAAGTGCATAAATATAATGGATTGAAGAGGATTATTATAAATAAGGACAAAGGGTATTTGGATCAATAATTGGATTTATAAATTTAATGCATACATAGCCACATAGAGGGAAATTCACCAAAAATAGGGCTACAAGCCTATGTGAGTAGAACAAACATATTTGTATAAACAAAGGGTTGAATCTAGGAAGAGTTAATAAGTAAATTAAGGATTATTAAGAGACCTCAAATATCATGTTTATATACCTTTAACCTAAATATATGTTAAATAACAATAAACCACATAGTCAACAATGAATTTGTGAACTTTTGTAAAGAAATACAATCAAGAATAAGGCAAAGTGTGTGATAATCAATTTATTTCTACATAAATAAACATCAAGAACCAAAAATAACATCAAAATTAATAATATAAATAAAAATGTAGTACACAAATATGTACTTTATTTAGAAATAAATCAAACTATTTAATAACATTGAAACATATTTTTATAAAATTATTCTATTCACTTTCAAAACCATCACATTCATCCACTATAACATCATGTAAAAAAAGAGTGGTTCTATTATTTAAATAGTTCAACCTAGTTGAATGAGAGAAAAATATGTGTAATGGGAGATTGTCTATCTCTTCCACAATGCTGCATATTATTTGATGCTTTCAATAGTTATTATCATGATAAAATTTTCAATGAGGAAGATGATAGACTTGAAGGGTTGGGTTCTTAGTTTTAAAGTGAAAATATGAACTCTCAATGTGAGTATCAGTGCAGGTACATATTAGACCTTCAGTCCCAAAAAACATTTAACATTGGCATGTATTTGATGATGATCAAATTAGAAGGTTTCTTAATTATGAATAAAAAATTCAAGATCAATTCATCGACTTGGAATCCATGGTTTAAGCCTAAAATGTGAAGGAAACCTTATTTTGGAAATACATCATTAAGTTTAAGACAAACACTATCCCAAGAGGATTGGTGAATTTAGAGGCATCTTTTGATGGAAAAAAAAAAATAAAACTAGAGATCTCTTTATCTCAGAAGATGTGATTGAATACAATTTGGGAACTAAAGAAGATCCACAAAATGTATTACTTTGTAATCACTTGAGTGTATAAGAGAAGCAAGCCAACATGCAATTGTTAAATAATTATCAGGATTGCTTAGCTTGGTCTTATTTTGAACTTAAAACATATAGAGAGGATTTGTTTTAGCACATCATCCCATTACAACATGGAATAAAAACTTTGAAGTAGAGTCATAAACCTATTAACCCTATAATGGCCACCAAGATGTTGAAATAGTTAAATAATTTGACTGATGATGGGTCTATTAAAACCATTAGGTATTCATGATGGGTGGAAAACTTAGTCCCTATAAGAAAGAAGAATGGTGAATTTTGCTTGTGTGTGGATTTAAATTTTTCGAAAAAAGATTCTATAAAATTTAATCACCCCTTACCTAATATGGTTAGCCTATTGTAGAGTATTACAAGATCAAAGAAGTTCTTCACATTAAATGGTTTCTTAGGATATAACTAGGTTGTGGTTAACGAATGTCAATGAAATATTTTAGAGAGATATGGATGTCATTTTTTAGGTGTACTCAACAATTTTATCATTATTTATCAAGATGACATTAAAATATACTCCATAAATAGAAAATATCATTTGGAACATCTAGAAAAAGTGTTCCTTAGATACAAGGAATTTGGTATTTCCCTTAATCTAAAGAAACATCTCTTTAGAGTAAAAAATGCCAAGTTACTAGGACACATAGTTTCCAAGGATGTTAGCATGATAGATCTAAAGAAAGTGTAAGCCACTAAAAAAGTGTCTATTGCATAATCTAAGAAGGGAATTTAGTCCTTCTTCAAACATATCAAATTTGTAAGAAGTTTTGTGTCTACGTTTATGGAGATCATTATGCCTATTACTTCCATGTTTAAAATGGACCAAACCATCATGTCAGAGGAGAAGTCCATACAAGATTTAAATGACATAAAATGAGCCTTGAAGTCTGCCCTTATCCTGGCTAGTCCTAATTACACTAGGAAATTTTAAATATTTTGTTTTGCATCACAAAGTACTATAGTTGTTATATTGTAAAAGAGTGATGATGTTCATGAAAAACCCATATATTTAATAAGTAAAGATATGCAGGGATCTAAAGTAAATTATAATATCATGGAGAAGCAAGGCTTCACCATTTTGAAAGTTATTAAAACATTTAGACCATACATTTTAAGTTTAAAGATTGTTTCAAACATCATGCATATGATGGTCAAGGAAATATTGACCTAAATTGAAATATCATTAAAGAGGTGTACGTGGGTCAACAAATTACAAGATTATAACATTGTGATCAAAACCACCATGTTGGTGAAAGGGATGGCCTAGCCAAGCTCATGGTGGAGACCAATTTACAATTTATGGAGGTAAACAATGTTGCTTTTTAATATTATTTATTCTTTGAGTCAAATTAGCATATCTCCATGGTATAAGGACATTTTTTATTACTTTAAAATTTTAAATTATCCCCATAACATGGATAAGAATCAAAGGAGAACTCTTAAGCTTGTATCACAAAAGTATCTGTTAACTAAAAATGGATTGGCATGGAAGAATCCAGATGGGGTTCTCTTGACATGCCTAGTAGAATAAAAACTATTGATTTAATAGAAGACTTTCATAGTGGAGCATGTGGTGGTCGCTTTACACCTAAAGTCATAGCTCATAATATTCTAAGATATGGTTATTGGTGGATATCACTATTTAAGGATATTTCACATAAAGTAAGAAAATGTGAGAAATGTCAGTACTTTTATGGAAGGTGGAAAACTTTTGTTGCTTTCCCCTTGCAACCTATATCAATTAAAGGCCTATTTAGATAATTAAGAATGGATTTTTTTTGGGAGATCACTGATACATCAAGCCCTAGGCATAGGTGGATATTGATTGAAACTAAGTACCTCACAAAATGGATTGAGGTGGTACCTACAAATAAGGCCACACACAATGTGATCATCAAATTTCTTTTAAACGACATTATTTGTACATTTATTGTGCATGCCAAGATAATTGTTGACAATGCCATGATTTTCAAAGCTAAACCTTTGGTAGAATTATGTAAATAATATGTGATCACATTAACTAATGCTTCTAATTATGAGCCTCAGTGGAATGGGCAATTAAAATCTAGTAATAAAAAATTGCTAAGAATAATTATAAGGACTTTGGAACCTAATAAGAAGTGGGGTGAATAGATAATATTTATTTTTTGAATTGATAAGATCACACCTAAGAGAGCTATAGGTAATAGACCTTTTGAGATAATTTATGGAGCTCAATCTATTTTACCTATGAATCTATAGTCACCAAACTCTTAGTTCATGCAATAGCTAGAATAAGATGATGAAGTTAACCACCATGAAATAAAACTAAACCAAATTATTGAATTTGATAAAACTAGAAGATAAGCTCATGAAAGACACATAAATCTTAAAGAAAAGCTCAAAAGAATATTTGATAGAAAGTTCACTCTAACAACTTTTCAATTAGGATATATGGTTTTAATTTGGGACATTAGACATGAGGAGAAATGTAAACATGGCAAATTTGATGCCTTATATATGGTCCCTTGTTCTATTGACTACAAAATTCAGGAACATACTTTATTATTGAGAGAATTGGATAGTAGAGACTAGAAATACTAGTTATTAGCAGACATATAAATCACTTCCTTAATTGAGTCCATAATTATGTAAAGTAATGTAAAATGTATAGTCTTGTTATTTTGTTTCTCTTTTCCATTGGGTTTTGTGTATAAAGTTATTTTGTTATTTGTTGTTATGTGTTCATTATTAGATATTCCTAATATATTTTTGTTGGTATGACCTTGTTTAAAGTGAGTTTTTAATGGTTTTTTTTTAATAAATTATCAAAATTATGAATTTGTGGCCAAAGGGATATGCACCTAGTTTTTTTTTTGGGATTCTTTGTAAAAGAGCCAATGTTAGTGGCTAAATTTGCCTGAGTAATTTTATCCTTTTTCTCTTGAGAAATGAGTATCTATAATCCTAATTATTACCCCTAAAGTAAATCTATAAGTGTTCACCCATAACAAAATCTGCTTATGCAATTGTGTTGTACAAAACCACATAAGTTTGGTTTTACTAGCGCTTAAATGTTTTCATGTATCTTAGCACATTCTGATTATAGGGTCCATGGTGGAATCAAGGTAGGAAGATTTAAAAATTGTGACTAAGTATTATAAATATCAATTATATAATGTTCATTTTAAAGGATCAAGGTTTTAGGATTTTAGTATGAGAATACAATGTTACAGTGCAGCTTGCCTCATCCAAATTGAAAAATTCACTTGAGGTTACAAACCTCAAATGAACTAAGATATTGATAGACATGTGGTAGAGGCTTAAGAGCTCATGGGAGGATTGAAATATCGTGTGGTTATGAATATCTAAAATGAAATATAGTGTTGCATTGTAACTTTAATATGCAATTTTCATTTTGCTAGCAAATATTTAATGCCCACTGCATGTGGAACTAAAATAAGAAGCCCACACCCATGACATGGGTTTTAAAAAGGTTAAAGGTTAATTTAAAAGATAAAATTCCAATTTACTAGGTTGATTTAAAAATTATATATGTTTTAGCACTGATTAAAATATCAAATCACAAATTAATCATGTAATTTGCAAATTACAAGTAGAGTTCAGATGTCCACAGATAGATTATAAGGAAAAGTTCAAGAAAGGCATCAACATAAATGTCAATTCAACATAAGTTTTAGTGGGAAATACAATACTATAATGTAGTTTAAACATTAAAACATACATTTTACAAATCAAGCCCCAAAGCTCACTACATGTTTTAATAAATGGAGTAATGGCAAGTTGTATAGGAAAATAAAAGCAAACATACTTGGAGTGAAAACAAGTTTGGTGGTCAAAGTATTATGTTTATAGATATCTAAGAGGAAATCAAAACATTAAAGTGCAACTTCAAATATGTAATTTGCAAATTCAAATCCATGTTCCAAAGCCTACAACATTATAAATGTCTATGTGAAGTTCTAAATCTTGTTGAAGGCATAAAGTCCATGTGTCATTACCATGTTGAATCAGAAGCCTATGGTCAAAATGCAAGGGAATATTCTAAATGGGTGTCAACATAATAAGTCTATAAAGATCTGAGAGGGAAATGAAACAACATGTTTCATCTTTAACATTTTAAAGTATAAACATGCACGTGTGTTCTGAGTTCCCTTGAACATGAAAATGTGTACACTAGCTCCAAAAGCCTACAAGATGTACAACTATAGGTAAGGTCTAAAATTTTGCCAAAGGTAGAATGGTCCACTTGTCAGTGTTAATATTAGCAATGAATTTTAAGATAAAGAGCATCTAAAAGCCAAGGAGCATTTTTTAAGAAGGCAATGTGGATGAAAAGATTTCATCAAAGTGAATGATGGGAGTACAAAATGTGTGCTTTCAAGAAATAACATGAAGCTACTATTATATAGAAATATGATTTAATTATAGGATGTATTCTGATGGATGAGGTCAAATTCATGTATTAGATAATTAAGAGAGTGTAAATCTACATCTATTAAACTACCAATACATAGGATCTCAGGCGAAGTCATACACAATATGAAACAAGGAATTTTTATGAGCAAATTCAATGTAATAATGTAGCAATGAATGCATTAGGACCATGAATGATAAGTAGCATCATGATTTGAATTTTATATTTTATACTTAAAATTCATGTTGATGTAAGGAATTGAAATTTACATGTATAACTTATGCCTAGAAAGCCAAAAGGTTTTCCTTGGTGAATAGATATTATATATTTAGGCACAAATAGATAAAAATATACAATAAATAGGATGAATCTAGAGTTGATGTCACTATGGATGACAAAGATGAGATCACTAGTAATTAATGTTATATGGATTATACTGAAGGCCTTGCTCACAATAATATTTAGTAGATTTCCTTGTGTAAATTTGTAGCATGCATTTGAAATTTTTAAGCCTGGGGTTATGCTAACATCATAAGTCAAAATTCAACATAGAATTCAAATAGAGCTATAGCGGATATTTTAGACAAAAAATCAAGTGCAACTATGTTGAATAGTTATACACTTTTGTAAATATACAAATGTGCACCTGAGTCCCAAAATCCTTGTAGGTGTAAATATACAACCAAGGTGCAAAGTCCTTCTAGGTGTAAAGTTGTAAATGGGGTCTAAAATCTCACCAATGATAGAAAAGTGTAAATGTGTAGATCAAGTCCAAAAATCCACCAAATCAAAATAGAGCAGAAAGTGGTTTACTTGTCATTTAGTGATAACCCTAAAAACATAAAAAACAAATGTGAATGGGCAAAGGAAAAAAATGGTAAAAAAAGGATTGTGGAAAAGATTGGGAAGTTGAGTTTAGTGCTAAAATCATGTTTGTGGGTAAGTTATGTGATGAAAACCCTAGTTTCCTATAGCAAAAGAGGAAGGCAGTCATCATAAAGGTTCCATTTAGAAATGATAAGAAGATTGAGGATCATTTTAAATGTTTTTTATTCTTGCCTTTATCCTTTCATTATTTATTCTTTAAAATTTTGAAAATGGTAACTAGATCTTTAGCTAGTAGGCCATCCTCATCTTGAGTGGGGAAATGATTAGTTTGAAGATATGGAAAAAATGGTTTCACAAGAAGATAATGTTTATCTACAATAAGGAAGAATATTCTCGCTCAAGCTTAAATGCAACAAACTTCTAATTGGGTAGAATCAAAATCATATTATGACTTGGATAACTTGTTATCATAATCAATACCTTCAAAAGCATGAGAGTCTCTAGGGATATGCAAATACATCTTCTAGATGGATAATCTTCTAGCAATATTCAAGGTGAGAAATTTGTATAAGTAAAGATGGCTTGTCCTCTTTAAAGGGGTTGGATCCTTTTAGGGGTTGGAACTTTTTGGACATTAGGTTTTTAAAATTTTTACAAATGTTCTCTTTTTAAAAGGCATTTCTATTTTCATAATTTCATTAGTTTTTATCTTTGTTGCTAAACTGACTGCACCTGTCTAGACATTAGAAAAATCTGAGAGTTTTTTATGTCTCCCATATTTCAAAACAAATCCACCATGATCTTCACCATGTTCTACATTCTGAACATTGATGTATATAGATTTACATTTTAATTTAATGGAGACAATCTTTGATTTTTTCTCTTTATTGTCAATGAAATGCAATAACACATTCTTCATGCATCATTGATTGTGTCTCTATTTTAATGTCTCTTAATGGTAGTCATTTTAGGTAGAGACTTAGGTTGTAAATTCCTTTCTACATTGTGTTTTGGGAGTTTTTTAATTTATAATATTCTAAGGATACCATGGATTTATGGAGTTGATAAGATAAGGTGTTTGATTCTTTAAATACAATGTATGTTTTGGAGATCTCAAGGGCCATTTGAATCCCTGCATTGGGTTGGTATCAATGATTCCAAATCATTCTTTATAGTTTTATTTATCTTGTTCACTAGTGTTTTATATCCTGGAATGAATGATAACATGGTAGTTTAAGGAATTATCATTGTTGAAAGCCACCAAAACCCATTTGTATATACCTAACTCATCATACCTATCCTACCCCTATAAAGTAATTCATGATGTTGAATATTATAAATATTATTTGCCTATAGATACTTGAATACTTTATATCTAAAATGTGTTTTTAATTGGTCTTTGAAGGTCAGAATTTTAATCATCTATTTGGATCGTACTTGTCAATATTTTATATAGAAATGAAGATTACAATCACATTTTATCTATCTTTAGTAGCTTGTGTCTAATTTAGAAGCATTTGGTCAGTCTATGTGACAACTCTTCCAAAGTTGACTATGCATGTTTGGTAATGTTTTGGTCAAACCTATATGTGTGCCAATAATTCTTTAGAGATTGAAATATATTATACTCCTTTTGACCTAGATATCTTATAAGTCATCTCACCTTAGTTTAGGTAGAGCCAGGATTAGTAATGAACTAGCCATACCCTCTACCTGTATCTTCCACTCGTTATCATTATTAAATCCATCTAGATGATAAACCCTTCCTGACCTTTGATGACATAATTTAGATTTATCATATTTGTTTGCCATCATATCAAATATGTAACACTAAACTCTAAAGGTATATAACTGGGAATCAACACTTTACTTAATAATTGGTCTATTTCCCCTAGGTAACTAAGAAAAATTGTGCATCCTATAAGACTTCCACATTTTATACTAGGTATGGAGATGAATGTGGGTGTTTATTTGTGATGTGAAAATAACCATGATTTCTAAAATCTTCATGATGAGAACCCAACTATAGTCTTCCTAGAAAGATCAACATTATAAAGAAGAGGAACTTTGGCCAATTTTGGAGTTGTTATCAATGAAATGCCTTGAATTAAAGAACCATTTTGAAAATTAAAATGTTATAGTGTTTACTGAGTATTAATAGATAGGGATAATATTAGATGAAAGATGGATCACATTGGTGATGGTAGTTCATTTATCCCCAAAAATAATATCTTGTGATAAAACTTGCATTTGTACAGCTTATTATTCACATCCTCCTCTATCAAATCATATCTTCTCATTATTTTTTATGTATAAGAGAGGACACCACATCATATACATTACACTACTAATTACCAATTCTACTAAATAGTAACCAAAATACAAACTTAAACATGATGTATAAATCATAATCTGAACTGACAAGAAATGAGACAAGAAATAAATTTATTGTTAATATTATTATGTTAAAACCATTGGAAATAAAAATAGTATTTACTCACATGTAGAACAATTATTTCCATTTTAATTATCTATTTTATTTGGCACTACCATACCCATATACACCAAGTATTATTCATCAATATTTATGATAATGTATGTGACCCAATGTATGTGAATAATGATTAGATAAATAAATTTTCACTTAAAATATCAACCAATAGAAATTAAGAATTTAAAAAAATTAAAATAATAACATCCACACAATTCAACTTTCTATCTTTGGTGATGGAAATAAATATGACAAGAAAGGTGATAAAAATATAAAGGAAAGATCTATTTATATAGACTATAATTTTTGAGAGGCAACTTTATCTAATTTTGGGTCTCACATGTAGATGTTAGAACTCAAAACATTAATTGAAAACAACTTTAATTAATCACAAAAATTAATCCTTGCTTCAAAAGCCAAGATATAAAAAAATCACTATGAAGTATCCTCACACTTAACTACTTTAATTTCTTACATTATGATACCCTTTCCTTTGTATGGATATGATGGTCACCATTTATCAGCTTAGTTACAAATCCCCCAATAATAGATTTATATATTCCTATCATAGTAATCCCATTACTCTATTCAACATTGATTTTGGGGTCACCTATAATTTAGACAGACACTTGAGGTGAAAACTCAAAATTCATGACCAATTCATTTCCTTATAAAGTAGTAACAAACACCAACCATATGAATTTTACCTTCAAAGACTTTTGATACTCCAATTGCTATGTTGTTAGTAAGAGTGTTGTGCAAATGGTCAACCTAATGAAACATGGTCATACTTTTCAAGACACATGCACAAGTAAAAATAAGAGAAAATTATATTATAGTCAGACCAAAATCAAAATATAATTATTTGTGAACTTTTATACTTAATCAAGAGTTCAAATCTAGTTTAGTCTACACAAGAAGTGCTTGATTACCCAAGGGAAACATCCATTTAGAAGTAGATCTTAAATCTCTTCCAATTTAAGTTACAAAAAACTTTTCAAATGGTGCATGATAACATGAATTATAAAAACCAAGTAATATTATAGTGAAGCAAGCACCTTAAATTAATTCTAGCTTCCTATGTAACTTATCAATAATTTTATTTGATGTATCTTGATCATCAGAAAACACACAATGTATGGATAAGCAAGTGTTTCTCAATATAACATAAAGGAAAGAACATATTAAGTATCCTAAGGGAAAATTATCAAGTATACATTGCCAAAATTCAAAATTTATAATACCAAAACTCATGAAAAATAATGTTCATTCAATTTATTTTATATGTAATATAGTGTGAATGGAGATAAATCAGAAAATATTGAAAGAAATGCATTCTCTAATATGGAAGAAAAAAAATCACCTCTATTTTTTTTTAAGATCATGCTAGAGATCAAATCTAGAAACCCATCCACATAGAACCCCTTTTTCTATTTTTAAGGGTACCCATAATATTTTCTAATGTTGTGTGTTAATCACTTTCTTGATTCTTTGGTTGCATTTGGTCCCCTATGCCTTGGGGATAAGGTGAGTAACCTATGAAAGATGGGTAAGATGATCAAAATTAGGGTAAAAACTAATACACTCTCATATATACCTACTTATTAGTTTTGAGATATTCTAAATTAAACTAGTATTTTGCTTCTTATTTATTTGACACTCGATAGAAGGAAACATGATATATTTTATCTGATGATAAAAAACTAGTATTTTATAATACATATCGGAAACATACCCCTAGGATTTGATGTGTAATTTCTAGCCTTTTATTCTTAATTATAAGTATTAATTATTCCTCTAATGCCTTGACTTGATCCAATATATACATACCCTATGTTTCATTGACCATTAAGGTGAGGAACTTGTAAATATATTATTGGAAACATTATCTTCAATAACATGGTGAAACCATCTTATATCTATGATTATATGGTGTTTATCAAAATTATTAAAGTCAATAGGGTTATAAAACTAAATCAATTGATTTTATTTACAACTCCCCTACTAAAAAATGCTTGTGTCACTTGTGAATTAAGTTGTTCCCTTTGCCTTATAATTATTACTAAAAATACATGAGGAAAAATGTCTATAGGGATATGAATACTCATTAAAGTCATTTTGATATGAATTAAACATATGAGTAAACTCCTACAAAAATTAATAATCTAATCATGAAAGGAATTATTTGAAACCCCAAAAAAAATCATCATCAAACCAACAATTACCAATGAAAAATAATTATTTATCTAGCTAAAATCAAACCAAAAGTACTACCTTTAATTGTATAAATTCTAAAGGATAGATGATAAAATTTATAGTTCATATCTATCAATTTTTGGTAATCCCATAACATCTACTTGGTTGAAGTAACTGTGCGGTGAGAATATTACCATACTGAATAGAGTAGGTATTTCCCCCAAAAACTTTTGGATTGTAATATGGTCAATTTCTTGTATAATATCCATGAGTAAACATATCATATCAAGTGTATGATGTGCATTATTTCCACATATATTTTATATTCCAAGGTCTTATAACTTATAGTTATTAATATATGAAACTATTAAGCAAACATAGAATATTTGTAGCTTCTTTAGAATTGGCAAAATGGAAACATATCTTACCTAGTATTACATCAAAAAAGAACTCTACAATTTTTTTTAATATAGTCATGGAATTCTAAGATTAATATGATAATTAATATTTATCAATAGTTACATTATAAATTCCATTTTCATTTCTTGCAAGAAAGACCAAGTGTTAAATTAATTGTGAGTGAATTCCTCGTATAACATGTCTTTTTGGAGGTTGAACAAGATATCATCCAGCTTTAATAATGCGTCATAAATTTTGGGTATAATATCAATAATGTTAGTGACCATAATTATATATATATATATATATATATATATATATATATATATATATATATATATATATATATATATATATATATATATATATATATATATATATATATATATATATATATATATATTTAAGATATGATTAGAAATATGATCTAAATGGTGTAACATGAATATATAAACTATAATTTTAGATTCTACATTTTTTAGTTTATGAACTACAGTCAAAATCAAAGACAATGGAAATTTCAAATAAAACATTCTATCCAAATCTTGTATAGAAAATTTAAATGAACCATGTATCTTGATAAAATATATAACCATTAAGACCAATGTTTTCATCTCCTGATCACTCCAACCTACCTACACTATTTTTGAAATTACCTTCCCTTATCTCTCTCCCAAACCCTGTATCCAAATCTGGACTAAGCAACTATCTTGCTATCAATGGCTTATTAGGCTCCTATAATGCATTAGATAATAGATACACAACTCATTCAACATCCAAGAATATTATTTGTTTTTTACAATGGGTACCTACTCCTTTTTATGTCAACACTGGTGGTGAGACTCACAAATCACCATTAGCTTTAGGTGATATATCTCCTCCTTAGTTGACAAGTAAGGCAGTTGTTTGTAAGGAATTACCTAATAATACTAAATCTTTTTTTATAGGTTCTTAAAAATACTCTAAAATAATTTAATGTCTACCCCTTAAAATAGATTCTATTATTCTCTCTCTCAACCTATAAAATGTTACCCTCAGCTCGGTCCTAGTAAATAAAGAATAATATTTTTAGTATAGGAATCATATGCTAGTTTTAAAAACTCTATCCCAATCTTCAATATCTAAATGAGTATATCTCACTATAATAGAGACCTATTTTTTAAGGTAAAGTTTAAATTTATCCTTATTCAAAGATTTTTTATTGTTATTCTTCCCCTTTCTTTAGTTAAAGATATTATTTTTGGGCACCAGTGGAGCTAGAATCAACACCAGCTATTTATGAAACCTTAGGAGCCCAATTTCAACTGCTTTTCTGATATTTTTTCCTCCATACCTTTTTAGATATGCCTCCCACATCTTCCCCTTCATTTTTGGAGTAAAAATTACTTTAGTGCTTTTGGTAATTCCATTGATAAATTTGTACGAATAGATTGAACAACTGATTTTCTTTCACATACCACATTTTAAATAATTTTAGTCTTGATAGATACAATGCTCGATCTCCTGATCTTCATAGATCTGATAGTGGAATATTTATTATGGAGACAGATGATGGATTATGATGGGCTTCCATTTAAGTGTCATAGGTGTTTTAATACTGGCCATTTATATTCATATTTTCCTTCTATTATAAAAATAAAAGTTTAATATACTTGGTGGAAACATTATTCTTTATATCTTATAATAGTTTGTGGTCTAGAGTATGATGGAAGATATATTTTGGATGTAGAAGAAGATAATCATACAGAGCTTGTTTTGGAGTAGCATGTTGTAGTGTGAGTAGATAAAAATGAGAAAATTATTGAATGTAACTTAATATCTATTAAATATGGTAAAATTTTCAATGTTTCTGAAAAATCGATTGTTCCAAACATTTCATCCTCAAGTGAAAAAAGACACATATTAGATAGAGATAATTTGACTTGAGTTTCCACAACCCTAAAGAGGATTTGAGAAATATTTTTCTTCCAAATTTTTAAATGATAACATAATATTTATTAAAGCACAGAGAAAGAAGAAAACCAAAAAAGAGGAGGCCTGGTTATCCAGTGTGTTACTACAATCTAGAGGGCCATACAAATATTGCATGGAAGGTGGAGATAATGCTTAAAAGCATTGATCTTTTTGTTAAAGCTAATGGACCTTATGTTATATTAAGGAGCTGGTTTCAATTTTTTTTGATGATTTAGGCCTTCAAACCCTTTAGTTTGATGTATTTTATCTATTTTTGGGCTGGTTTTAGTCCTTTGGCTTGAATTGATGTTTGTATCAGACTTAAGGTTGTATTTGAGCTTTCTAGGCCCTATATAATTATTTGTCTTCCAGGATTATAGATCCCTATTCAAAAAACTCCCCCCTTACCCTTAATTAGAAAAAATATAGAGGATTTACATATCTTATGGTGTAAACTAAAATATTTTTTTGAGTTCTGAATGTGAGAGAAACCTAATTATAAAATATAGACCAAAATAATCATTTGAAGGTAGTTCTAACATTGATAAAATATGAAACTCTACCAGCCTAAAAAAGTAATGAGATTTCAAGCACATTTCAGAATGAATAATTTGTTTGGGAATGAGATGTAAATAACTATTTCAATCCTTAGTAGTTATACTAGATGAAATGGCACAAAGTATATCTTATAATGTCACAAGCTTGAAAATTGTATCCTTGGGCTTAATTACTCCTGAATTAATTTGACCTAGATAATAAGAGAATAGCCTAAGAAATAAAAAGTAAATAAGTAAATAGCATTAATTTCAATGACTTTAAAATATTTTAAGTAGGAAAGCTAAAAATAATTCATCTTCTTACCTTTCCATGAAAGTTACATGCCTACAAGAAATCCAGTAATGGTTGCATGCTTTTTCCATCATGACCAAGTTGTAAAACTAGATGTTTGCTTAAAAATTGAAATCCATTTTCAACTAATGAGGACCTTTTTGTATGGGAACCTCCATGAAGGGTTTATCTAATTGAAATGGAAATTTAGGAAAATAGGGGCAAAAGGATTATGTAGAAATCATAGTGGATAATATGCATGAAAGATATATGTAAAACTACTAATAATAGACTAAATAATCCATAAACATAGATAGATTAAACCTTTGATAAAGATGATTCATTTTAGAAATGTACAACAAAAAAATGAATCAATCTAATAAAATAAAATTATATTGCTTGGGTTCTGAATATAAAACAAAACCAAGGGTCAACACTACAATTATTCTCACATCATCACTAAAATCTAAGATAAAAAAGTATATAATGTATCGCATGGCCTTATTATTAGAAGATCCACATTATGCCACTGTAGGAGCATACATTCCACCATAACACAAAATATGATCTTGATCTTGTGTCATTTGCTTAATAATTGCATTGGCCTCTTTTTCTCTTCCAAAGATAGTATATGCTATTTCAAGGGAAAATCCCCTACATGGGTTATTTGATTTCACATTGAAGAGTATATTTCATGGATATTGAAGCAATAAGAGGACATGATAAAATTAAAACATAGACTCCCAAATAAAACTATTTAAAATGATATTTTAGTTTAACTATTACTATATCAATATTGCTTACCTAATAATCTTCTCATGTTATATATCATGTGCATATGTAAGTTATCCAGCTAGTGTTTTTTCACTTATTATCCTAGCCATCATGAATCTTGTGCTAACCCCTACATCTCCTCTAGATATTACACTATCCATCTAGGGAACACTCTTGACATCATCATAAATTTATTCATTATTACATCCTAAAGCTACTAGACCCAACTCCAACCATGCACCATGTTGAATCATGTTTAAAAATTAAAATTTGATTGTAATGACTTCTTGAATGGAAAATTAACTAAGTGTATAGGTCAATAAAATAGTCATTTCTAGTACTTCAATTCTGCAAAAAAAATGTTTCTTACTTTAGAATTTGTGTTGCATAAAATTTCGTGAAAGAACTACTTTATACCTCAGCTACGGTCAACATGTATAATCCCCAAGTAATAAAGGGATCCACCACAAAAAAAAGGGGTTCCCAACCCTAATTTCACCATTCTAAGGAAGATATGTGGCCATCATATAATGGACTTGTTAAAGGTGACCCCTATGAACTACCCCCAAGCCATCAATAGTGCTTAACTTTTCCCAAATCATACTTGTACTTATCCAATTTAGAATTACACCATGTCAAAATTATAAAATGAAATTAATAAAAAAACAAAATTTTTAACATAAACATAATGAAAAAATTGAAACTATTTCTATATCCCTAGATTTTGTAAGGAAAGTGTGAGTAGTTTTCGTAGCATGCATAAATGTCTTTGCATAAATAGTGGAACTATGACACACATTATTGCACATTTCAACTAGCTGATATATTCTCCTTAGTATAATAATATCTAACTTACAAAGATGGTAAAAATTTTACTGGAATAAATAATTGTCTTAACACATGAATTAGGGTGTACAGAAAGGAGGAAATGTACTTGATTGAGACATGAAGAATTGCATGGATTAAGAGAGAATGGAATAAAACATTCTATCATAAACTATGTTAAATTTTAAGGACGTTGAATTTGGATTAAATGTGAATTTTATTGTGTTGTATTTCTTAAGAAAGAAGCTAGGATGACTCTAAGAAACTAAAGGGGAAAAGAGGAGAAGCATGTAGTTCTGCAAGGTCATAGATCACTATAATATAAGGGTTTAAGAACCATATTAAAGGGTTTGAATAATAAAATAATGTTTTCATGAATGTATGAGACAATTAAAATCTTGCAATATTTTGAGGTAAGTATGTATGTTTCATTTTGGTATTAGATTTGCCTTGGAATGGTAATTTTTATGTTACAGTACCAAAACTAATAACAAAACACAATGAGGATTATAGTAAACTTTAATTGTTATTATTTTGACCTTTAAATTTTTTTTTGGATCGAAAGGTGATATAATATAAGAATATAGTTTGAAATTCTCATAGAATAACAAGGAAATATTAACATTCTTTTAAAATTTAATTCTCCTCAATCCTTGCTCACTATTTTTTGCATAGTCTAGAAACACAATCTAATAGGGTTGATTACAGTCAAAACATGAGCCTTTTGACTATCTCTAACTTGTTTCAATATTAAATTAGGATTGAATAAGTTAGGAGGGTGTGTTAAGGATCTATAAAACTCAATATAGACCTTTATTTGAAAGATATTTTTATCCATTATTTTCAATATAGACTATAAACCCTCAAATAGGGTTTTAGAAGACATGTTATATATTGTAGAGAAATGAAGTGTCTTAAAACTTTATATAAAGGTTATCAAGACTATATGTTAAAGGTGGAATGTGCTACGATATTTAGAGACCTCTAAAGAGAGAGATAATTTATTTTAAGTTTATAGGTTTGTAACATAATGTAAAGGACTGACAGTCAAGGACAAAAAAGAGATATTTTATTCATTTTAAGATTGTTGAAGGTCTAACCACCATTGATAAATAAAGATAAAGGTGTGAAAGACTTTATTAACCAAAAAGGGTGCATAAATAAGTCTTTAAATTTCAAATTTGTTTATTTTATACCTATTTTCCTATGAGATCCTTTGGTTAGGGTTAATACAACCAAAACCTCTATATCTTCTGATAAAATTGTGTAAACTACAAAACCTTCATAAAATGATTTTTTAATGTATTTAATAAGGTTTAAACTTAGTTTTAATGTCTGAAACCATCTGATGAAGGAAACATGAGAAAAATATTGTCTATAGAATTATATATAGACTTATAAAACCCTAATTAGTAATCTCCTATACAAATTGAACATATAGGGAGGTGTTAATGTGTTTCTTGGGTCATATAATATTGAAATGAATGAACTAACATGTTTAATTACTAAAGTAAGATTATAGAAAACCATTATTAATTATAAGTGTTTATGTTGAATCAAGAATCCCCTCAAACAAGTTGTAGGATTGTGCATAAGAGTAAATGATGTTTGTTTTTCTTGAGTGAGATATTCATAGAGGAATTTGAGAGAGATAACTAGACTTATAAATTTATGAGTGATTTAAGGACAATACATAACCCTTGTATAAATAATTCAAACCTAAGAAAAGGAAAACAAGCTGAAATCTTATAAACACCTCTCTAAGACTATAAAAGAAGTGAAAACTGAATGTTTATATTCAAGTTGAAAGGAAATGACAAAATATTGATCGAGAATCATAAGCATAAGTTTGGAGTCATAAATAGTTTAATAAAACTAAGAACAAGAGAGTTTAGTATAAACTAGTAGACTTACTATCAGGATTAGTCTTGTAAAGATTAATGAACATCAAATTAATATATAGATAGAGAATAAAGGTATTTCACCTACATCATGATCGATATCCTTAATTCATCCATCAATAATTTAATAATTTTCAATGCAATGATTTGAAAAGGACTAAATTTATTACTACTCATAATTTAATAAACTATCGAATAAATATTTATTTAATCTTGTTTTTTGAAGGTTTAATAACCTTCATATCATCTTCATGAAATCAAGATAAACATTAAATTTATTATGAATTAGTAGTATATATAAGGAAAATATATCTTAACCCTAGAAAATAAAAATACATGAATAATTATATCCACTTTTAGAAAAATAAAATTGTCACCTTCTCATGTTCAAGTATATAGGAAAACCCTGTTATGCAATCACCTACAAAACCATCAATATAAAATCATAAAGTGTAGAATATTTATAGATTCAGTCTATTTTGAATATCTGTAAATTGATATATATGTACATATTTTTACGCATGGGAACCATGCTTATTCAATTTTTGCCTCTTTCAACAAGGAAAATAACTAATAGATGATAAAACCACAACAATATTTCATGATATCTCCTTGAGTTCCTTAAGTAATTTAAAACTATCCTTTTTATCCATAAAACTATTCTTAAAATATTCTTTTCATTACACTTTAACATGTATAGCAATTTTTCTTATTTTTACCAGTTTTGTTTAGAATTATTTGACATTTTAGTTGTATCGTCATTATGTCCAACAACCAACATGTTTTCATCTTTATTATCTATCATAATCTTCTCATTTTTATTTTCTAATATAATCAATTTCTCATTTTTTATACAATGATCCACTATCATTTTTAGTAAATGCCCACTAAATTTTGGAGTTTTAAGCACATCAATTATGTTCTACTTTTGCATCAAACCACAGAAATGATGGGTTGGAAGGGTTAGGTTTAATATTGAATTTGGTTAATAAAGGTACAAAATTTTAAAAATATATATGCCAATAAATAAAACATCCCCTTAGGTGATTCTAAAAGGGATTTCATACCATATATTTGAATAAGAATATCCATGATTTCAAGTCATTCTTAGCATATAAATATCATAAAAATCAATTATTCCTACAATCCAGGCAAAGAACTAGCTTTATTTCTTATGAATAAAATATTACACACCAGTTGTTGGTAATTATTCAAGGACTTCTACTCTTAGGGAAATTATCTATAATCTATAGCCATTAACTGAAAATAATAAAATTCATATCATTCGAATTCACTTTACCTTCTAAATAACATCTATCTTATTGGAATTGACTACCTAAAAATTTGGTCACCTACATAAACATATGTATATCAATGTAAAAATTATCTTAATTGAAGATGCCAATACTTGTTGATTTATTCAGATAATTTTTCTATTTACATTGATCATATGTATAACACATTTCTGGCTGCACCTATTTCTTGAAGCACTTCTCTTTTTATTTAAACAAGTTTCGTTGTTAAATATTCTAATTATGATCAATGAACCTAAAATATTTTAAAATTCACCTTTTAAATTAAGGAGTTGATATTGTTGATGGTGATATATAATAATTTACATCAATGGGTGTCATGGGTTGGAAACCCAAGCAAACATTAAAATGGATATGTGAATTATATTTGTTCTTGATATATTATATCTATGCTGAATCAAAAAAATATTTTCATCCAATGTATGTTTCTTTTATGAACTATATATTATCCAAAGATGCATGATCATTAGGTTTACCTTTTTAGTTTGTCCATAATTTAGAAGATATAATATTGTATACTTCAACTTTATTTCCATTATACACCACAATTATTTTTAGAAATTCTCAAGCATTTTTTATCCATATCATGTAGATGATAGTTTATGGTTTTATATTGTTTATCAAGACATGATTAAAAATACAGTTTAGTCATTCTTATAGGCAAAATTGGTTTTTTTTACAATGTGTAATAATTTTCATCTTCAAGAATTTATCAACTACTACATAAACATAATGATTACAATGTTTGATAGTAGGTTAGCTTTAGACAAAGCCTATGGTAATATATTTCCATTGTTTCGTTGGAACCAACATATGTTTTTACATATCATACTTCTATTGAAATAGTTTGGCAATTTCATAGTCCATATATTACAAATTTGTAAACATGTGAATTAAGGTTTTATTATAATAAAATACTTTTGTAACACCACATTGGTCTTTTCAATTCCATGTTTTCATGCGACCTTACTGAAATGAGAATCCCATATTTTTGAAATACCAAAAAAGATATGTAGTATACAGAAGAATTTAGTGGTGTTAGTCATAATATCATGTCAATAGTGTGTTTTTTCTAAGATTATTTACGGTATTTGAATATATCTTTGGATACTTATAGTATGTTATTCAATTGCATGTTTATTGAAGGAAATATTGTCTTCAAATTTGTACTAACCTACAAGTCTTAACTCAGGGATCACCATCAAGAGTATAAAATTATTATAAGAACTAACTAGCTTCTTGTACCACTCAATTCTAATATGTGAAATATATAACACAAATATTTATGTGTAGTATCTCATATAATCAAAATCTATGAAAAACCTTATACAATTTTTTTCTTAGACTACATGTTAATGTTAAATATATGCTTCTCCAAGTAAACCATCACTAACCTATAATTATTTGATGTTGCAATAGATTGCACCATAAAAATATTTGATTTTGAAGACCATGTAACATTTTTGAGTTAATGCAATATTATTATTTTTGAGGCATTGGTGCAAAGTTTGATTTGAAAACTAAATGTAGGTAAATTAGTTTCTTTTGACTTCCATTGTCTATGATGAAGTGTAGAAATTGAATATTGATCCATATTATAGATTTTAACAACATTTATACTTATTTTGAATCTATGTTATGTAGGAAGCAATGTTTATGGTCCTTGCCATAAAATAAGGTTCATAGTTCGTGAATTTATTACCTTTTTTGATTAGTGTGATGTTAGTAGTTTTTTCTTAGTGTGGAGCTCTTCATTTAAGTGATTGCTAGAGTTATTAATTGAATACAACTTTTAAATCTTAAACTATTTATTATGATCATTTGATGGTTTTATCTTCTTCAAAGGATGGTATGATATTTAATTCCCTTGTTTAGGATTACTAATCTTTCTATACTCAAAATTTTTAGATTGTGATTTGTCTTAAGATTTGAAATCTTATATGTTTTACTTTTACTTAGATTTTGTTTTGAATTTTCAATAAAATTTGTAGACTTTTTCAAGTGATAAAATACAAAGGAATTACAAATCAAATTGGATATATGGTCTCAAGCCTAACATATAATTTAAAAATAAGATTTTGTTCAAATTCCTAAACATTTAGATTATAAAACCGATGTATGAATTTATTATCTATGTATTCTTTAATATATAGATCATTCCATTAGCATAACTATAAAAAAATGATTTACTAGTGATCATTGTTTTCAACAAAGTTGTAGGTCAATTTGAGTGCTTAAAAAAATCCATTATAAGTAATTATAAAATTTTCACCTTTCTTATTTTTAATCTTACATAGACTAGTGTAGCTTTCTTCATCCTCTAATTTATTAAAATAAATATTAATGTGGGTGTTAGTGTATATTATGATAAAAATTTATTTATATCAATGTTTTTTTAGTGGTGTATCTTTGTTAATATACAAATATTCCATTTTTCAAAGTCGATATATGGTTATTTTAATGTTGTGGCCAATGTAGTAGGATCACCTAAATTTTTGGGTTTAGATTTAATTTTGAGTACATGTTAAAATACATTTGAATATAAATTTCATAATATAAATATAATTCATCGATACCTCAAAATCCAATCTGGAGGCATTCTTCACATATCATCAAATGATATAAACTTTTAAAGTCAACTATTCCAATCACACACCATCATATGATAATAATATACCACTAGGCAATAGTATAACTACAAGGCATCATATTGATTTATATGACTTTAGGAAAAATTTTGGTGGTTTTAATTTCACATCCTAGGAAGGCTTCAAGAATCAATAGTTTCCTACAACATATGTAACATGTTTTTACAGTATAATTATTTAATATTTTTAATAATAAGTTCATTTAATTATATTTAAATGCCATCATGTGACCACAAGTTATAATTCTAGGACCATAGGCTCTAACTAAACCACTAAATGTTGTCATTGGATGACCATAAACTGCCATTAGATGACCACATGTAGCTATTAGATACATACAGGCTACTATTGAATGATTACAAGTTATTGATAGATGATGGTAGGTTATTTATATATGATGATATGTTTTTGGTGGATAATAATAAGATGTAGTTGGAAACCAACATGGGTAGGCAATTTTCAAATTTAAATAGGCTATAAATGAGTGCCAAAAGGCTACTATCGGGTGCTTGTAGGCTATCATTGGACACCCATAGGTTTTTACCAAGTGCCCATAGGTTTCTTTTAGATGTCCTCATTTTTAATTTCTATAATGATTCCTTATTCATATTTAAATCATATTTTCTTTTCAATCATCTTCATTTTGATATTAATCATCTTTCATTGATGAATCCATAAGCTTGAATATATGGCTTCTACTAAAAATGTTAAGGCCTTCGATAAATTTAAAAATAAAAATAAACTATTATCTTATTTTAGCCAGACACTAGACACATGTACTAAGTTTTTAATTAACTAATTCCTTTCATTTATTATATTTTATTAAAGTCAAATAATAATTAAAATGTCTAAAATATTTTTGCTTATAGAACCCACTGATATCTATTTTAAAGAAATGTCTCCATAGGAACACATACCTAGGTATGAACTTGGAATGTTGAATGGAGGTATTAAAATATAATATACCATTTTTAATTAATGAAACATTATTTTAAATATTTAATAATAATGATAAGGCCTAAAATAATATTGAATGTAGAATCCATTGATAAAGGTATCGAAGATATCCTTAAATTAGTAGACGTACTTGGGAATGAAATGGTAAACATAAGTACTAATTTATAAATATTATTTGATTTGATTTTTCTTATTTATTTTTACTTTAGTAATAGGATTTATTATAAATTAGTGTCATAAAAAATTTTACATGTAGAATTCAATGATAAAAGTATTGAAGACTTGTATAATGCTTTTGAATATATACACCCCATAAAACAAGTCGTGAAGAAAGAAATACCCATTATCCCACTACATTAAATGAAATGGAGATATGAAATCATACGTAGTGTTAGAAATGTTGTGTTTCTAAAACCAAATGAGATATATACTCACCCAACACAATAATTAGATGAGACTGCTATGCAGCCAAAAAAATCTTTAGTTGAAAAAGGCATAAAAAAAAACTATGTGAGAGAATAAAAATGCATAGAAAATTATAAGGTAATTTAATTATGAGTGGAAATATAAATACCAATTTATTGAATCCATAGATCCAAAAAATAGTACTGACACATCAATAAAATGTAAATGTGTAATATGAGGTAAAAAACATGGAAAGGACCACAAAATACAGCTCAAGTTGGACACAATTGAGAAATATTGTGGGAAAATATATGAGTCGGTAAAAAACAAAGATGAAAACATAAAAAAAAAATAGTGAGATGGAAAAATTCAAAAGAGTGCATGCATCAATGTTACATAACAAAGTCTCATAATCATTAGAAACATTAATATCATCTCATTGAGAAATGAGGAACAATTACGGATTAATTCAAAAAATTTGATGAGTCTAATTTGCTTCCCAAAACTATATAATTTTTAACTTTATATAACATTCTAAAAATTGGAAGACTAATCTCTAATTTTTCAAATTACAACATTTCATTTCAGCATATTGGATTGCATAACATTTCACATTCACATTGGTTAGATACAAGTTCTTAAGGGATGAAAAAATGCCTCTAAATTATTAAAAAGTAAGATTTGAAAGAAAAATTAAAATAAAAAAGGTTTATATCACTATCCATTGATAAGGTAACAATGGTTGACAACACACAACGCGTATTCTTGCATTTATATACATTTCAAAATCATTCAAGGCAACCTCACATTTTATTTGTACATAAAATTATTAAAAATTGTAATGGTAAAGACCTTTGTAGATTTGTTAATTATAATTTGATCAATATTTTTGGGATGAGTTACCATGATATAGGTACTATGTTAGTGTGTGTTAGTGTAGGTGGTGCATCATTAATGAGGAGGAACATAATAGGTTTGTGTGTTTGCCTACGAACATCAATTGCCCTATCTATGAATTGAATCCATTTCACGGCACATAAAATGAATCTTGATTATAAAAATTATAATCATAATAAAAAAATGTCATAAAAGTGGAGTAAATTATCCATGATTTATATATGTACATATCGTGCAGTACAAAAAGATTTTTAGAGTTTCAAAAATTTGTAATTCAACTGAATAATAGAAAAACATATTAAAAGATGTCGATACTAGATGGATTTCAATGTATGATCCTACATGAAAATTATTTGAATAATATCAATCATTGGTTGGATTCATATTTAAGTATAGGATAGAGGTTGACAAGGTAAAATATTTATTTAATTGTTTGATATATTTTAAAACTTTTATAACATTATGTGGTATTCTGCCCATGTTGAAGTAAATGCATTATTTGATGAAATATGTACATGAGAGATTAATATATTTTTTTGACTTCATGCGGTTGTGGAAATAGGTTTGTCTATTGCTTGATATATTATACTACTTGAATGAAAGTTATAAGGGACCAATATTTGAGAGTTGAGAAACTTTAAAAAATATAAAAGACCCTCAAAGCTTTTTGAAATTCAATATTCATGATCATCTTTATATTTTTGTTAATGAAAAGGAGATACCATTACACACTCTCCAAAGATGAACTAATATAGCTAAATTAGAATTTTAATAAGTACTTGTAACAAGGGTCATATATGATAATGTCATATGTAACACATTGATGAAATTGAGAGACATTTCAAAAAGCTTATCCAATGAAATTTGAGATCATTTTCAAAGGTGTAAGTTGCTTGAAACCATGGGGGTGGTGAATCATACATTTTAGAACAGTGCAAGATGGTAAAGAAAGAACAAGTAATTTATTTATCAAATACATGGGTACTCTCATCAAATATTTGAATAAGTCTATTGCAATTAATGCAGGGGAAGTTGAGGGTATTTTTCAAAAGAATTTACTAAGAAAATAGTCAATCATTTTTAGAATTACAATAGTTGAATAATATCATTTGTTAATTAAACTAACAAAAATAGGATCCATTACGAGGATATGGAAGAAATTGTATCATAACAGTGTTCTATAAGAAGCAACCGGTGAATATTTTTAAATATATGAATAGTGCCAAACAATGATTTTAGGTTATGTGGAACATGAAATTATATTTAATGAATTATATTTTGTTAAATCTAGCCTTCAGAATAGATTGGATAAAAATATTGATACATGTTTAAGGTTGTATATGTAAGGATATGAAGAGGTTGTGTTTCCATATGATAGAGTAATTTTAATTTGGAGTACTCTAACTGAAAGAAGAGGTGTCATGAATACAAGAGTATAAAATAAGATAGTGAAACCAAAAATGCTAGTGAGATAAGACATACAAATTTCAGTGATGAAACATGGTTACCAAAGGGTTGTTTGATATACCTGAGTGTTAGATTGTAACATTGTGATATGTATATGAAAACTATTAAACAATATTTGTGTTGTTTAATTCATCAATCTATTACATTGTTTATTAATTGCTTAATTAATTCTATTTAAGTTGTTTATGAAATGTTTAATTTATATGATCCTATCTTTAGCATTTTGAAATAGTATTATTTAACATTCTTTACAATGTGAGTTGAAAAAAAAATACATATTCAACATTCTATTCTTTCATATTGTTTGACTTTTTAAATTAAATTAAATTTGTTAAATCAAGAGAAATGGTAAATAATATTTTATTATCTTTGAAACCAATCTTACAATAATTACACAAATTGAGAATTGCATCAAATTATTATACATCATATCTTAATATGAGTAAGGAATCCATAATGATGAAATATATTTTAAATATTATAAAACATATGTTTTTACTAGGTACAAAACATAAGCAGAAAATAACATGAGGCTTTGAGCCCAATTCTTAGTTTCCATTAATTACAAAACATAAGTTATTAAATAATAATTTTTGAGCTCAAGACTCATTGTGTATTAGGTTATCTTTCCATTTTTTGTTGGCTAGTAGTGGTTATGTTGTTTATGATATTTTGGATCCCAAATTTTGTAAGATCTTTCACTGTATTATAGATATTGGCAAGAGTTGCCCATTCTTCTAGAGAAACATCTTTTATTGAAAGCAATGGCTAGTCCACTTTAGCTTTTTGTTTAAATAAAACAATAGGATCCAAGCCATTTTCCCAAATTATTTTCTTCAATGTATTAATTTTCTTATTCAATAAAACAATTTTTTTCTTGAAAGAAAATATCAAAGAAATAGTTTTAAGTGCATTCATCAAAAGCATATCAAGGACAACAACTTGGTTCTTTAGATTTACATATTTTGACTACAAATGATCAAATAACATTTAATTAATTAAATGTTTTAAAATAAATTTTAATCTCAAAAACCCATAAAGAAATCGATCGCATATTTTTATTTTTTTTACACTCACAAGATCTATAAGTCTTTTATTTTTTGTCCATTTGTTATAGTACAATCAGGATTCAAAATTTAAGTTCTCTAGCCTATTTAAAATTATATCAAGAACATCATCATTAAAGCTATTAATTACCATAATAATTATAGAAACTACTTGGTTGAATAAAACATTAATTTCTCTTGGTTGATGCTCCACCATTACATACAATTGATTGTGTTGACTGTGGTTGTAGAACTAGGTATTTATTTCTTGATTTATTACTTTTTCCTAATGTTCCCATGTTCTCAAATCATCAATTTTTGAAAGAATAAAATCATTCACATAAGATTTTGTATGCTCCACCAATAATTTAAAAATTAGGAAAAAGCATGTTGGTCATCTATTTGGGGAATCCCCTGTACAGGACTACCTTCAGTTCCTCTAGGCAGAGAACTAGGTGTATGAGGTTGATGTGAAAGCTTCATGAAATCAGATCCTTATATCATATCATGTGGGTTAAAAAAACATGGGTGTGCTGCTGTTAATTCCCAAATAATCTTCATATAGATAAATTTCATGAAGAATTATGGTTCCCATTATACTAGGTAGACCACCAAGCAATTTTTTTTGAAAATCTGATGTTGTGACCTAAATAGTTCCACCACTCTAAGCTAGAATAAAAAAAAAAATTCCAATACCAGTATTTACAAGGCTAGGATGGGGGATTGGCAGTGATAGTGGGAGATTTCTCCATTGAGAAGAATGACCTACAAATGGAAATTTAAATCACTATAATGA
>JARHVA010006434.1:132500-172500 GCA_037957365.1 Torreya grandis
TGTTAGTACTCATTTGCATCATGATGGTGTTTATTTGCATTATGGAAACATTCATGTACATTATGTTGGCATTTATTTGCATTGTACTAGTGTTCATTTATATCAAAATGACATTCATCTTCATCATGTTGGCATTTACTTGTATCATGTCGATGTTTGTTTCCATCATTCTAATGTTCACCTACTCCATGTTGATGCTTATTTGTAACATCTTGATGCTCCTCTAGGCATTGCATAATGTCAGTGCTCATTTTTAGTATAGTTGTGCTCATCTGCCTCGTGTTGACACTCACCTATTGCATGTTGCCATTGGTTTGTATTTTCTCTAGATTTAAAGAAAACTATATGGTATGTGGCATCGTATAATTCATCTAAATAATTATACGCTTTCCGAACTGATTCACCATCATTACGAATCTGATTTGCCTAGGAACCTCCAAGGATTTTTTAGTATAGCCCACTAAAATTAACCATGATTTATATTTTAAGATGAACTTGTATTATTTTATTTATAGATAAGAACACATTTATGTAAAAATTATTATCCATAATTTATTTATTATGACCTACTTATATATAATTCATTTATAAATAAGAGCATCTTTATTGGTTATCCTTCAATAGGATTTGTCTAATTTTATCTAATAATTATAGTAGATAGAGATTCCTTCCTATCCTAAACCTCCTTAAAATTATATGCAAAAAAAATCTACCCAAACCTTATCAAACATAACAAAATTTTGGTTTATGTATGTCAAGACATTAAAACTACACAATGCTTAAGACTCACTATCTAAAATGCCTTTTCAATCTCCACTATCATCTTAAAAAATAAAAAAAATATTACATTATCAACAACTAACAAAATAAATAATAAGTAAAAATCATTTTGAGGTTTATGCATGTCATCTTTGCAACGTGATGCTTTCAGCTACAAGGATGGAGACAAATATCCATATATACTTTCAACAGCAAACCTTATTGCGAAAAATAAATAAAAATATTTGTATCAACAATAAAACCTAGACAAATAGAATATTCTTCATACATTCATGAAGAGAAACTGATTCAAGTTTGTCTCACTTTTCAATGGTTGTACATCCAATTTCTGCTCTATGCACGTAGAATTATCAAAAAAATTACACTTTTATTATACCACTAAATAAGAAATTCAAATTTTTTGTTGAGTGAAAACAAAATAATAGTATTTGTACAAAAACCATACCAATAAATGAAAAACACAATTAAAGTCAAAATACATTTAATGATCTATCATCCTTATGTAGTTTTCATTTGGTCAATTGTGGACCAACACCTACTTGATGGCAACATTTTTAGCCTTGTGAGATGAGCCACACAGACAGAAACATATGTTAACAGCAAGAAATGTGATCATATTCATCTTCCAAATTCTAATGTAAACCATAAAAAACAAAGATCTCCCTCCAATAGATGAATGCCTACCCACACAAAAATAAAATTTCCCTATCTATAAATTAAAAATGTTAGATGTCCCAATAATTTGAAATTTATATTTTCATTTTCCTTGAACCCGTTTGACTAGTCAAACTATTTCTGCACTTTTACTAACAGAATTTTACTTACCTATAAGTGACGGCTGACCAAAATTAACGTATCACTTGTGATACTTGGCATTGACTCTAGGAACATTTTCTTTGTGTTTTTCCCGAGAGTTCAACACAAAAATGATGCAAGAACCAAATATATTCGAAACAGACTCAGCATTCAATACATCTTTATAAGGATGGAGGAATTATGAAGATGATGGAATGGGCGGCATAATACCATTAAAAATTGCATCTTTTAAATTGATTCAGCTTATTGTAAATAGGAAGGTTATTTGTCAGCTATTTATATGTTATGGCAGACTAATCCTACGAACCAAAAATGAGATTAATATTTTATATATAAATATGAAAATGGTAAAAAATATATAATTTTTTTTCAAAAGACGGATGAACAGGTCGATGAGAGAAAAAAATCATCAACTTTAACCTTTGATCTCAATACACGTAATATTGACAACTTAAATTACATATTTAAAAAGATTGCGTTAACATTGTTGACTGGTGAATAAACTCTTCCATTTCCAGCACATTAATCTGAATATTTCATAATCGTGCTCACATACAAATGTTTCCTGTAATCACATTATATTTTTTTTATACATAGCAGTGCAGTAATATAGGTAAGTATAGTCCTTATAGAATACAATTATATCATTATCATTCATTTGAGATTAATTGATAAGCAGAATCGAGATTTGGTGAAGTTAAATTTAATTCATAGACATTATAATAAAAAAGAATTGGGAGGACATTAAAACATACACATGTTTTTAATTTTCTAGTTCTTAAATTTCATTTTCTTAAGAATTTAAAAAAAGATTTATAGAAAACATCGGAAACATCGACAAATTAATTAAAATAATGCAATTTTCTTTAAAGATCTTTTTATTCTAATCTTATGAACTGCAAAATCCTGATGTTTTTAATCCTTAAAATCTATTTTTTAACATTTACAAATTTTATAATTATTATTTTTAAATATTGTAACTGATTTTATGAATTTTTAAAATAATAATTATATATAATTTATATCCTAAAATAACTATTAATATAAATATGATTTATATATATATATATATATATATATATATATATATATATATATATATATATATATATATATAAATTTATAAATTTTTTATATGTATCTTTTTTCAAACCACATTTTCAGTTGCATTGTTATTGAGTCACCTTTCACAGTACAGGGATCAATTTGACCCATCAGTGGATAAAAGGAAAGATACTATCTTATTAAGATGTTGATGTCATAACAGTTGAATCATTTTTATGTTTAAATTATAATAATTTATAGAAAAATTATTATTTTAATCTTTACTTCATCAAATCAGTTTATATATTAATAAAGTTCAAATAATTTTAAAATCAATATTATAACATATCGTATGAGACAAATTTTTTTTGGTTGAACGCTTCAAAATTGTTTAAATTTTTACTTTTTTTAACTACCTTACTAGAAAGTATGTTTCATGAATGATTACCTGAAATTGTATATGATTTTATATTCATAATAGTGTAGTGATACAAGTATGTTAGAAGAACCCTGACCTTTTCTTTCTTTACTGATTTTATTCTTTGATAGTCCTGTCATATCGTAAGTATGTTGACAGAAACATAACTTGTTTCCCCCTGTTCCTGTTTCCTGTTTCCCATTTCAACTGGAAGATATTCTCGATTTGTTGGAATGGTCATCTTGGCGCTTTTTAAAAATTTATTTTAATTTTTTGAATATTTAATAATTTTAATAAATAAATGGAGTATTAAATTACACAATAGTTTAATTATATATATATATATATATATATATATATATATATATATATATTAACAGTGTTTTTTATATTTATATATGTCAATTCATGGATCCTCAACCAGAATATGTTGTTTTGTTCTTCAATCCATCAAATCAACTTTATATCATGTATGTTGGCCGCATAAGTGTTAGAAACTGAAGTTAACAGGAGATAATTTCTCCACTCCTCATGCATGCGCAACAGTTATCAAATAGTTAGTTAAACTGTTAGAGAAGCAATTAGACAAACAGTTAGTTCAAGCAGTTAAGCAATTTGCATGTAAAGAATAAAATTAGTCTTCAGTTTGCTTTTATAATTATTGTTTGTTTACAAATCTATTTAATAGACCCATGGGTGCAGTATTGTTATTGAACAAGATTAAGAAAAAGATCAAGAAGATTAGAAGATCAAGAAGATTATTAAAAATCTTGTTCCCTGATTGCTGTAGCAATCTGAATGTGTTTTTATCTGTGTGTTCTATTTTCTGTGTTCTTTTCTATTTATATTTTCTGACAAATTGGTATCAGAGTCGAGTAGCTGGAAGAAGATTGCCAAAGGCAGCGGAGAAGAACATTGACGGCCGCAGTGCCGTGTTTGAAAAGATGAGCTCTGTAGAGCTTGTGTTACACAGCGAGTGACGCTGTAAAAGGTGTGTGTGTTAAATAGCAAGTGAAGCTGTCAAAGTGTCTGAAGATCAGGCCGATCGTTGGCAAATCTAGACCAACGTGGAAAGAACCCAGCAGAGTCCTTGGAGAAAAACTAAACAATTAAGCATCAGGTGAAAGCAATGTAAGCAAGAGGGAAGCTTGCAGTTTTGGACATAAGCATGTCCGTTGATATCCTTTCGATACGCTACTCCTCAATCTTAAATGCTGAGTGAACGCTCATTGAGCAATTGTATTTGTTCGTAGTCTCAATCTAGGCTATATCAAGGTGGTGTATTCCACATTTAAGGCGATGTATTTCGCAAGGTGGTGTAATCCAAATATAAGGTGATGTATTTCGCAAGGCGGTGTATTCCGCATGAGAGACAGTGTATTCTGCAAAAGAAAAACATCCTAGCTAAAGCTGGTAGACAAAATTTAGGCATTGTAAATGTTGAAGTAGTTAGTGGTAGAAATTAAGGGGGAGTGTTAGAAACTGAAGTTAACAAGATATAATTTCTCCACACCTCATGCATGCATAACAGTTATCAAATAGTTAGTTAAACTGTTAGAGAAGAAGTTAGACAAAAAATTAGTTCAAGTAGTTAAGCAGTTTGCATGTAAAGACTAAAATTTGTCTTCAATTTGCTTTTCTAATTATTGTTTGTTTACAAATCTATTTAATAGACCCATGGGCGTAGTATTGTAATTGAACAAGATTAAGAAAAAGATCAAGAAGATTATTAAAAATCTTGTTTCCAAAATTGATGTAGCAATCTAAATTTTAATCTGTATGTTTTTATTTTCTAACAAGAAGTATTACTAAAATTTGAATAATTTTAAAAACACTACAAGACAAGGCTTGTAGGTTGAACAATTCAAAACTTTTTAAAAGTATTGTGAATTTCTTCCCTACCTCACGCGAAAGTGACACACGTACAGAGAATTGGGAATCATCGACATGGTGTTACGATTCATAATATTCTTTTCAAACATGGTGATTTAAAATTCTTGAATACTATGTCAAAATAAACAAGTTTGATTTGACTCCATCAACGCAGATTATCCACACCGCCTTGAATTGAAAAAAGTTAAATACATCATATTTTCATTGCTTATGAATGGCAAGCTTTTAACATGGCATCTTTAAGAATTTGTTAATCCCTGGTTATGTGCATATTTATTTTGTTCATGCTTTCTGCTATTGTACTGCTACAAGTAGAAGCTAGACATATTCCCGGCTACAAGGGAGAAAATATGCAAAAGATGGAAGGTAACTAACAGCTATTGGAGTGCTTGTTCTTGCTTGTGGAGAGGATTGATCACCTTGCAAATTTTGTTTTTTAGCATAAAATAGAGCATATAACATAGAAAACAAGAACTCAAACACAAAACTCAGAATGCTATCACAATCTTGAAAAAAAAATTATTGATCTTCTTTTTTCTTGCTTACAATGCTGTGCCCAAGGCATCTATAAATAGATTTTATTGGCAAATTAAACTGAAAATAAACTGATTGTTTAACTAAGTCTAAACTAATCCTCTTACTAAAAAATGGAACGAAGAGCGGAGATGGCTGCGAGCGGTGGGCGAAGGAGCGACAGCCAAGATGAAGCCCCCAGGGAGGATCGGCCTCTGCCTGGGGGAATGCACAGGGGAAGGATTCAATCTTTGTTAGTGAGAGCTCCAAGCTCAAGAATATCAATGGATGTTTGCCACAGAGCCAAGAACGACTTGTCCTGGTGATTTCTCCTGAGATAGTAAAAGAAGAGGTAGATTACTTGGCCTCTCATGCGCTGATCTATAAATTCTTGGGTATCAAAATTTCTCTATTAGTGTTGGAGGCTTGGATTCACCGGTCATGGCAGATTGAAGGTGACTTTGATATTATGTTAGCTGGGAATAGCTATTTCATGGTGAATTTTACCTCTATTTCAGACTGAAATCAATTTTTTTAGGGGGGGCCTTCTTTGATCACAATGGCCTTTTTCTCAAACCCTGGCACGCAGGTTTCAACTCTATTGAAGATCTTCCAGCTTGCGTTCTGGTCTGGGTTCGCTTGCCAAGACTACCATTGGAATTCTAGCAGGAGGATCCTGGCCAAATAGCAGCCATGCTTGGAACACCTACTGCCTAGCACACCAAACGCTGGAAAAAAAGGTGATTTCTTATGCCCAAATTTTTGTTGATATTAATTTGAATAATCCTTTGCTAGATTCATTACAAATTTGCCTGGGTACCTCTTCCTGGATTCAATAATTGGACTACGAGTCTATCCCTTTTTAGTACTGTATCTACCATGTCTATGGGCACTTGCATCATCAATGCCCCCAAGCTGTCAGAGGCAATGGCCCATCTAAGGAGTTTTTGGGGCCGCATGGGACCAATGGAGGCAAAGGGAATGGCCAATTGGGCTATAATGGAATGAATCAGTCCCATCCTGATAGTGCCACAAAAGGGAAAACTCAGCTAAACTCCACAAATGCAGACCAAGGCTCAGCGGGGTTTCGAGGTCCTGACACAGATGGCTTTACCATTGTCTGATGCCACACAAAGGGATGTGGTTAGAAACGCCTAAACATTGAAAGGCAGGTAGAGTTGGGCTTTAATCATTTTGAGCCCTTGGATAACATGGCCATTGAGAATGGCATTCCTAAAGCTATTCAGGGGGAGGTTTCTGAGGCACTTGCGTGACCCTCTATTTGCAGTGAGCCACAGGACATGGTTTTCCAGCCAACCCCGGGGACCTCTCTTGAACCACAGGAAAGTGCTCTCACAATTTTGCCAGCTCTATGTGACAATGATGTTAGATGGGCAGATCTGGTAAAAGATGTGGAAGCTTCCAGAAAGGAAAAAGGATCCTAGCCAGCTCTTGGTCTAATGCAAAGACCTATCAAGAAAGCCTCTGTCACAACTTCTTCAAGGGCTGGCCGTAAGAAGGATCAAGGAAAAATCAAACTCACAGGAGATTTATTGGTAGAGTTTGGGGTTATGAGGACCCTGGATGAGCATTTTCCCCACTCTACCCAATGATTGTCCTATCCTAGAATGTAAGGGGACTAAATAGCATCCCTAGACAAAAAGCTATGCACAAATTGGGGAGAGATCATTCTCCTGATATCCTCAGTATTCAGGAGACCAAAATTTCTGTGGACTCATGGTTTTTTTGTGCACAAAATATATGGTTTTCTAGTCAGAGCTAGTGTGTGGGAGCCTCGGGGAGCTTGGGAGGATTGGCCATGTGCTGGGATCCAAGAAAAATAATGTGACAGCATTGGTTGTATGGCAGCTCGGCCCTTTCAATGGTCGCCCTATCTATGGAAACAGGTGAACATATTCTAGTTACTAATGTTTATGCTCCTGTTGATATCCCAGGATAGCTCAAGGTATGGGATCATATCCGGTATGTCAGGAGCTGCCATCCCTTTTTGCCGTGGATTATAACTAGAGACTTCAATGTAGTCCTTAACCTGGAGGAGAAGAGAGGAGGACTGGCACGCTTGGGGCCTTCCACAGAAATCCTTAGGCAGAATATTGACCTCTTGCACTTATCAGATGTCAAGCCTACTAACAAACTCTTCACTTGGAATAACAGAAGAATGGGCAATGCTGGCATTTCAGAGTGCCTGGATAGGTTCTTAGTTTCTTATTTTTGGCTATCTAGATCTGTATCCCTTGCTTCAAAAATTATTGACTAGAGAGGCTCTGACCACTGGCCAATCAAGCTTTCTATCAGTCATATTGCTGGTCCAAAGAAGCCTCCTTTCAAGTTCCAGCTCATGTGGCTTTGCGAGGCTTCTCTCCATTATCTTATGATTCAGTGGTGGAGATAGGGAGGGCCCTACTATGGTACGATTATGTTCACCTTTGCTAAAAAACTTTAGTATGTTAAGAGGAAGCTGAAACATTGGAATATGAATTGTTTCGGTAATCTCCACAGTAGGAGGAGAATGGCCCAAGACCAACTTGATGTGGTGACCAGATAGATTAGAGACCTGGGTTTGTCTGAAGAGCTCTGTATGGCAGAATCTCAAGCGTCCAAGGATTTAGCTGAGTGGGAACTCTATGAAGAGATCTTCTAGAAACAGAAGGCATGCATAGACTAGCTTCAAGAAGGGGACAAAAACACTGCTTTCTTCCATAAGTCTGTCCAGGCGAGGTGCAATAGGAATTTTATTTCTTCCTTGGATTGCCCAGATGGAACTCGAATGACTTCTTCTCAAGCTATTGCTGGGGAAGCTGTCTGGTTTTATTTTGTGCTTTTTTCAGATGGACTACCACCCCCTGGGATGGTAGAAAATACTGTGGTCTCATGCATTCCCCATGTGGTCACCTCAGGAATGAATGATTCTCTTATGCGGCTGATTGGTATGGCTGAAGTGGAGGGAGTGGTTTTCAGTATGAATAGAGGGAAAGCTCCAGGACCTAATGGCTTCCCTGTGGAATTCTTTCAAGACTTTTGGGACATTATCAATCAGGATCTCTTGAATGTGGTGCAAGAATCTTTCTGTAACAAAGAAATGCTCAGGCCTTTGAATGCTACCTTCCTTGTCCTGATTCCAAAGAAAGATCAGACGAATCAGCTAGATTTTTTTAGGCCCATTGCGCTTTGTAATGTGGTTTATAAAATCATTACCAAGCTCATTTCAAAATAGTTGAAAGTCTGTCTCCCCATGTTTATTTCAGAGGAACAAGGGGGTTTTGTGGCTCGCAAGCAAATTCTGGATCAGGTAACTATTGCTTTGGAAGCTATTCATTCTATGAGTACCTCTCAGGATCGAGCTATGTTTATCAAGCTTGATTTAGCTAAGGCATACAACAGAGCCAACTGGAGCTTCTTGCAAAAAGTCCTGCTGGCATTTGGTTTCAATTAGGACTAGATCCGTTGGGTATTAAGCTGTGTGACCACACCCTCCTACTCGGTCCTCATTAATGGGGAACTCACAGAGCTTTTTGGAGCTTCTAGAGGCCTTTGTTAGGGGGACCCACTCTCTCCTTATTTGTTTGTTATTCTGGCAGAGGGACTGGGGTGGCTTATCAATTTTTGAGTGTCTCAGAATATTGTGCATGGGTGGCAATGGAGAAATGGATCTACCACGTCCCACCTCCAATTTGTGGATGATACTATCCTTGCAGGGAGAGCATGGATTCGAGAAGCAGAGGCCTTTTGAGGCACCCTTGACATTTATTTGGAGGCATCCAACTAAAAAATTAATGACCACAAGTACTCCATTTTCTTCTTTAACACCCCTATGCCTATACAGCGGAGGATTGCCACCATCCTAAGATTTAAGATCCAATCTCTCCCTTTGACCCATTTGGGGATCCCTATTGTGGTGGGAAGGCCGCCAAGACTTTTTTGGCAAAATGTGATTGACAAACTTAGGCAAAAAGTCAATCATTGGACTCATAGATGGCTCTCTACTGTATGAAGGGTCACACTTCTGCAATCGGTGATCCATGCTCTTCCTATATATCGATGTATGGTGTAGGCTGTCCTTATGTACTTTCTCAAGGAATTTGATGCCCTCTCCCGCTAATTCCATTGGAGTGGCAACTTGCAGAACACCAAATGGAGCTTGATTAACTGGGAAATAGTTTGTCGGCCAAAGAAGGATGGAGGCCTAAGCTTACGCTCTGCTATACTAGCCAGCCAAGCTCTTGTCGCTAAACTTTATTGGCACTGGTGCTCCACTCAATCACATCTCTGGGCTTGCATATTGACTTGTAAATATTTTCTTGGTGTGGAACCTCCTGATATCCCTATGCTGCCTCTTGAAGGTGGGGGCTCCATGGTGTGGCACACCCTCAAGGTGGGAGCCCAGCTGGTGAAACGCAGCCTATTCTAGATCTATAACAGAGGCACAGAGGCTCTCTTCTGGGGTGACTCCTGGGATGGTGCCCCCCCGCTCTTGTTCTTTCATCCACATCTTTAGTGCCTGAGTGACACTTTTCAGGCTGCTGGGTGGAATACTATAGCTCACTACAAGGAAGATTTTCAAGTGGGTATGACTATGAGCTTCAAGTGGAAGCATTCCTTTGATTGGCTGCTTGGGGGATCTTTGGAGGACCGTATGGAGTTATCTTTGATCCTTACTTCTAGAAGATGCAAGCTCGTTACAAGGACATGATGTGTTAGCTTGGGGAGGAGATCCCACTGGGCATTACATGGTTTTGGCTGGATATATTGACCTGACAAAGCAACTATTTGGTGAAGCAAACTTATTATGCGGGAAGAGAATCTGGAACCGGATTACATGGCCCAAATGTAATTTTTTCCTTTGGACCTTAGCTTACAATAGGTGTCTTACTTGGGACAACCTTTGTAAGCGTGGGTTCTAGGGGCCGTCTAGATGTGTCCTATGTTGCAGCAGAGAGGAGACTGGGTCTCACCTCTTTTTCCAATGTCCTTTTGCCAAAAAAATTTGGCACCTTTGGTGGAGTGCATGTGGCTGCCCCTGCTCGCATGCGTCTTCACTTCTAGAATTTTGTAGCTGATTGGGATATTCTCCCTCCAAAGATTCACTGCTATAGAATGCTTGGCTAGTAGGACCTTTGTTCATTTTGTGGAACATTTGGCTCGAAAGAAACAGGCATATTTTACATGCAACTCAGCTGGAGCTTGGTGCCATTTGGGTTAAGATCATTAACTCATTTCAGGAAACTCTCTGGGCAAAGGGAAACAGGGTTGTGAACTTGGGACCAGTAGATGCAGGCATTTATTCAAGCATTTTTTCTGTGCCTCTTGTTGGCCCCTATTCTACGCCTCCCACATGCCCAACGAGAATAAATTGGTAGCATTCATGACCTGTGTTCAGAAAGGGACGTTGGGCTCCCCCAAGCGCTGGAACAATCAAAATAAATACTGATGGATCTTCACGGGGAAACCTAGGGGATGTAGGCATCGAAGGTGTGGGGTGTGATAGTTCAGGTGAAATATAGTTTCTTTTTTCTATCTATAAGGGTTGGTACACCAATAATCTCTTGGAAGCTTTGGTTATCTTAGAAGCGGTGAAACATTGCTGTCATCATGGCTGGCTCAAAATTATCTGTGAGTCAAATTAGCAGGTTGTTAACTTGTTAAATAGTTGAAATGTAGATAATGTGGACTGGCAATTGGCTGTGATTTTCCAACAGACTCTCTAGCTATGCACAACTTTGGATTCTGTGGGTTTTAAGCATATCCCTGGGGAATGGAATGGGGTAGCTGACCTTCTTGCTAAATGGGCCTCTGAGCAGGGGCCCCATTAGAATATCTCAGACCAAAGGTTGCTGCCTTTGGATCTCTTTCAGAAGCTGGCTCAACTTGTTGACCAGGACAAAGCTTTGTAATTCTCTTTGTTTCCGTTTCTGTCTGAATAAAAATTTTACCCCTTTTAGTTAAAAAAAACTAATCCTCTAATTGCTCAAACAAACTGAGTGTTAACTGCTTGAACTAACTGATCTCTAACTGTCAGTTAACTATTGTGCATGCATGTGAAGTGAGGTGCAACAAGCAGTTAAACTGTGAGTGGAGAAATTATCTCCAATTAATCTTGAGTTTTTAACACTCCCCTTTAATTTCTACCACTAATAACTTCAGCATTTACAATGCCTAAATTTTGTCTTAGATAATCAAAGGTCTCCTTTGCTAATGCCTTTGTGAATATATCTGCCAATTGATCTTTAGATCTGTATAACTCTAGATGGATTTCTCCATTGTTCACTAACTCTCTGATAAAGTGAAATCTTATATCAATGTGCTTGCTCCTCTTGTGAAAAACATGATTTTTTGATAATGCGATTGCTGATTTGTTATCACAAAAGATTGGTGTTGACTCCTTCTGTGCTTGTAATAAATCTTTCAATATTCTCCTCATCCAATTTGTTTGACATGTTGATGTGGCTGCTACATAATCTGCTTCAGCTAATGAAAGTGTCACTATAGGTTGCTTTTTCGATGCCCATGTGACCACACCTGTGCCCAAAAAGAAAGGCATATCAAGAAGTACTCTTCCTGTCATCAATGCTACTTGCAAAATCACTATCAGTAAAACCAATCACACTAAAATCATTAGTTGTGGAATATTAAACTCCATATTCAGTAGTTCCTGCCACATATCTCAATATCCTTTTTCCAACTTGCTAACGAGAAATCTTTCAGTGACTCCATGAATCTAGAGATTAAACTGACCCCATACATGATATCTAGTCTTGTAGCTGTAATATACATCAAACTACCAACTAGTCTTTTGAATGTTGTAGAATCAACATTAGACCCTTGGTCTTCTTTGCTAATTTTGGTCCCTATAGCAACTGGTGTAGGTGTTGGCTTACAATTCAGCATCTTAAATCTCCTTAACACATCCTTTGCATATTTAGTTTGATAGATAAAAATTCCTTTCTCTGATTGTACAACTTCTATGCCCAAAAAGTACTTTATTAATCCCAAATTTGTCATTTCAAATTCTTTCTTCATTGCTGATTTAAATGTCTATAGATAAATTTCTAGTGAAAATCAAATCATCAACATACAAACACACAATCAAAATCTGACCTTTTTTATTGATTTTTGTGTACAGTGTAGAGGCTCACTATTGCTTATGTTGAATCCATTGTTTGTCATGTATGAATCAATCCTACTATACCATGCTCTTGGTGCTTTCTTGAGACCATAAAGGGCCTTCTTCAATCTGTAGACTTTTTCTTCATGTCCTTGCACTTCATAACCTGGTGGTTGTTTCACATACACTTCTTCATCTAGTAAACCATTCAAGAAAGCTGATTTTACATCCATTTGATATACATAGCAGTTATTTTGAGCAGCTATTGATAAAACCATTCTAACAGTATCTAGTCTAGAAACTGGAGCAAACGTTTTATTATAGTCAATTCCATGTTTTTATGTAGAACCTTTTGCTACTAACCTTACCCTGTGTTTTTCAACATTTCCATCTGCATCAAATTTAGTCTTATAAACCCATTTGACTCATATACAATCCTTACCTTCAGGTAGATTAGTTAGATATCATGTTTGATTTCTTCTAATGGAATTCATTTCTTCATCCATTGCTTCTATCCAATGTTCCTCATTAACTGCTTCTTCATAATACATAGGATCATGAGTGAAAAGAGCAAAATTTGAACATAAATCTAATTTCTCTTCTTGATTATAAATCTCATTCAAATTTCTTATTATATTACCTTTCAATCTTGATCTTAAAGTGGTAAGAGTTGCATCTGATTCATCACTTACTTGTGAATTAGGAGTAGGATGACATGCATGACCAGATGATTCACCTTGTTCAAACCTCCTAGGTGTTTTTATTGGAGTGCTTATTCCTGCTTGTGGAGAGGATTGATCACGTTGTAAATTTTGTTCTTTAAATTCTTCTTCATTCTGTGGAATTGGTGCTCCAATTGTGATGGTGCTACCATCCCATGCTTCTTCTTCCTTAAATTCAACATCTCTGCTAATAATCACTTGCTTTGTAATGGGGTTATACAACTTATAAGCCTTTGATTCTTCACTATAGCCAATAAAAATGCATTTTTCACCTCTATCATCAAGTTTTCTTCTCAATTTAGATGGTATAAGAGAATATACAATACAACCAAATATTCAGAAATGATATACACTATGTTTCTTACCACTCCAAGCTTGCTATGGAATTCGATCTTTGACACTCTTTTTTGGGCTTCTATTCAAAATATATACTGTGCATGCTACTGCTTCTACCCAATATTTATTTGACAAGTGTTTGGCCTTCAATATGCTTCTAGCCATCTCCATGATTGTTCTATTCTTTCTTTTTGCTACACCATTATGATGTGGTGTGTACCTTGTAGTCAATTGCCTTTTGATGCCATGATATCTGCAAAAATCTTGAAATTGATTAGACATATATTCACCTCCTCTATCTGATCTAAGTACCTTGATGTAATGGCCACTATGCTTTTCAACCATTGCCTTGAATTATTTAAACTTTCCTAAGGTTTCAGATTATTTTTGAGAAAATATATCCACGTCTTTATGCTAAAGTCATCAATGAAGGTTAGAAAATAATAACTACCTCCAAATGATGGAGTTTGCATTGGTCCACATAAATCACTATGGACTAGCTCCAATGTTACCTTTGCTCTATATGAGGCTCCTATTGGAAAGCTCTCTCTATGCTATTTTTCCATAATACAACTGTCACATGAACTTCCTAGCTTTTCTATTGGTGGTAATCCCTTTACCATATTTTTCTTCTGTAACAAATTCAAACCTCCAAAATGTAAATATCCATACGTTAAGTTCCATAGCCATGATTGGTCTAGATGCGTGGTTTTGAAGTGGGCTTCCTCTTCTCCTTGGATGCATTGAATTCGAAGAGGGAACATCCGATTCTTGGTCATCTCCACTTTTCCTATCAACCCGTCACTTGGAAACTTGTCCAGTATTGTGCAAACATTATCCATAAAAGATACTCTATAACCTTTCTGTACTCACTGTCTAATACTCATAAGATTATGTTTTAGTCCAGGTACAAAATAAACATCAGGTATAAACCTTCTTTCACCATTTTTTGCTAAAACATTTATTACTCCTTTACCCATTACATCCACTTTTATATCATTTCCTAATTTTACTTTAGATTTTAGAGAATCATCAAGACTAACAAAAAAAAATTATTCCCTGTCATATGATTACTGCATCCACTATCTAAGAACCAAATATCTCTAGATTTTTCTTGAGTAACATTACAAGTAAGAAATAAGATTCAAGGATTAGAACTAGATTCACCTGGATTAAAACTAGATTCACCTGTGTAATTAACATTTTGCTTGTCCACATATCCTTATTTCCTTCTGCAGTCACTTGTATAATGTCCATATTTTTTGTAGTAATAACATTAAATATTAGATTTATCAAACCTCTATGATTTGCTGGAAGTGATTGTTGCTATGTCCTCTATTGCTATAGTTTTGATTACTGTTATTACCTTGATCTAGATTGTTCCTTCCAGTTCTACCTCTACCTCTTCCTCTGAAGTTTGGCCTTCCTCTTCCTCTTCCTCTACCAAATGATACCTACGACTTGAAACCATTCTCAAGATAAGTATTGTTATTCCTATTCATTCTAGATTCATGTGTTAACAAATAACCCATTAATTCATCTACTGATAACAGTTCCAAATCCTTGGTTTCCTCAATAGCTACAACAATTACATCAAATTTACTAGGTAAACTCTTGAGTATTTTTTCTATGATCTTCTAATCCATGATTGTTTCTCCATTAGATCTAATTTGATTTACTATATTCAATACTTGACCCATAAACTAGTCTATTGAATCTGAATCATTCATTTGCAAATTTTCAAAACTTCACCTAGGAAATTGCAATTTAGCAATTTTTACCTTTGTATTACCTTTATAGGTAGTCTCCAAGATTTTTCATGCCTCTCTAGATCTCGTTGCTGCTACAACTCTAGAAAAAATAGATTCATCCAGTCCTTGTTGGATTATAAATAAAGCTTTTGCATCTTTTTTTTTGTTCTCCTTAAGCTCATCCTTTTGTGCTCGAGTTAATGCTAGATGGGCAGCCTCATCCTGTGGTTCTACAAAACCATTCTCTACCAAATCCCAAACTTCTTGTGATCAAAATGAAGTTCTCATCTTAATTGCCCAAAAATCATAATTGTTACCATTAAAAATAGGAATCTGAGGCTAAGAAATACTATTATTTGTTGCCATGTCTTATGCTAAAAGATGGCAATGAAGAGCGGCTGTAATTTGTCTATATTCCTACTTGCGAAACAAGATTTAGAACGATTATAAAACTCAGGTATGCTTCTCTGGCTGGGTTATATTTCCACACTTTCTTGGCCATGCTGTCTTCCAAATTTATTGTAATCATGCGTCACAGCTCCAAGAATTCTTTAAGCGTATGGCAAAAACACAATCTCAATCCTGCCATTGCATTCTAAGGCTTTTGCATTGATTTTCTCAACACCAAAAAATTGGGCAAAAATAACAATCATTTTCCTCAAAGATATTCTTAAAATGAATCTCTCCCACCTCAGTGGAACCAATTATAGTAGATGGGTTATGTGCTGGGAAAAAAGCAATTATAGTTGGAATGACCAGGACCCTGATTCACTGGAGAACATCAGGGTCGTGTCCAAAAAAATTATAGCATGATTGGTTGCGGGCCCAGAGATGGCAATGTTATGATGTGGTCTTTACTCCTTTGGTCTCTTGCCTGGGATGACTGCGCTTTGCTGGAGGTTGACTGTGTGCACTCTCCTTTGGCAGTGGCTTCTTCACACGAAACTGCCCTATGCACCTTTCACACGGTCTGCCTTCTTCACTCGATGATCTACCTAGGTTATGACCTGTCACTCTTCCTGACTACGCTTCTTCTTTCCCATGGCTCTTTCTAACCTGTGCTTCACTCCTGCGCTCTCTAACCTGCTCTAATACTAGTTTGTTAGCATAAAACAAAGCATATAACATAGAAAACAAAAACTCAAACATAGAACTCAGAATGCTACTACAATCTTGAAAAAAAAATTATTGATCTTCTTTTTCCTTGCTTGTGCCCAAGGCATCTATAAATAGATTTTCTTAGCAAATTAAACTGAAAATAACTGATTGTTTAACTAAGTCTAAACTAATCCTCTAACTGCTTAAACAAACTAACTGTTAACTGCTTGAACTAACTGATCTCTAACTATCAGTTAACTGATGTGCATGCATGACAAGGAGTGAGATGCAACAGGCAGTTAAACTGTGAGTGGAGAAATTACCTCCAATTAATCTTGAGTTTCTAACAATAGCATTGATTTAATTTTGTTAAACTTTGCTTTGAACTACACATACACCTGGAGAAGCTGTAGAAGAGCAGATATTTTTGGATGGCATTATCAAGAAGCGTTGCCTAGGGGTTTCTTAAATAGGAAAAGTTGTTGCAAAGAATATCTCCATCAGTAGTTGTGATAATAGTAATTTAATGGAATAAAAGTAACTGTGATTTGGCCTGACTAAGGGTAACAACTTTATGGAAGGTTAAAAACTTATTGTAATATTGAATGAAATATGACAATTATCAAGGTTTAGCAAGTTTAGATTTGAGATATTTTATACACATGCACACACACACACACACACACACACACACACATATAAGAGAAAAACAATGTGTTTTGAATGTTCTCGATATGTATTGAAGAATTTGTTCCACCATGTTTGTAACGAAAGTGAAGATCTCCATTCTCAGCGAAGATCTTACAGTAGTCACTATGTGGACAAGCTATGGAGCAACCAAAACTTAGCACATAGTCCCATGCTCTTCACTCCCATTAGGAGAACACATTGTATAGTGCGTAAAGTACATGAATATATATACACTTGGAATACATGGATAATATGATGGATATTTTATCTATAATTTCAAGGTGGCATTTAACTATAGAATCTTTAAAATGTAAATATGATTTTCCTTAATTTATAAAGGGCATTTATATTATCAGGCCAAGCCATATACAACTAACATCTCGTTTTATGTTTGATAGAAATCATTCTTGTGTATGGTTTGGGTACAGAGTTGTGTTCGACATTCTGTTAGTTAAAATCTCTTATTTTTTTATATCTGTAACAAATGATTTCACTTTTCTTTTGTATGTTTTTGGTTGTAGTATTCCATTCTATTAGTTCATGTTAGTTTAGTTTATGTTTATATATATTCCATTCACATCCTTTTCTACAATTATGTGTTGAGTGGAATTATAAAGAATATTTTCTATAAACGATTTTGTTTTGGGGAAGGTAATATATCTATTTTTAGGATTTTAAATATAGGAATCTTTTGTAAATATGGTTGTTTGATCTTCCAATTATATGATTCGATTCTTATGGTGAACTATAGCTAAAGTTAATCTCTACTTGTTAAATTATATTTACAATATTTGACATGTCCATCAAAGGCATAAAAGAATGGTGGAATAGGTGTGCGTTGAAGAATCAACATAAACTAAGGTATCAAGGAAGGTTAAGTTTTAAATTATGATCACCTACATTTTTAGTGATACTAAAAGTTAGGTATTTAAGTGGATGGAGTACGTATGAAGCTTTTGAAAGTATTTTCCTTTATAAATGAAGTTTTATTGGATCACCAACATGAAAGGCACATAATGTTGATTATTTAGTATGGTGTTATTTTTATTTAGTATTATCTTTTTGCATAATGGTTTTCACCTGTTAAATGTATTAAAAATGTTTAATGAACTCAACATATTTGTAACCTTATTTTTGAGCTGAAGGAGTTGATGTTGTTAATGGCGGTATAGAATAGACTACATCAATGAGAATTAAATGAGACAAACCAAAGAAATAAAGAAAAGTGATGTGAAAAGTTATGTTATGTAGATCTTTATTGTAGCCTTAATAAATGAAATAATATTTTCATCTTGAAGTATGTTTCTTCTATTAAATATATATTTTCTAAATATTCATGATCATATTCATCATTTTACTATATCTATTAGTTAGAAAAGGAAATATAATAGAGTTGTTCAAATTTATATCTATCACAAATAAAACAATTTCCAAAAATTAGGAAGCAAATTGACTTATTACTTGTGCTGCCATGATTTCAATTTTAGATTTGTTTCAATTACAAAACATTTCTATCAAGATAGTCCATTTATAGTAAGTCATAGATAATATAGCCCCACATTCATGTTTTCTCATGTGAACAATAGATCATCTAGTCCATAAATAATTGAAATGCATTTGAAGCACAAATAATATATGAAGATTATAGATTACTCATAGAACATTGACAGATTATTGATAACAACATGTTTAGCTTTAAAAATAATAAAATTCTTATGGGATTGTCATTTTTCAATGTTTATTTGACTCAAAAGACATGGAAAAAAAAAACACAGACTTATTATACTATGAATTATGAATTAGATAATAACTTTAAAATTTTAGGGTTTGGATGGAATATTTTGAATATGAGAATCTTCGATTAGTTGACTTCTTAAAATAGTTTTATGATATTTTTGCACATTCTTATTTTTGTATTATCTTGACCAATATTTTTTGTAATATTTCTTAATCTTAAATATTTCATTTTGGTTTTATGTTGTTTTGATTTTATCTATCTTAACTTGGTTATATATTATTGATTGAAGTTGTAAAAACTTATGTTTTTATTCACTGAGTCATTGTTGTTAACTACTGAAACCATGTAGCAGTAGTAGTTACTTTGTTCTTATTAGATTAGTAAATCATATATATATATATATATATATATATATATATATATATATATATATATATATATATATATATATATATATATATATATATATATATATATATATATATATATATATATATATATATATATATATATATATATATATATATATTGAGAACAAAATGTAGGGTTAGAAAATAATGGGTTATGTAATGAATATGGCTTCATTATGAATGTGGCTAGGTGGAACATAAAACCAATTATCTCCTCATTTAATATGTTAGTAACCAAAATTGTACCAAGATAATTGTGCCCTTGTTGACAAGAATTTGTCCTCATTATTTAAACTTGAATTCAGTTATTGGGGGGAGTTGCAATGTTTACCAGACTCTCCAGGGCGTCTTAATCTCTTATAAGATTTGAGTATATTCCATATAGGAGCGAAGTCATTACCAAAGTCATTTATTAAATTGATTGATCTTGAAAAGATGTTGATAGACATAAGAAAGGCAACCTGAGGTGGATAGACATAAGAAAGGCAAAAATATCCAAGGTTTCAATTTATGAACACTGTTTTCCCTTCCTACATATGATCTATCTCTAGGAAAATAGACTTTTTGCGGATATGGAAATGCTGCCAAAAACAATGGCGAACATAGAATTGTTCTACTGTATAATGCTGAAAAGCATATGTTACAAACTGAAGTTAATAGGAGATAAATTCTCCACTCCTCATGCATGCACAATAGTTATCAAACAGTTAGTTAAACTGTTAGAGAAGTAGTTCAAGTTCCAATTTGCATGTAAAGACTAAAATTAGTCTTCAATTTTCTTTTCTAATTATTGTTTGTTTACAAATCTATTTAATAGACCCATGGGTGCAGTATTGTAATTTGAGCAAGATAAACAAGATCAAGAAGATCTACAAGAATCAAGAAGATTATCAAAAATCTTGTTCCATGATTGCTGTAGCAATTTGTATGTTTCTATTTTCTGTCAAATGGTATCAAAGCCAAGAAGCGGAACAGTTGAAGAAAGAAGGTAGCACAAGAGGCACGCGTGAGAGATGGTAAGAGCTTCACAAAGCTCGAGTTACATAGCGAGTGAAGATGTGAAAGTGTATGTGTTGAACAATGAGTGAAGCTTTCAAGGTGTCTGAAGATCAGGGCGATCGTTGGCAAATCCAGACCAATATGAAAAGAACCCAACAGAGTCATTGGAGAAAACCTGAATAATTAAGCAATAGGTGAAAGAAAGGTAAGCAAGCACGAAGCTTGCAGTGTTGGACATAAGCATGTTCGTTGATAGCCTTTCGACAGACTACTCCTGAGTCTTAAACGTTGAGTGAACGCTCATTGACCAATTATATTTGTTTTGTATGAAGACAAGGTGGTGTATTCCACATATGAGGCAGTGTATTGACAATAATTTAGGCATTGTAAATGCTGAAGTAGTTAGTGGTAGAAATTAAGGGGGAGTGTTATAAATTGAAGTTAAGAGGAGATAATTTCTCCACTCCTCATGTATGCACAGCAGTTATCAAATAGTTAGTTAAACTGTTAGAGAAGCAGTTCATTTTAGTTTGCATGTAAAGACTAAAATTAGTCTTCAGTTTGCTTTTCTAATTATTGTTTGTTTACAAATCTATTTAATAGACCCATGGGTGCAGTATTGTAATTTGAGCAAGATAAGCAAGATCAAGAAGATCTGCAAGAATCAAGAAGATTATCAAAAATCTTGTTCCATGATTGCTGTAGCAATTTGTATGTTTCTATTTTCTGTCAAATGGTATCAAAGCCAAGAAGCGGAACAATTGAAGAAAGAAGGTAGCGCAAGAGGCGCGCATGAGAGATGGTAAGAGCTTCGCAAAGCTCGAGTTACACAGCGAGTGACGCTGTGAAAGTGTATGTGTTGAAAAACGAGTGAAGATTTCAAAGTGTCTGAAGATCAGGCCGATCGTTGGCAAATCTAGACCAATGTGGAAAGAACCCAATAGAGTCATTGGAGGAAACCTGAACAATTAACCAACAGGTGAAAGAAAGGTAAGCAAGCAAGAAGCTTGCAGTGTTGGACATAAGCATGTCCGTTGATAGCCTTTCGACAGGGTACTCCTCAGTCTTAAATGCTGAGTGAACGCTCATTGAGCAATTGTATTGTTTTGTATGAAGACAAGGTGGTGTATTCGACAAATGAGGCAATGTATTGACAATAATTTAGGCATTGTAAATGCTGAAGTAGTTAGTGGTAGAAATTAAGGGGGAGTGTTATAAAATTAAGTTAACATGAGATAATTTCTCCACTCCTCATGCATGCACAACAGTTATCAAACAGTTAGTTAAACTGTTAGAGAAGCAGTTCAATTTCAGTTTGCATGTAAAGACTAAAATTAGTCTTCAGTTTGTTTTTCTAATTATTGTTTGTTTACAAATCTATTTAATAGACCCATGGGTGCAGTATTGTAATTTGAGCAAGATAAGCAAGATCAAGAAGATCTGCAAAAATCAAGAAGATTATCAAAAATCTTGTTCCATGATTGCTGTAGCAATTTGTGTGTTCTATTTTCTGTTTTTATATGTTCTTGTTTTCTAACAGCATAAAGGGGTATTGGTGGTTTGGTAAGCCTTCGAATGCTTAATATAGGACACTGTTCAGAATTAGATGCGCTTCCATGTTTTGGAGAATTGACTTCATTTAAATAATTTTAATTGAAAGGTTGCCACAAAGTTGAAAAGATGGATTTGAAAATTTAAGATCATTACAGACATTAAAAGCATATGGCTTATTGAAGGTGCCTGGTATATACTGTTAAGAGCCCATGGAAAGATTAAGGAGGTTAGTACTCGTAGCAAACAAGAGATCAGATATTTAACAATCCATTCGCACGATATAGAAATGGCCATGCGAAGTGATAATATGCACAAGGGCAGATGGTGATGTGGGATAACCTGTAAACACGTTTTCTTTTACAAATCTCTATGTGGTTGACTCCTTTCCCGGTGCGAACATTCTGCTACTAGACTATGTCAGTGAAACCAAGGAAAAATTAAATTTGAGACAGAGCCGTTCCTCCAACGGAAGTTCCATTATATTATGTCTTGTTATACTCTGTGTATCTTCCTCCATCAAATTGTTTATAGGTTCCAGGAATAATATTGTTGGCGGCCAGTTTCAAACCATAATAGCTAAGGGAGAATGGATATGGATGGGTGTCTTTACTCAAGATTCCTCTTGGTTTGAGGAACCCGACTATGAAATATATGCTTCAGACAGTATTCGAGTTAACCAAATGGAGAAGGCGTTCCATAAGGTTTTTCAAGGAATTTGTGCCATCTGCTGAGGAATGAATGCATCGAAACGTATATTAAAACCCACGTGGACGCAGCAGATGAAAATGCAGCACAGGTTTTAAACTCAGTTGAGTCGGCCATCGAGGTGGAGTTTGACGTGGATCTTGAGGGCAAACAAGAGAACACTCGAATGCATACGCCTCGTGGATGGCAGCCCCATGTCATTGAATACCTGCCACGTAAGCATTACAATTGAATAAAAGTTCTGTCGGCACAAAGAGAAAATCTATGTTAGCCTGGCAGAGATATTCACGGTCACTGCTGTCTGACATTTGCATTTTTCGAGGTAAAAGCCCGACGGGGAATTCATTCGTTGACTGCAAAAGGTGTTTAATAGTTCGACCAGAGCTTTTGGGCTTAAAACGCAATTACAAATGAGGTGGGAGAAGTCTGCGGAAAAAGTGTGGCGGAGAAACACATGATAATCCTGTAGCAAAAGGCGTAGGAAGAGCACGATGGAAAAGAGAGACAAGGAAGCAATTTGTAAGTTTGTTAAATTGCAAAAGTTATTGACTAACTTCTGGATCCTGTCAGAGAAAAAGAATAGGCGGGAGAGGTCATTGCGTGGGAAACAGATGAATAGTTTAAATACCCTGCAAGCGTGAAGGACACGCATCACGTTAAGTGGTCAGATGGCATCTCAAGGAAGATGAACTTTCCAGACAGCAGGGAGAACGAACTCGTCTAGGAAGCCATGAGTTCATAACAAAAGTTGAGATGCTAAGTCATTTTCGTCACCGAAATCTTGTTAAGCTAATTGATATCTGTACTGAGAATCATAATTGTTGTTTAGTCTATGATCTTATTCCTAATGACAGTGTAGAATCTCATGTTCATGGTGTGGACAAAGAAATTGCTCCGCTTGACTACGATGCCCGTATAAAGATAACACTAAGTGCAGCTCCATGAAGATACGAGTCATTGTGTTATACATCACGATCTTAAGGCCAACAACATTTTGCTTGAGGATGATTTTACCCCTAAAGTATCCGATTTTGCGCTGGCAAAATCAGTCTCTGAGGAAGCTAGTTGACATGTCTCAACCACCTGGGAAGGAAAACATTATTACATGGTCTCGACCCCTTACTACGAGCAAAGAATGTTTGGAAACTTTGGTGGAGCTTGCTCTGGGTGGAAATATTGCAAAGGTTGCAGCTATTGCTTCCCTGTGTCCACCCTGACCATTTTTATCGACCAGTCATGGGCAAGGTTATACAAGCATTAAAGTTGGTTTATAATGATTCCGATGCAAGCAATGCAAATAGATGGCAGATGTATGTTAATGGACAGCCTAAAAAATGATAAGTATCTGAGAGACATCAAAAGTGCTCAAAATGTTACAGTACAGTGTTGTGAAATGGCTTGATGGATAGTTTAACGTGCATCGAAAGTTTAACGAGCATCGATAGTTTAGCGAACATGTAAACTTTCGATCTAGTTTCCGAAAAAAGTTACATGCTCGTTAAATTAGATATATTTCTTTCATTAGCTCTATTTCTAAGCTAATGATCTAGTTTCCGAGAAGGTTGTGAAGGGTACAAAAGCTGAACTTTTGGATATCACAGGCTTTTCACAGTTGAGAGACGAGGCACATTTATCAAAATATCGACTGAGAGCAAAGAATGGTCGTTAGGATTGTCTTCATTGGTGTTTTCCAGGAGTTCCTGAGATATGGAATTTGAGCTTTAATTTTATTGCCTCTATTATGTAGGATTTTCTGAATATATGAGGTGCCAGTTCTTAAGTGTGACCCTGATGAATTGATGACGTAGAAAATACTAAAAGCTACCAATTTTTTGAATACATAACTACTGAGCTTGTGAAATGTTAATTTGAATTTCTATAGTGGTGTTTGTGTATTTGTAAAGTCTCCAAAGTTTTTATTTTTGGACTACTATCATAAAAACTGCAATGTAAATGAGAAGACATCTATTATCACAGTGAAATAGAGAAACAAGTTGTACCCACAATCATGGGGTTAGAACCATGAAAATGAATTATGGTTTTGACGTAGGGAAACCATTTCAAATCTTATGTGTAAAGGAGGGAATGTGTCATAGTTGGACATACATTTTGTAATGATTTCTCTAATATAGAAATTGAGAAGAATAGGTAAATTTTGAGGTTTGAAAAATGTCTATGTTTGTAACGCAATGAAGATTTTCATTGGTGAATGCTTCGAATTCAAATGAATTGTGCAAATAGGGAAAGATTGTTATGCTAAAGCATTATACAAAGAAAGGCTGAGCATCTGGGAAAATATTCTACAATATTGTCATTTGCTAAACCGGGTAGCAGGAATGGAGTTAGGAGAAAAGTAAAAAAATGACAAGTTTCAAAAAATTACCAATAAGGCCCCCAAATTCCCTGTTATATTTGTGTGGGAGAAGCAACTTGCAAAGTGCAAATTGCAAATTGTGGCCAACTCTCCTAATCCCACCAGTCAAATCCAGTGCAAAAAGACAATTCAAGAGGAACTTTAAGGATAATTCAAGGAGGAATGCAATTTTACAATTTTGCAAATATGCAATTTGCAAATTGCAGTTGGATCTCCTATTTCTGCTAGCCAACGCCAGTCAACATGAGGTCCTAGTGCAAGAGGTAACTATCAAGTCCAATTTCAATTTTTTAATTTTGAAAATTATAGTTGGAGTTCCCATTTCTCTAAGGGTCCAAGTGCAAATAGGAACTTTCAAGGCCATTTGCAATTTTACAATTTTTGGAAATTGTAACTGTGAATTGTAATTTCCTATTTCCTGTTGGGAACTTTTGAGGGTAATTGCAACTGTGAATTACAATTTGTAAATTTACAAATTGCATTTAGAGTTCCCATTTCCCCAAGAGAAATTTTTAGGGAAATGGGAACTCCAACTATAATTTGCAGTTTTCAAGTTTTAAAAATTACAAATTGTAATTCGAGTTCCCAATTCCCCAAGGGAACTTTTTAGGGGAATTACAATTGTGAATTAGAATTTTTCTATTTACAAATTTCAAAATCATTGTAAAGTTTTAGAATTCCCTAATAGAAATAGAATTGTAATATTGTAAATGGGACCCAAATTTACCCAAAACAAAAGAAAATTACAAATTTGTAAAATATACCAGAATTTTTCCAAAAGGCTAAAATGTGAAAAGGCATTTATGAATTAAAAATGCAGAGGTAACCCTAAATGTCAAATTTATAAAAAAACAAATGTGGAAAAATCAAGTTGGATCCAAAAACTAAAATGGTAAAAATAAACTATGTTTTGTTTTTTCCATTGTTTTGCTTATTCAAACACTCCATGGGAGAAATATTGCAGGGGCACATGTTTAAGGTGGGCCATTCCAAATGAATTTTTTTCAAATGGCCATGCATTTGGAGTGTTCAAAAGCCATCATTACATGGTAGGGTTGCTTTTTGGCATGTATAAGAGTAAGGGCAATTATCCAAGAAGATTCTAGATTTGCAAATAAGTGGTCAAAAGTATCTCCAAGTAGTTACACAAGAGGACAAGGGGTTTGTTTGGCCTCCAAAATGAATATTCTATTTCTACCTCATGTGAAATGCATTTCCAGCAAAGAAATCAAATCATTTTCCTCAAATATTCATTTCTTCTAGAGGTAGTTGAAACAATGATTTTCCTTGTAAATACATGAAGATTCTAGATGTGGCAAGGAGTGTTTTCTAACTGAGAACATCTTGGCAGAACTTTGGTGGGCTGTTTACAATGTTTTAATATTGAATATTGTAACAAACATTCTTGGATTTCAAGAAGTGGAGAAAAATATATAAATATAGGGTTTGTCCTCTATTTTATGGTTTTTATTGTTAGTTGTTTTTCTCTCTAAGTCTTAGGCTCTTCCAAATTTTGGGATCAACTGCTATGTGTATGTATTGTCTCCCTTACTAAGATGGTTGCATCTTTACAAAAATTAATAAGCTTTAAGAGCATGTTTTTTGCTACCTTGTCAAAAAAGCAAACTCACCATGCTTGTCTCCATGGCAACATTTTGGAAAAATGATGTATGTAGGGTTTATTTGAAAATTTAATGAGAATAATTGTAGTTTTTACTCTTTCCATTTCACGAAGTGGAATAATATGTTTTAAAAATATTGTTGATAGGATATTTTGATCAATGCTTACTAGTGGTTACTATTTCGAGCATAGATCTGGATTATAAGCCCTTTCTACAATTTGGTTTGGAAATATGTTGTTGAATAACTCTTTAGGGTTCCTTGGTTTTATGAATTTAATAAGAAAAACTATTTGAGATTCTTTGTGAAGTGTATGTTCTAGGGTTTCAAAATCATTTGGATATTTGTATTTCATTGGCACCAATAAAAGCAAATCACTCCTTGTAGTTCCCATTAGCTTGCATATGAGTATTTCTACATCTTTGCAAAGGAATAATGTCATGAATATTGAAATAAACTATATTGTTTTAAAAACACCAGACATTACTCCCTTTCGAAAACTATCAAACTTGTCCTACCTGTCTTACCTTGCAAATAATATACCCTAGTGAATATTTTAAGTGTTATTTGCCTATATATGCATAAATCATGCTTACTTAACATGTGTCTATATTTTATGCTTTAAATCTTAGCATTATAGTCTTCCATTTCAGCCTTTTATTATTGAAAAATTCTTTACAATGAAGGCTACAATCTCATACCAATCTATCTTTAGTAACTTGTATGTGACTTAATGCATTTATTCATTCCTTGTGATAGCCCTTCCTAGGTAGAGTGAATAGGTTTGGTTGTCCCCTAGTCATATTTGTTTGTACTTATTGCAAAAATACCCATGTAGATTGAATTAAAAAATCACTCCATGTGAGTAAGCTAATCATTAGGTCTTCTCACCCTAGTTCAAGTAGAGCCAAAAGTAGCATAGAACTAACCATACGCTTTGTCAGTGCCTCTCAGTCATTATTTGCATTTTTTTTATCTATGTGCTAAACCCTTCCCCATCTATAGAGACATACTATAGGGTTTATACATCACTTTTGCCATTTATCTCCTGTGTGTAGTTCTAAGAAAAATAGGTGTATAACTAAGAACTAAAACTCTGCTAGCATTATTGCTGTGGAATAAACTAAAGTCTTGGTCACTTGTGTTATTGGGGAATCTTGTAGAGAGATGTAAGTAATTCATGTTAAAAATTTGTCTATAATTCTTTGTGCTATTTTTACTATCTTTGGTCTATCAACATTAAAACACTCAATTGGCATAGTTGCTAAATATAATATTTACCACTCATGTCCTTAGGGACTCTTACACAATGAAATATTTATTTCATGTTTGAAAATGTTATTTGCATTGGAATATTTATTAAAATACTATTAGCTACATTTTTAGACAAATTTTATTCATATTATTTTATGATTTGAAAAATTGAGGTTATTTGAGTTTGATTCACTACTTCAGTTTGACAACAAGTTCAGTACTCTATTGGGAGAGCTGCTAAAATTTTGAAAGATTTGATATTTGGCTTTTGATGCATTTTATGCAAAGACCTATTAAATATAATGATGGAAGGTGATTTCCCCTTTTGAACATAAATCAAAAAAATTTAGTATCTTTGCTTTCTATCTCATCAATAAATTCAGCAAAGTATGGTTTTAGCATGTATCACAACCTATTTGTAAACTATCATATTTTATAATTTTGATTATAATGGTGACTCTATCTTTATTATCTATTTTCAAGGAAGATTAGTGACTATTTTAAATATATTTTCTAATTTTCATATTTTAGTGTTTTCATTCTCACAAAACTTGAAGGATTGAGGTCATCCTTTAAAAGAGACTCATCAAAATAACTAGTCTCACCCTTAAGTTTGCATCAAGGATGAAGGAGACAAGTTTTGAGGCCAATTGAAGGGCAAAGCTAAGCTATAAAAGAGTGTATATATTTCCAAGATTTTGATAATATATATATATTTTTTAAATTTCATATTATTGAGGACTATCATATCTCTCCTAGTAATTTAGAATCATATAGTCCAATTTATTATCCAGCTCCTTCTCCACTAGCCGAATCCTCTCTTAAGTTTTATCCACCAAGTCCACCTAACTCACCCCCTCACATCCCTTTGAAATTGGATATTTAATCCACCATTAAACCAATAATGATGCATAGGGACCAAGATGAGAATGAGCATCCTTTATTCTGCATTCTCATATTTAGACCTATCAACTTTAATGAAATGGAAGGCTATCATAATGAGGTCTTGAATGAAGTAAGGAAATACCTTCTTAAGCTTTAAGGGAATAATTTAGTGACTTGTTATCAAAATTTGATGTATTTTTTAAGGTTTATGAGCTTGATCATGAATATGTTGCATTAAGTTATTTATGCACACACTGGTGGAAGATGCTCGTGAATGACTCAATTCCATTATCTATAGATACATTGATTCATGGGAAGAGATGAAAAATGTTTTCAAAATTTAGTATGGTGATAAAATTAGTCTTAGGTTTCTTTCAAATGAGTTTGAAAACATTAAAAAGAAATTGAATGAGTATGTGGAGGACTTCAATATGTGATTTAATAAGACTATGATGTGGCTGCCCAAAAATATAAGCCCTTATGATATAGCATGCTTGATTAAATATTGTTATGCCTTTGATAAGAAGGTTGCATATATATTGAGGTAAAAGTATCTTACTAACCAACAGTTGGCATTCAATAGGGCCATCCAAATTGAGAACAATACAAAGGCTACGGAAAAGCCCATGAATAAGGAGGATGATATAAAATTTATTAATCTTGGAAAAACACAGTCCACTACGAATGGTAACCTTGAGGAAATAGTTAAAACTTTGGCCTCTATTGTCAAGTAGATGTCCTATAATATGGATATAGATGAGAAGTGGCTTCCTCATGGTTCTACAAGTCAGGAGAGAGCTCTAAATATGAATAAAGCACAAGGGAGGCTTATTGTCCACATCAGGGATATGATTGAGGGAAAAGGCCTGCACGTGATGAAAAGAATGATAGAAATCAGATTATATGGGTTGGAAAATAAGTGCCTAACATATTAAATGACAAAGTAAATGATATGAATTTTTATTTTGGCATTGATTGGTGTGATAATTGCTTCCTCCCCCATCATTCATGTGATAATGCTGAACCAATTGATGAAGATGTAGATGATACTAAATTTACATCTAGTGATGATGATATTTTGATGTTTGATTATCAATAATCTTGGAGTAAAATATCTAGCTGCAAAAAATTTCTATGTGCTACCACTATTGATCAAGATTGGAGAGTGGGAAGGAGGGTAATTGTCCAAACTACTGAATTTACTTGTGATGTTAATATGACACAAGTGTATAAACTACCTGTTCATGATTTAAATTTTTTAATATTAATGATGATTAATAAGTATGATGGGTGAATTCTTTCAATTTTGGATTTTTTAGTTTTTAATTAATGTACTAGTTTCCCAAGACAAAGAACACTACTTGAGAAGTAGGCAACTAGGTGCTACTCCTCAAGACATGACCCCTACAAAACCAACGTCAAGGGATACAAGTAAGGAAGTTAAGAAAAATATAGCAATCCCAAATTCTTTCAAACCCTTACCCATTTCCCAAATTACTAAACCAAGAGGTGATCTCGTCAATATTAGAGTACCCATTAGGTCTAGTATTATGATGGGTATGAATGATGTTAAAACAAACCCACCTTTGAAGGCTATTATGAAAAATGCAAATCTATCCCAACTTATTCAAATTCAGAGTTTAATTTATAATATTTTAGATGGTGTTGTCACCCTTCCACCTTTTACTCTTCTTCTTTAGTATATCATGTCTAATATGATTCAAGTGTTGAGCCAACTGAATATCACTGTGCCACTTGTTTTGTTATTATGAATACCTAAACATTGGAAGAGGGCATTTGAATACTTGGAATTCAGTGACAAATAATATGAAAATGAAATGAATTCACTCAAAATACTCCATAATAAAGATGAAAAATTAGAAAATATTATTGAACTCACTCTAGAAGTCTATTTGGTGACTATATTCATAGAAAGTTAGCTAAATGTAGGTCTATTTAACACAACACTATTGATCAATGGTCTAATTGTTTACAAATTCATGTTTGACTCTAGAGCTTCTTGGAATGCAACGACCCTAGGTGTCCTAAATTATCTCAGAGTTAAGATTATATCAACCTTTGGCAAGTGTTATGCCATTAACTCACAAGAGGTACTAGTTGTTATAAAAGTCAAAGGGTTGGTTGTACAGTTCGTTATATATCATGGTAAGTATTTGAGTATACATGTGGTAGTTTTGGATTATGCACCTAAGTGGGGGATGTTTCTATCATGAAAATATCCTACCAAAATGAGTAGAAGTGTAGACATAGACCTTTTTATGAAACCATTCCTTTAGAGGGAAATATGGTCAAAATTTATAGAGATCTAAAGATTATACATCTACTTGAAGATATGAAACATGCTCTTAATGAAGTTTTATACATGAATTTTGAATTGGGTAAATTTTTTAGGAATATTGATGCTGATGAACAACTTACTATTTTTGATGTTGAACCTAACAAAGAAGGTGTTGTTTGGAAGATGTGTTTTGATGGGGCTTGTTCTAATATTGGAAATGGAGCTAGGGTTGTATTCTATGCCCTAATGGTAAATGTTTTAAGTTTTCTTTTTACTTTTTTAGTGCATAAATAATGTCAAGTACATAATGGATTCATAAAACCATAGGATCTCTTGTGCATGCCATTACCAAAGAAATGATATCTCAGACATTATGCACATATATAATAAATAATGCATAGTTTAGTCTCATGATTTATTAAGTGAATAATACAAACATTAATATCTCTCTCTTCACCAAAATGATAATAAAATAATATAGAGTACCTAGTAAATAGGCAATATGAGTTGGTTTCATGAAATGACAATTTATTGCATGAAAGCAAGATTAGTTGATAGGGAATATTTGCATGCATTAAATTTTGATGTAAATATTTAACATTTATCAAATAAATAGCCAAATCCATAATTAATATTAACTCTACTCCAAATCCCTCCCTTAAGCACTAAATAAGAAGTAAGAAAAGAGAAAGCAAAGATATTGAATGGGTCCCGACAACAAGGCTTGATCAGGTACCCATGTACAAATCATAGTGAAATACAAAGTGTCCCTATGGTAATAAATATATATTATTGGAGTACATGGATGTCGAGTCTCTATAAACACCAACTCAAGTATGAACTAGTACTCTATACAACACTAATTTTATAAAAACCACTGATCACAAAACATGGAAAAATGTTACCATCGATGAAAGGTATCACTACAAGATATGAAAAAACTAATAGAATCATACTGAGAGGGAAGAAAATAACATATGTTTCAAGGCATCCAAAGAAAAATGACTAAAAATATTAACATAATTCTATAGTAGGTATACTCAATGGAATAAATCCCATCAAACAAAGGATGCACTAAATCAACTACCTCAAAAATAAAATGTGGTATATTAATAATCAACACAACACCTTAAGAAATATGTTGACACACCTCCCTATAATTATGAAATGGGTTTAGTGACTCAAAAATCCATTTTAATGAGTGGGCCAATCCCACTATACAAACACCAAAATGCTAACACTAGGCTACACCAGACTAGCTATGCTCTAAAAGGAGAATGAGCTCCACTAAAACATCAAAAGGAGATTGTCAACAATCAGATATGGATATGAAATATCTTAATAATGATGTCCCTAGTGATGATGGGATATTCATGTAACTATATAATCAAGTGCTCAATCATTGAACACACACATGGAGATAAAATTTCCATGAATCTCAGTGTGACTACAAATAAAAGTCCCATCATATAACAATACCACCAAATGATGCAAGAAACTCCACAATAAAATTAATATGTGGAATACATCATCTCTAAAATGAGTAATGTATGCTAAAAAATAACATATCTATCTAATAAAATATCTCAAACAAGAAGGAACATTGATAAGAAAGAGGAGAAATGTGCAGTCAAAAAAATTAGAGAGTAAAGGAATGATGTTTCTAGTGTCCTCACCAAGAATGCTTCTTATGCCACCAATAAAGATCATAAATCCAACCCAAATGAACATGAATTAGGAATTAAGATGCCTACATATGTGTGGGTGCAAATTCCATAGTAGAATAATGTAAGGTAAAATCCAAAAAAGTGTTAGGTAGATCATTTTTGAACACTATAATCTCAATTTTCCTAGGTCTAAGTGAAGGTGCATAAGATCCCATATGTATCACATAATCTCATAAAGAGTGGATAAACCAAAAGATGGAGCTCTATTAACAAATCCTAATGAAGATGAATCACCTGCATCATAACCATGTCCATGTTGATAAATCCACATAATAGGTCAGATAGTGCATGTAATGCTGTATAAATGCTTAGCAATGCCTACAGGGCTCATATTGTGACCAATGGAATGAAGGATGTAGGAGCCAAAACTAATGGTATGCTTCTTAAAAGAAGAAAGTATATGTGCTAGTAGAACCGGAGTCAGATGTATAAAATATGCAATAACAAAAGTCAAATAAGTATCATATATAATAAGAGGATCAACAGGAATAATGGGCTACTTAGAATTTGGTAAATCACACTATAAAATTGCATCAAGTAGATGCGTACTAGATTCAGTACATGATGGGGTACTAGATTGATGTTGTGTGCCAATTAGTATGTTTTGTAGAGAACAAATGATGGTATATTTTCCATGAATTAGGGAGTGTAGAAGATAATTTTGCATCAAAAGTTTCTTATTTTCTTCTTAAAGAGATAATAAAGAGGTCTTATGATCAATTAGTTGCTTAGGACTTGGTAGGGTACTATCAAGAGTCATACCAAAATAAAAAATATAAAAAATAATCACTCTATCATAATGTGGATCAATAGGTGGAAAAGTTGAAGGTACCTCTTCCAAGTGATCACTAGTAGTCAAATATACATCATGAGTAGTAGCAAAAGGTGGTATAAGTGTCTCATCCTAAAAAATACACCCTCACTAACAATGGAAAGAGGAAAAAGAGGAGATGAAGATGCCAAAGAGTCCTCATTCAAATCACCATCAAGAATCACACTCGCACAAATGAGAGAAGATGGTGGAGAAACAATGTCACCAATAGAAGAATCCTCATTCTTAGAATAAGGAGGAAGGACATAAAAAGGTGAAGTGACCTCTTTAAATAATATATAAATAGTGTCTCACGCTTCCTTAGGTGATGTGGCATGCTCAATATGAGACTAAAAATAATTCAAAACATGGATTCGAATCAATAAAAATGCATCCTTTTTCATCAATGCAAGCCACAAAATATCATCCTTATCTGAAAAAACAAGAAAGTTACCAAGAAAGTAGCATCATTTTAATTTTCTAGGTGGTATAGTTTGAGACACTAAGGGGTTCAAACATGTACGAATCCATATCTAAAGGCATAAAATGTCAACAAATAAACAAATGCAAATAAAATGAAATATTAGAATGGACATTAGTCACTACCAAAAATGAATCTGCAAATACAACTCATGGCCAAGAAAATTACAATTTTTATGTGTTTGTAATAACAATGCTTGTAAAAGATAACCCCCGCGTTATAAAAATTGTGCACCACCTTTGAAAATAATACTCCTTTTACAAGGAATTTGTACCACATTCAAAATGTATAACTCCGAAAATAATAAATTCCACTTAAAAAATGAAGTCTTCCATCAAACAAAATTAAATTTTCCCTAAATAATGACCACTTGGGGATTCACCCCTTGACTTCCCACTCTTGAAAAGCTTTGAAAAGATTAATATTTATAATACATAATTTCATAATATTTTTGAATATATTTTTTAATTTTAAAACAATGTTAAAGAATTCAAAAACATAAATTAAATCACATGAACAAACCTATGGTTGATGCCTAATACCAAAAGATAAGATCAAGGAGGCCATGCTCGTTAGTCAAAGATCATGTGGTGAAATTGGAAGATAGCAGGGGATTACACTAATGGTTTCAAGGAATCCTAGTGATCGTTGAAGATAAATCCTAGATCTAGGTTGAAAGTTGGAAGGTGTCAAAACAAATTGATGAAGATGGTGGTGGTCATTCTAAATATGTGTAGGATTGAAAAACTATGTTGAGAAAAGTGATCACCTAGTAACCAAGACCAAATATGTTACTGATCCTAAAAACAAGTTATTAATACCTTTCCATTAGATAAGCTCTTCACCATGGTAGGTCATATTATAGGTCGATCTACTCCTCTCCCTTTTCTATGACTTTATGACTTTACCCTTCAATTTTGTATCATGGCTAAGGAGGACAAACACTGTTTGGTAAGTGATTCTTTATATGTGGCTGATGAAGTAAACCATGTGGTGTAATACTGATGGATACAAGGACAAGATCATGTGGGCGATCCTAATAATCTCACAAGATCATTACAAAAACTTGCTTCACAGTGAACAATAGTTGTAGTGGAAATAAAGAATACGGTTCACAATGCCAAATGAGGAGGATCCCATAATAGGTGCTAGGATGACACCATAGGCATTTTAAGAGATGTAGAATTGGTAGTATAGGTCCAAAGCAAAGTGGTGTGAGCTAAGAGATGTTTCTATGCCTATATTATAACTCACCAATCTATAACTAATCTAAGTACACTAACATTGAGTGAAGAAGGATATACATAGTTCTTGTGGCAAGGTGAAGACTAAGGTAGGGGATGTAAAATAAACCAATTTTATCCATTCTAAGAGGATCTTAGCTTAATGTGCTAGGTAAAAAACCTTGAAAAAACAAACTTTGAGCCTGATCTTCATTATAGACTCGAAACAATTACTATCAACAATAATGACATCAATATTCATGTTTATGGGTTGAAACAAAAAATAAACACATATTCAAAGGAAGAGAATAGAGAATTGAGAAATGGATATAATAATATTTCTCTCATACCATGTTACAATGCATAATGCATTCATAAAAATGTGGGATCTATCCTGCATGCTATTACCACATCAATGATAACTCAAACATTATGCACATAGATAATAAACTATGCATAGTCTAGTCTCATTATTCTTTAAGTGAATAATACAAACATGCATAGTTATCTCTTCACTAGCAAGATATCAGAAGAATAGGTAGTGCCTATTAAATAGACAATATGAGCTAGTTTCATGCAATGATAATTTATTACATAAAACCAATATTAGTTGATAGGGAATATTTGTATGCATAAAATAGTGATAAAAATATTCAACATATATGAACTAAATAAATAACTTCATAATTAAGCTTAACACTTACTCCAAAAAATAATACTTATAAGTATGAGGCACTCTTGCTATGTTTAAATAATCCCTGACAACATAGAATTACAAATTTGGTTGTAAAGGGTGATTTCGAGTTAGTATTTAAGCAGGTCTACAATGCTTATGCCACCAAAATCAAATGTTGAAATAATATCAAAGTATTGTTTGGGATTTTCTTGATTTCTTTGATGCATTCAACATTTGCTACCATTGTAAAAGTTTCAGTGAACAATTTCATAAACTTTTAGGGTAAGGTGCTTAGTTTAGTATTGTAAATGTGAACCCCCATTATTAGTAGTAGGTGGATGTGCTTGTTAGGCCTTTAATGCTAGAAAAAGTTCATCATTGGTATGATTTTTATGATGATGATGATGATCAGAGTAAAAGGTTTATAAATTATAAAGAGGATTTCCATGATCATCTCATAGACTTTGAATCTATGATTCAAGTTTGTGATGGAAAGGAATCCTTGTTTGGGAAGGACATTATTCAGCTGCAAATAAACACTCTCCCTAGGAAATTGGCAAGTTTAGATCCTATTTTGAAGGAGCTGATATAATTAAAACTTGAGATTCATTTATTTAAAAAGATGTAAATGAATATATATTGGGTTTTTATGATAATCCAAGGAAGGTTTGGATGGGTACTCACCTAAGTTTAGTTGAGAAGCAAGTATACATGCAACTACTTAAAAAGTATAAGGATTAATTAGTATGGTCTTATTCTGAGTTAAAAGCATAAAGGGAAGGCTTATTTCAACATTGCATCCTGATAGCAAGCCCTTTAGGCAGAAATAGAGACCTATTAATCCCATTTTGTCCACCAAGATGTGGGATGAATTAAAGAAGCTAAGGGATGATGAATAATTCAGCCCATCAGGTATTCATCATGGGTGGTAAAATTAGTCCCTATAATAAATAAAAGTGGTTACATTTGCTAGTGTGTGGAATTCTAAAATTTGAACAACAATTATCCTCTGCCCAATATGGATAACCTACTATAAATTGTTACAAGATTAAAAATGTTGTCCATTTTAAATAGTTTCCTAGGGTATAAATAGGTTGTGGTGAATGAATTTGAGAGAACCAAGACCACATTCATAATGCTTTGAGCCACATATGTATATATGATGATGCCTTTTGGGTTAATGAATTCTAGTGCAACATTTTAGTGAGCTATGGATGTTGATTTTATAGGGGTAATTAACAAGTTCATAATTGTGTATCAGGATGACATTACCATGTACTCCAAGACTAGAGAGGAGCATTTAGATAATTTAGAGAAAGAGTTGATTAGATGTAGGTAATTTTAAATTTCAATTAATCCTAAGAAATATTACTTTGGAGTATAAAAGGCTATGTTTTGGGGACATATAGTGTCCAAATATGATATCATGATTGTCATTAGCAATTAACGATTTAGGGAATATAACTCATGATCTAGTTTTTGACAATGATATGAAGGGTATAAACACTGAAATTTTAGATATCACTAGCTTTTCACAGTTAAGAGATGAGGCACATTTATCAAAATATAGACTTAGATCAAAGAATGGTGGTCATGATTGTATTCGTTTGTGTTCTATAGGAGTTCATAATATATGGAATTTGAGCTTTAATTTTATTGCCTCTACTATGTAGGGTTTTCTAAATATATCATGTGTCAATTATAAATTGTGAACCAAAAGAATTGATGATGTGTTAAACATAAAAACCTGCCAATTTCTTGAATGCATAACTAAAAAGGCTTTTGAAATATTAATTTATATTGCTATAGTGGTTTTCATGTATTTATAAAGTCTCCAAAGTAGTTTTTGGGACTAATGTCATAGAAATTTCTATGAAAATGAGAAAAATTCTATTATCACAGTAAAATAGAGAAATAAGGTGAGCCCATAATCATGGGGCTAGCACCATGCAAGTGAATTTAGGCTTTGATGTAGGGAATAAATTTCAAATCTTATGAGTAAAGGAGGTAATGTATCATAGGTGGACATAGATTTTGTAAAGTTTTATCAAATATAGAAACTGAGAAGAAAAGGTAAAATCTATGGTTTCAAAAATGTCCATGTTTATAGGGTAATAAAGATTTTCACTAGTGAATGATTAAAATTCAAATTCATTGTGAAAATAGTGAAAGATTATTGTGTTCAAGCATCATATATAGAAAGGATGAGCTTATGGAAAAATCTTCTACAATATTGTCATTCGCTAAACTAGGTAGCAGGAATGAAGTTAGGAGAAAAGTAAAAAAATGGAAAGTTTCAAGAAATTGCAGATGAGGCTCCTGAATTCTTTCTAAGATTTATGTGGGAGTATCAACTTGCAAAGTAAAAATTTAAAATTACGTTCAAATATCCCAATATTTCCATTTAAATCAAGTGTAAAAAGTTAATTCAAGAGGAGATTCAAGGAGAATTCAGGGAGGAATGTAATTTTGCAATTTTACATATGTGAAAATTTTAAAATTGCAATTGGATCTCCCATTTCCACTAGTCAACATTGTTCAATCTAAGGTTGTAGTGCAAGAGGAAACTTTCAAGGCCAATTATAATTTAATAATTTTTCAAATTGTAAATTATAGTTGGAGTTCCCATTTCCCTGATGGTCCTAATGCAAATGGAAACTTTCAAGGCCATTTACAATTTTACAATTTTGTAAATTACAAATTTTAGTTGGAGTTCCCATTTCCTTGAGGTAACTTTTGGGGGTGATTATAACTAGAAATTTCAATCTACAAATTTGTAAATTGTAAATTATAGTTGGATTTTCCATTTCCCCATGGGAAATTTTTAGTGAAATGAAAACTTTAACTACAATTTAGAATTTTGTAGTTTTACAAATTGTAAATTGGAGTTGGAGTTCCCATTTTCTTAGGGTAACTTTTTACGGAAACTACAACTATGAATTGCAATTGTGCAATTTTCAAATTGCAAAACTACAATTGAGTTCTAGATTTTCATAATACAAAGAGAATTGAAAAATTGCAAATGTGACCTAGATTTATCGAAAATAAAAAATAAATTACAAATTTATAAAAGGGACCATAATTTCTCCAAAAAGATAAAAAGTAAAAAGTAATGCATTTATTAAAATAAGTGGAGATAACCCTAAAAATTAAATTTAAAATAAAACAAATGTTGAAAAAACAAGTTGGAGCAAAAAATTAAAAGGGTGAAAATAACCTAAGTTTTACATTTTCCATTGTTTTGCTTGTTCAAACACTCAATGGGATAAATATTGTAGGTATGCAAGTTTAATGTGGGACATTCCAAAAAATATTTTTCAAATGCCTGTGCATTTGAGGCATTCAAAATCCATCATTACAAGGTAGTTTTATTCTTTGGCATGCATAAGAGGAAGCACAGTTATCCAAGAAGACTCCAGATTTATAATTGAGTGGTAAAAGGCTTCTCTAGGTAGTTGCACAAGAGAACAAAGGATTTTTTTGGCCTCGAAAATGAATATTATCTTTTCAGGTTGTGTTAAATGCATTTCCATCAAAGAAACCAAAGGATTTGCTCCAAATATTCAACATTTCTTGTAGATTTAGTTGCAATAATGATTTTCCTTGTAAAGACATGAAGATTCTAGGCATGGCCAAGAGTTTATTCCAACTCGGAGCATCTTCGTGGAACTTTGAGGGGTTTTTTGCAATTTTGAAATATTATTAATCACAAACCACATAACTAGATTACATGAAATGGTGAAAAAATTATAAATAGATGGTTTATCCTCTATTCTAAGATTGTTATTGTTTGTTGATTTTCTCTCTAAGTCCTAGGCTCTTCCAAATTTTGGAATCAACTGTTGTGTGTATGTATTATCTCCTTTTATAAGGTGGTTGCATATTTATAACCATTAGCAAGATTTAAGAGCATTTTTATGTCGCCCTTGTCAAAAGAGCAAACTCACCATGCTTGTCCCCATGGTAGCGTTCTACAAAAATGATGTATGTAGAGTTTATTTCCAAAGTTAATGAGAATTCTTATGGTTTCTATTCTTTAATTTTGATGAAGAAAAATAAT
>JARHVA010006434.1:177500-335000 GCA_037957365.1 Torreya grandis
AGTTTCCAAGTTTTTCTTCTGATAAAATCCCTTAGGCCATCGATTTAAACTTGCCCTCCACAAATATCCAAGTATCCAGGAAGCTGGAAACATGTCTTCTTTTAGTTGATACGTATCCCCATATTATTGGGTTTTATTTAAATTCCCTTCGTGACTCGCGAATGGCGATACGCTATGAGATTCGATTCCTCACAATATTTTGTCGCATTAATATTTTTAAGAAACAGGAAGTCTCGAGGCCAGTAAAATGTGACACATTGCTGGTAACGATTGTGTCACATATCCACAGTCATCAATCTCTATACCCTTTGACCGTTGTAATATTTGATGGCTATCCTCAAGGGCCGCGACAAGCCACGACGTGTGGAATTATGCTGATTACATCCACAACAAACCTGCGGGAAAATATGACGAATGGAATTATGCTGATTACATCCACAGCTCAACTGCGGGATAATATGACGAATGGAATTATGCTGATTACATGCAACTCGAACGTTCATAAACTTAAGCAAATCCTCAAAATTGAGCCAAGTGGATATTAGTGAGGACAATCGATAGTCCTTCGAGGAGATTTCGGTTCATGTCCTTGACTAGGAAAATTTATTAACGTTCAAATTAATGCTTGATGAAACTAAAATAAACCCTGTGTTAATGGAGGTGTTTTTGTTTTATCAGATGTCGCACTAAAGTAATATTATAGGTATTTTATGTGATATTGAATATTTTGGCTTTAATGGAAGGATTTATTTAAGTTTTGGATATTTTAGATGAATTTTTGTCTTTAGATTTTATTTTTAGATTTAGGATTGTAATTCTGTATGTGTTTGTGTATATATTATATATAATATATATATATATATATATATATATGTGAAATATAATTAATTTTCAGTGTTTTTGTAAAATATTTTTGAAATAATATATTTGTGTGAACGTATATAACTTTATAGAATATTATTATCTTATATTTTTTATTGTATGCTTGAATGTATCATATGAAATTACTAAATTAATATATTTTATTGTTTAGAAAGAAAAAAATAGAATTAATTTTGAAGTAACACATAAGAGAGCTACATAATATAAACAAAATCACATTTATTTTGAAATTGTTAATGTTATTTTATAATTTATATTTTAGATTTACAATATTAAGGTAATTGTATTTAACTGAAGTATTATAGGTTATGTCGTTGATTTACATTATGTATCGAATAAATAGATCATGATATCTTAAATACATATATGTTAAAAGTATTTAGAGAGCTTGGCAAAAATGATGTGTATAAGTTAATATTATCATTAATCTACATAACTTCATATAAATATAACATATCAATACTATCACTACTCGAAAGAGATCCTTACAAGTATGATCATGAATAAGATCTGGAAATACTACACTTTCAATTTATATAAAGTTATGGAATACCATGTGTATGGCCATACAATTGAAATTGATAAATTTTTCTATCAAAAAATAAATTTGAAAAGTCCATCTGTCAAATCCAAACTAGTTAATTATCAACTTAAAGTGAGGCTAAGTATTATCCACTCCTATCACTTACAACTTACATTCATAACTCACCCCTACTGCCTTAGGTCTCCATGACCTAATGATCTCCAAAATGTGCACAAGGTTCATTAAATCACAATTCATCTCTAATAAATCATAAAAAGCAATACTATATGCTAAATGATTCTAGATGCACCAACATACATACAATAAAAATCATATAATCATTATTCTATTATATTAGGTTTCCACTAACCAAACACAACTAGTATCCTAGCTTAACCTATAGTGTTATATTCATAGTTAAGAGGAAATAATACTAAAATTAACATAACATACAAAAGCCAAGGATCAAACCATCCTTAAAATATTTTAAAGGGACAAGTGAGATAATGTCTTCCAATTTACTCATCCAGTACTCAACAAGTCAAAAGTTTATCTCAAACGTTTTAGACTACCAAGATGTTCTACACATCAAAAACCCTACTTGCTCACAATGAGAGGTACATAAATAACTCTTTAAAATAACATGCTTCAAAAAGAGAATAATATTAGTCTAAATAAAAGTATACAATAACATAATTACTATAATAAACTAGAATTAATATAAATTCAAGGATCATCATTTCTCATGGTCAAACTAACTAGTTAGATAAAATAGTGTCTCTAAAAAGTCAGAAGTGGAAAGTAGAGAACTAACATCTCAAACATAAAATTCCTACATACCCTCACATGATAAGAGAAAACACATCAACCCAAGTTGTCAAATCACTATTCACTTACCATCTTGTAAGTATCGTATCATAATCTACTTTCATAACTAGAAGGAAAATACTCATAACCAAACTCATAACACAAAAGAACTCTCAACTAAGACATCTAACTCAACTATAAGAAAATTCCCACCACACTGGGTGGTACCAAACTACAAAATGGTCTTAAAAAAAATACTCACTCTTAGAATTAGTATATATAATTCATAATAATTAATGAATAAATACCTAAGTGAAAATCATTCCATGCTTTTTACAACCCTCACAAAATAAAACATAAATGGTGAAGGTGATTTGATTACCAAGAAAGATATAATTACATTCCAGGTGCTCAATCTTAAAGATAAATAATATGGTAGGGAACTCTTTTTCACAACTTATGAACTATACTATGTACTTACCTACCCAAACACCTTAAATAACCATCACCAATGAGACACTCGATAAAACAAACCACTACTAACTCCAAAGAGGTTTGAATGCTCGTAAAATACACACTCAATGTACCACACACATATTCATAATTTTTGTTTTTGATAAACATAAAGATATGAAAATGCTAATGAACTCATTAGATCATATAGTTTGAGCAACAATTTTTATTCCACATATAACAACCCCACTGTGTGGTAACTATAAAATATGTGGAACATTATTTTTGTAAATACATAAACTATAAATAGATTACACTAAAAGAATTTAAGCAGTGATTATAGAAAAACATGACAAGATTTATAAGTAAAAATAAACACATGACAACTTACAAACACTGATCACTATCAATAAATATAAATACATCAATATAGAATCATAAATAGTAGTTACAAATAGCCGACCACTATCGATACATTACATAGCCAGTATTGTCAATCCATAGTAGATAGGTAATTATAATTCTCCATGTTCATGTAACTAAATGTATAAACAATATAATACAATGTACATAATTAATATACATGGCTTCATAGAGAAGGATTTTCCCAGACTCTCCAATATTTATGGTAATCTCAAAATTAGTACAATTATGAGGAAGAAAAATATCATTCAAGTGATTTTAGACACCAAATATGGATCAATGATCCCCTAAACTAATACCATTAGGGAGTAGCCTTCCCTTCATAGATGACTAGATAGTGATGGCACAAAAATATAGAGTAACAAGTAAGTACCTATGTGTTTTATGATTTCTAAAACTAAACATTTAGTGTATCATAAAAAACTTGTTATATTATAATATATCTTATCAACATATAAATCATACAAAAAAAAATTGGTAATATCTCACTAAACATATTTTTCATAGAATTTTACAATTAATAGTGACCTATAAATCAATCAAATTCATACACATCACTTGATCTAATTTTCCTTGTGTTGCATTATGGTGCTAGTAAAATAGTAGAGTCCATCTCACTCCTTACTCAGTATTAATAAACTAGGATTGGTTAATCATAATTTAATCATAATATTGATAGAATTTACATTCTACTAGCAATCATATCACAACACATATTAAACATAGAAGTAAGTAAAATATATATTTACTTTGTCAATATATGAATTATGGTTTGACCCATAATATAAATAATGAATACATTTATATCATCTTAGTAAAATACATATTAAATTGTAGATTTCAAATACCATAATAAGTTAAAAATTTATTACACCCATGATAACCAATATTATCATAGTTTATTATTATAAAATATAGCTACTAGTTTTTCACAATCAGTCATAAAAAATAGTCTTCAATACATAAAATCATAATCCAAGAAACTAGATATAATAAAGAAATTCATAGTTTCGATGAACACATAATATTCTAACATATTATTCATTACACCCTCAAAGGTTATATATGAACACAGTGTCCTACTAACTATCATAACACATACTTAGCTGATATATTAATTAGCACACATACATTTAATCAGTCAACTTAGATGAGAGTATAGATATAAAAATTATATTATGTACCATCTAGATATAACATACACTTATACTGAAGTACTATATGATATTCCATACAATCATAGTTCATTGTTAAGAACACAACTACACAATTATGAATAGTAATCCTAGAAATCTAAGAAACAACCATCCCATAATCATAAATAATAATATTCCATCAAGTACGGACTATACCACCCTAGCATCTAAAAAAGACACAACTTATAGGTAAAACCCACAATGCACTAGTATATGCTTTATAAGTCTAAACATTTGCACACACAAAATGGACTACACACAAGTTTTCATTACCATAAGTAAATATATATCAAACTTTTAATCATGTTATTCCCAAGGAGTTACATAAATCATAATTAAGTTATTTATAATCATTTTATTTTAGTAACTTAATTAATTTGTAAGGTGACTATTTTCACATGGTTATAGAATTTGTCTTATGAACCCCTTATGGCTTATCTTTTTCATATATATAATTATAAGTATAATCCCTAAATATGAGTTCTTATACATAAACCATATGTAAGAAATCAAATGATATGAAAATATCATATCAATGTTCATTTGTATTTTTTAATAAAATACTCTGTATAATCTCCTCAATCTTTAAGAATTTTTCTACTCACAAATTAGATGGATGATATCTATGAGATAAGGAATTCTACACTGCAATTTTTCTTTCATATTTTTTATTAGGTTTTAATGAACTATAAATACATATTATAGGTACATATAGGCTTGTATTAATTAAACTACTCATAGGAGACACTATACACATGTCTTCAAATTAATAAATACTATATAAGAATCCATAGAGTCATTTTAAACTCTAAATGAGGATTCCAAATTATGTAGCTTATCCTAAGATAAATAGTACCTATGCTGAGCTATAACTATGATTTAACAAGGCTATTCTAAGACTTTAGTATGCTAAAACTACACACAACACCTATAATATTATTACAAAATTAAATCTGCCTCACCCCATTTACATGTCTTTTATTTATAATTGTATAAATATAAAATCATGTTAAAAGACTATTCACATGGCACTAAATTATTAATCAAACATAGTAATATAATCATAGGTGACACAAATAAGGAACTCATGGCTTAATGATTTTTATTATAATATCCATTTATGGATTCAATAAACACTATCTTAGCAATTCCATGATACTAGGATAAAATGTCAGAAATAATTTTTTTAACATAATAAATTAATATTAAAATCTATCATACTTATATTATAGAATACTAAATGTCTGTTTACCCTTACAGGACTCAGTGCCTTTCTAGCCATGCATACAAAAAGAAGTTATACTACTTTATTTTTCCTTCATTAAATATATTGCCTAACACTATATAATATCATCTATTGAAATCATGTTGTTTTAAATTGTTATAATCCCTATATTTCATTGTTTCTAAGTATTTTATAAAGAAAGAGATCATATAAATGCTACAATACCCATAGGTTAAATCATTAGATTGATTTAGGGGAGGCCACTACAAAATAGTGACATTTTGTTTATACCAAATAAACTCATCTCAAGTTTCATTTTTAATATAGATATTCTGTCATCAATATGTAGATCATAATAAAGCTCAACCCAATAGATTATAGATTATAAGAAAATTAAACTGGAAATGTGTGAGTGAATAATCAAACTTGGAAAACTATGCAAATTCATCCCAATATGGGGATCACGAGCATATATAAAAGCTAAATAATAGAGCAAGAATAACATCAAACACTATGTTGCCATGATAATTATAAAATTGTTTATGCGCACATTTATCTTTAACTATGGAACTCCATTGTCTAAGACTTTGAAAATTTTAGCTTCCTAGCATTGTCTCTCCTTCATCGTATTTTTTTTTGTTGCCTATATATTTTTCATTTATTTTTTCCTTTCCCCACCCTATCATCACCATACTCCTCTTTGCATTTTTTACTGTGCCACGCCTCTCTCTTTGCCATAGCATGTCCTCCTTCTCCTTTACATCGTACTCTTTCATATTATAATTTCTTCTTTTCCATTTCATTATCTATGCTAAAGTCGTTGCTCCTTTCCCTCTATCTTTTATTATTTTCTCTCCATTTTGCTTTCATCCAGTCACTGTTTTTACTTTTACACTTCCAAAATCTCAATATGAGTTGCATGCATCAATTCTATTTCTAATCCTATTAATTTTTAATTCTAAAGCGTGACTTGTGTTTAAGTTCACTTTATTTTCATTAACATGCAAATCTCAATGCTAAGCATTGTAGTTTTCTTTTTTAAAATCTTTCTTGACATTAATTTATTTTCTTAATTTATGTATGTAAATTTTATTGGTTTCAAGGCTAAGTTATGTACTAATTCCACTTATATCATTTTATAATTGATAAACTTAAATATTTAATTCTCAATTAATTAACCATTGGACTCACTCTAAAGATGACATTAATATAATAGATAAATTTACTTGTAACTGGTAATTATCTCTATTAGAGATAATCCACCAATTAATAATTATTTGAAGATAACTCCTCGAACTAAATTTTAGGTTATAATAATTATTTATATTTTAAATAAATTAAGTGTTGGGGATCAATCAACAAAATTGATTACTATATGAAAGCAACTATATGCGAAAATAAGCCAGATATATAAGTAAGTAGAATCAGAATTAATAAGAAACAAGAGATACAAGAAACCACCCTGAAAACTTGTATTAAACTCTTTACAAAAGGAATTACAATTGAAGAAACTTCTTTTCTTCCACACCTCTCTCAGATGTATAGATCTCTTCCTAGATCTCTTTCCCTCAAGAGTCCTCTCTCTCAATTACAATCAACTCCAACAATCTGGATTGATACACATATACAATATGTATTCTACTTCTACAGTAGTGTCTCTTGCTCTACAGTATTGTCCAATGAACTATGAAGATCTATTTCTATTATATAACTATAGAGATTCATGAGCATGCACTTACATCCACTAGATGCACCTCCTAATCAAGGGCTCTAATTAGTTCTACTCAAATTAGAAATGCAGACTTACAACCAATAGTTGATCTCATCATGCAAAAATTCTATTTTTGCATGAAAATAGCTCTTGGACACACACAGGTGACCAACGTCGGTCCCTACCAGTCCACCTGTGACCGACATCAGATGACCTTCTACCGATGTTGGTAGCTTCTGGTCTATGCCAGACCATCGATGGTGACTGTCAGTTTCGAACATCTTTTGAACTTGCTCATGGATGAAGCTTTTAGCTCCATACCTTAACAATCTCCCACTTAGAGATAAATAGCTGCACCAGTACTTGTACATCACATCTTCTAACTACTCCATCTTCAACTCAATCATGAAGACCAATGAAAGTTAAATGAAGATTCAATTTCTCTTTTGTAACTAGCTTGGTTAACATATCCGTAGGATTCTTATCTGTATGGATCTTCTCCAGCTTTAACTAACCATCCTCCAATACCTGTCTAATGACGTGGTACCTAAGCTGTATGTGCTTTGTTTTTGAATGAAAGACTGAATTCTTAGCCAAATGAATTGCACTCTGACTATCACTGTATAGTATACAACTCTCTCATTCCTTTCCAAGCTCTTCCATGAACCGTGTCATCCATATCATCTCTTTGCTAGCCTCTATGACTGCAATATATCCTGCTTCTATAGTTGACAAGGCAACAACCTTTTGTAACTTTGATATCCAGCTAACCGTCATTCCACCTACAGTGAAAACATATCCTGTGGTGCTTCTCCTGCCATCCAAATCACTTGCCATATATGAATCTACATAACCATGAAGTATTTGAACCTCCATAGCACAAATGCCTACTGTTGGTTCCTCTCAGATATCTAAGGATCCACTGAACTGCTTTACAGTGTTCCTTTCCTGGATTGGCCATATACTTACTTACAACTCCCACTGCTTAGGCAATATCAGGCCTAGTACAAACCATTGCATACATTAGACTTCCTACTTCGAAAGCATATGGAACTTTTCTCATGTACTCTACCTCATCATGTGAATTAGAAAACTATTATTTACTCAACTTGAAGTGTCTAGCCATATGTGTGCTTACCGGTTTTGCATATTGAACCGTTTCAACACCTTGTTCACATAATTCTCTTGAGACAAAATCAACCTGTGATTTTTTCCTATCTCTCTTAATATTCATGCCAAGGATTTTCTTTGCTGCTACCAAATCCTTCATGGAAAATGTGTGAGCTAAATTCACCTTAAGCTCAGAGATATCCTGCATGTGTGATCTTACAACCAGCATATCATCTACATACAACAATAGAATAATATATCTACCATTATCCAATCTCTTAAAATACACAGAATGGTTAGATTGACATCTACTATAGCCATGCTCAGTTATAAACCTATCAAATCTCAGATACCATTGTCTTGGAGCTTGCTTGAGGCCATACAAGCTTTTCTTCAGTCTGCACACTAACTTCTCCTTACCTTTGACTTTAAATCCTTTCGGCTATTCCATATATATTTCTTCATCCAAATATCCATGAAGAAACGACGTCTTAACATCAAGTTGCTCAAGATGCAAATCCTCAATAGCAACTAAAGACAGTACAGTCCGTATAGAAGTCATTTTAACAACAAGAGAAAAAATCTAACCAAAGTCAATACCTGGTTTCTATGTAAATCCTTTCACTACCAACCTGGCCTTATATCTCATCTGTCCATTCTCACCTTCATTCAATCTGTAGATCCATCTGTTCTTTAGTGTCTTCTTTCTTGCTGGCAACTCAACCAGATCCCATGTTTGGTTCTCTTTCAAGGAATTAATTTCCTCATTCATGCCTAGCTCCCAGTATTTCTTGGATTCCACCTATATTGCTTCATCAAAACTCTCTGGTTCTCCACCATCAGTTAGCAATAAATAGAATAATGAAGGGGAATATCGAATTGGAGGTTTACTTACCCTGTCTGACCTTTTGATGGTAATTTGAGACTCATCCACAACACGCTGTCCACCTAAATTCTCTGACAGTGACCCACCTCGGTCACTTCTAGGCATGTAGCTGGTGGACGTCGATTCTACTTGACCGATGTCAGTCTCTGTACAGCCATCATCGGTACCTATACGACTGACATCAATTCCTGCCTGACCGATGTCGGTCTCTGTATTTTCCTTTCTATGATTTTTCTTTCCCACGAGCTCTTTTTGGACCTTCACCTCATCCAATGTTGTAGTGCTCTGCTCAGGTTGATTCAGCTTCTTGAGTTGATCACTATACATCACTTTTTCATAGAAAACAACATCATGGCTCCTAATTATCTTGTTAGTTTCTAGATTCCAAAACCTAAATCCAAACTCATCAGAGCCATAACCAATAAATATTCACCTCATAGACTTAGCATCGAGCTTCTTTCTATTTTCCTTATCAGTGTGCACAAAGGCTTCACAACCAAAAACTTTGAGAAATGATAGATCTACCTTTTTACCTGTCCATGCCTCTTCTGGAATTCCACCATCCAGTGCTGTAGAGGGTCCTTTGTTAATTAGGTACACTGTAGTATCCATGGCTTCTACCCAAAAATCTAAGGGTAATCCAGCATGCAATCTCATACACCTTGCACGCTCCATGATTGTTCTGTTCATCCTTTCAGCAACTCCATTTTGCTGAGGTGTTCCTGGAACAATCCTTTGCCTATGAATCCCATGCATATAACAATACCAGTTGAACTTGTGGCTGCAAAACTCACCACCATTGTCTGATCTAAGGCACTTCAATCTCTTGCCTATTTCATTGTCAACCTTAGCTTTCCAAATCTTAAACATGTCAAAAACATCAGATTTCTTCTTAATACAATAGATCCATACCTTTCTTGTAGCATCATCTGTGAAGAAAACATAGTAATGTGATCCTTCAATAGAAGCAACTTGGGCTGGTCCCCACACATCTGTGTGAACAAGCTACAATTTGTGCTTCTTCTTTGTTGACCCAGTCTTGAGAAAACTCACTCTCTTCTATTTTCAAAAAATACAGTCTTCACAGAAATCTAGATCTATGTTTTTCAAATCTAGAAACATACCTTTTGACTTAAGAATTGTCATTTCCTTCTCACTCATGTGGCCAAGCCTTTGATGCCACAATTTTGCATCTACATCTGAAGTAGATAATACAGAAGGAGAATTATCAGTAATATAATTACGTAAATAGAGAGTACCTACTCTCTTACCTCTAGCCAATACAAGTGCACCCTTGGAAACCTTCCAAGATTCAGCGGTGAGAGTTACTGTACAACCCTCATCCCCTAACTTTCTTGCAGAAATCAAATTTCTCTTCAAGATGGGAACATGCATGACATCTCTCAACACCCATGTGTTGCCATTCTGCATTTTTAGTTGCATTTTACCTTTGCCAATAATTTTACAAGGCTCATCATCCCCTAAGTAAACTATTCTAAAATCTCCATGGACATAGTCACTGAAATATTCTCTATTGGGGGTTGCATGGAAAGATGCACCAGAATCTAAAACCAAAGATTTTATATTATTATGCAAAGAGAATATAAGAGTATCTTGTGTAACAATACCTGCCACCGTTGCTTCTTCTTTATCATCATGATGTCTGTCCTCTTTAGGCTTTGACCAGCAATCTTTGCTTATGTGCCCAATCTTTCCACAATTCTAGCATTGTGGCTTCCTGTCATTTCTAGATTTGGATCTTCCTCTCATATTTGACTTAGATCTTGATCTCCCTTTCTTTCTCTTCTCTTTTTGTCTTCCCCTACTCTCAAAACTTAAAGCATTCCCTGATGCCTCCTCTGTGCTTTTCCTACTAATTTCTTCATTCAAGATTACACTAACCACATCATCTACTTTTAAAATATTTGAAGCAGATGCAGTATTACTAACTGTCATTACCAAGCTATGCCAACCTTTTGGTAAAAAATATAAGATTAATAGAGCTTTAATTTCATCATCAAACACTATTTTGACTGAATTTAATTGATTCACAATTCCATGGAAATCATTTAGATGATTAGATACAGAACTACCTTCTTGTATCTGCAAATTAAATAACTGCTTCATAAGATATACCTTATTTGAAGCTGAGGGTTTTTCATATAAATTTGCTAAAGTAGTCATTAACTCTACCGTAAACTTTGCCTATGATAAATTAGATATCACAGTAGATGCTAGACTCAATCTTATTGATCCAAGAGCCTTTCTATCAAGAACTTCCCATTCTTCATCATCCATGTCTTTGGGCTGCTTTGCAGTCCCTCCTAATGGTAAGTATAGATATTTTTGATACAGATAATCTTCTATTTGCATTCACCATAATTGATAGTTCTTGCCATTAAAATTCTCCATTCTAGGTTTACTTTCATCTGCCATTGCTTCTCCCACTCAAACAGAAGTCCCTGTGAGTAACCTGTAATCAATACACACTAACAAGATCTGAACCACCTGTTAGTGAACCAAAGCTCTGATACCACTTGTTGGATATCAAGCTTTGAACTTGAAACCAAGCTTTGATACCACTTTTTGGGGATCAATCAACAAAATTGATTACTATATGAAAGCAACTCTATGTGGAAATAAGCCATATAGATAAGTAACTAGAATCAAAATTAGCAAGAAATAAGAGATACAAGAAACCACCCTGAAAACTTGTATTAAACTCTTTACAGAAGAAATTACAATTGAAAAAACTTATTTTCTTCCACACCTCTCTCAGATATACAGATCTCTTCCTAGATCTCTTTCCCTCAAGAGTCCTCTCTCTCAATTACAATCAACTCCAACAATCTAGATTGATACACATATACAATATGTATTCTACTTCTACAATAGTGTCTCTTACTCTACAGTATTTTCCAATGAACTATGAATATCTATCTCTATTATATAACTATAGAGATTCATGAGCATGCACTTACATCCACTAGATGCACCTCCTAATCAAGGGCTCTAATCAATTCTACTCAAATTAGAAACACGGACTTACAACCAATAGTTGATCTCATCATGCAAACATTCTGTTCTCACATGAAAATAGCTCTCGGACACACATAGGTGACCGACGTTGGTCCCTGCCAGTCTGCCTGTGACTGACGTCGGCCGACCTTCTACCGATGCCAGTAGCTTCTGGTCTATGCCAGACTGTCGACGATGACTGTCAGTTTCTAGCATCTTCTGAACTTGCTCATGGATGAAGCTTTTAGCTCCATACCTTAACATTAAGTATTTTATAGTTAAATTTTTATCATTAATAAAAACTCTTATACAAAAATACATCAAATCAAGATAATGACTTTCACCAAATATCATTCAGATGTATAAATATGTTAGACCACTAGATATGTGTTAGCATCAACTATATGATCGCATAAAAATATTATATGCATAAATATTTAAAATGTGATTATACATGACATCACACAATCAGATTATCATAAGCATCAACCAAAATATGATCACAACAAAATATATAAGCAATAAAAATAAACTACCTACCTAGACTAGACAAAAAGTTAATCAAGTTTTTTTACAGTGGTGTGTGTATTGGGTTATTAGTGGTTCCTATATCATTCTTAAATCATATAACATATTTCATCCTCTTTGATGGTGATCTACCTCCATCATGATTTAAACAAAGGATCAATCTTACATCTACTTCATGATAAGTAGGTAGTTAGTTTGAGTCATAATATATATCAACTAATGTTGCATAACTAAAAAATATACACGCACAATGTATAAAAATAAGAAATTATAATTATCACATAATCAATCTATTATATAAACTAAATAACATATCACTATCCCATAACTAGTATATGTCATGAAGATCAAATTAGAAAAATAATAATCAAATGATAACCACATATTCTATATATTCAAATTTTATAAACCTTAAGCTAAAATGAGGATGTAACACTAGAGATGTTGCAATAATTACCACATAAGATATAAGTTGACTTATTTACAGATTTAGTACCAATAACTGATCCTATTTAAAAATCTCCATATAGTATGACAATTCTTGAGTTATGTGAATTAAGGGTGAAACTACAAAAGTTTGTTGATAAAGAATTAGAGACACCACACGTGTCACCATGAGTAACACCAATCCTTTTAATAAATTAAAAATATGGGTAATTAAGAATATTCATTGACTACAAGCAATTAAATAAGACATTAAATATCGATACCCTTTGCCAAGGATTGATGATTTTTTTGAACAATGAAAAAAAATTAAATATTTTATAAGATATATTTTTGGCCAAGATATCACTAGCTAAAGATCAAGGAACCTACCATATAGAAGATAATGTATCGCACATAATATGGTTACTATGAGTTTGTAGTGGTTCTATTCAAGGTCCCAAATACACTTGCAATGTTCATTGTTGACATGAACAATGTCTTATTCAAGTATCGAGACAATTTTTTAATTGTATTCCTTGATGATACTATGATATATTTTTAGTCTAATTAATGGAATGCGATGCATTTAAGACAAGTTTTATAGTGTGTAATTAAATATACATCAATTATTTATGGAATTTTTTGAAAAATAAATCTTGGGAATTATAAGCCCCATGTGGCACCAATACAAGACACATAAAATAAATCATAATTCCATGCTATAACTATCCTGCCCACATGGAGGCATAAGGAATTAAAAAATATAAAATTTTTGTGAAACATTGGCTCTAGAAAAAACATGGTTGGCCTATGTTTAGAAGTGATAAACAAACTTGTAAGATGCAAATTGCTCAAAAGTCTATAAAACCCATTGGCTAATAGAAGGAATCATGTATATCATAAAAATCAGATGATGACAATAGTTAGTAGAGACTTCACCTTTGACTCAATGTTTGACCAATTATAAGTTGTAAATTTCTTCTACATCTCTAGATCCCACAACACACAATGTAAAAGGAAATGATAGAAAGTTTTAGTCAAACTACAAGTTTGACCAATTATAATTGAGGTATGAATGTCTATAGAAAAAAAGGAGAAGTGAGAAGAAATTTCACAAGTTAACAACTTGAAACCTATCTCCTGAGTTCCAGATCCCATAACAGTCAAAATGAATACTGAAGGGTAGAAGTTTTTGTGGATAAAATCATAATCATAAATTGTAAATTATAATTTCCATTCCCATTCTTGGTAGATCCTAAAAAGGTTTATGCAATTCTCAAAACTAGTCCATGTTCTCTGTATAGATCTAGGTAGTGAATTGAAGGAAGTTAAGACACTTGATGCACCTTCAATAATAATGATTTGTGTCTAGAAGCAGATGTGTAGAAGGGGCTAGAAAAGTGGAAGCATTCTGTGGCCTCATGTCATTCACAATCATTATTTAGATGTAGGTTATACATCCTACCTTCTTTTGAGTGGTCTCAATATTTTCATGGTTTTGACAGGTCATTTCATAGGCTAAAATAAGATGAAACAAATACTAAAACATAAAATGCATAGGAAGGATCAATGCCATGTGAATTCAAGATATTTAACGATTAAAGGAATTGATGTTATATTATTGTTTTGATTTATATGTGAAGTAAAAGTATCAGGTGGACATGTTGTCACACCCATGAGCATTGTGTTCAATTCTCAAAACTTTGAGGAAAATGTTGTAGAAAATTCATTTCTTAGGGTACAACAAATTGTAAATAATGTTGCCCTATTACTTTCAATTATAAGCATAAAGTCTATCTTGTTTGTGAAAAATAGCATGCATAAAATATTTAGCCCTCCTATAATACTTTTTGATAGGTTCATCCCATCTAAGTATCATCATACATTTATAGACATTACATACAAGGAAACATGAAGGATCTTTTTTTGTTTATTACAATTAATTAGTTATAGATTTTCAAAATTCTTCATTGGGGCTTTATAAAAATAGAGACAACTCAAGCCTAGAAATAGGTCAAGATGATTATTCTAGAAGGCAGATATTTTCTCCTATCATTACTTTATGATGCAATGATTAGATATGCAAACCAAGAATATGGATATAGGTAGTAGCAAGATTAATAATGGGCATGAAAATAACCCATCTACATGGACATATGGGTTTAAGATTTGTAAAGTAGGTTTTATAAATGATGTTGATGAGATAAAATCCCCTTTCTTGAAATCTATGACTCATGAGGATATCATAAAAAGATATACAAATATTAAAATGGAAATATTTATGAGCAATGAGCTTGGTGGTGGACCACAAACTTACATAAATTATCATCTTCAAGCCTTGACAAGAGTATATATCTAGATAATTTTTAACAAATGAGATTACATAGGTTTATATCAAATACCATAATACAAAGTATAGATAAATAACAATTGTTAATGTTAGTTTATGGGTCCCTAAATGTTTTGTAATAGAAAAATAGCATTTTAAGAAATGTGGATGTGTTATAAAAACTTGTACATAAAAAAAAAAGTAAACAAAGGAAGCATGAGACATAGAATGATGGTAAAGTGAACTTTTTAAAAATTGAATGTTTAGTAAAATAGGAGGAAAAAATAATGAAATAAAATTTACATGCTCAGGGCATCTAATAATTTAGTCATGAAACCAAATTTAGCAATTAAACATGGGGAAATGAAGCAAGGCAATATTGATCTCTATTTTTAGTTTTATATACATGGTTCACAAATAAATATAAATTTTTGAGTTGAGGCTTCATATAGAGAAAGGATTGGCTTCTATAAAAATCCTCTTTAGATTACATTCCAAAGTAGTTAGAATAGACATAGAATAAAATTCAAGAAATTGCATGTTTCAAAAGTTGGAGATGAGGCTCATAAAGTCCCCAAAAGATTTTAGTGGGACATGCAACATACAAATTGCACTTCGAAAAATTGCAAGTAACAATATGTAGTCAACTCTTCCAAACCTGTTGATAACATAGCATGGATAAATTCAACTTAAGTAGAGCTCTAGGGAGAGTTTGAGGAAGAATTTAATTTTGCAAATGTGTGGATTGCAAATTGTACATGGATCTCTCAAACCCACCAGTCAATGCCGATCAAACATGGGGTCCTATTTTAAGGTAGAAATTTCAAGATCAAATTTAATTTTAAATTTTTATAAATTTCAAGATCAAATTTAATTTTAAATTATTATAAATTTCAAATTGCACTCGGAGTTCCTAGTTCCCTGAGGGAACATTTTAGGGGACTTGTAATTTTGCATTTATTGAAATTAAAAATTATGTTTTAGTTTCGTAGTTCCATGAGGAACTTTTGAGGGGAACTACAGCTTCAAATTATAATTTATATTTGAGAATCCCAGTTCTCTATGGGAACTTTTGACTAGAAATACAACTACAAATTGTAAATTATAGATTTACAAATTGTAATTTACACTTGGATTTTCCAGTTTTGTGCAAACACTTTTGATGTGAGTGTAAGTATAAATTATATGTTTAAAATTTGAAAATTAAAATTTACACTTGGAGTTCACAATTCCCTATGGGAGCTTTTTAGGGGAATTATAAATACATATTAAACATTAGAAATTTGCAAATTACAAATATGCTATTGATTTTTGGATTTCCCCCAAATAAATAAAAGTGCAAAATTGTAAATGGGACTAGAAGTTCCCCAAAAGGTTAAAAAGTGAAAAGTAATGCATTTAAGCACTAAAATTTTTGGAAGAAACCCTCAAAGTCAAAAACATGACAAACCAAAGTGTTAAATGCATATTAAACAAAAATGGGAAGAAGGTAAAAATAGCAAAAAAAATTCATTTTCCATTGTTTTGCTTGTTTAAACACCTCTATGAGAAGAATATTGGAAGTTTTCAAAGCCGAGGTGGGACATTTGATGAATATCATTGAAGTGGACATGGATATATAATATTCTTATGAAATAATTGCAAATAAAGTATTTTATCTATCATGCATATGAGAAACAATAATTGTCTAGAAGTTTCTAGATATGTTAATGAGTGGTCAAAGGCACATACAGGTAGTTGTAGAAGAAGATAAAGGGTTTATTTGCCTCCAAAGGAAAATATTGTCCTTCAAGCTTATGTAAAATACATTTGTAACCAAAAAATAAAATGGTTTGCTCCAAATCTTCATCATTACATGTAGAGGCAATTTCAATAATCATTTTCAATGCAATGGCATGAAGATTCTATGTGTGGCAAGGAGCATATTTCATCTAGAGGCATATTGGAATAAATTTGATAGCTGTCTAAAATTATTTAATATTGTAAATTGTAACCCATAATCTTAGATTACAAAAGTGGTGAAAAATTGTATAAAAAGAGGACTTATCCTCCTTTCTAAGGTTATTGTTGGACTTTTCGTTTTACTAAGTCTAAGCTCTTCAAAATTTTGGGATTGATTTATTTATGTGTAATGTCTATCTTGCTAAGTTAGTTTCATCGATACAACCATTGGCAAGCTTAGAGAGCATGTTTATGTCTCCCTTGTCAAAAGAGCAAACTCACCATGTTTGTCCCCATGACAACATTCTAGAAAATTAATGTATGTAAGGTTTATATGCAATGTTAATGAAAATACTTGTGTTCTTTACTATTTATTTTTGATGAAGTGCAATGATATGTTTTATAAATGTTTTTGATTGCATATCTAGTTTTATGCTCATTGTTAGCTGTAATCTTGGTCTTAGATCTAGGATATAAACCCCTTTTTTCAATGTGATTTAAAAACATGTTGTTGGTAAAATATTAAAGCAACCCTTGGTTTATAAATTTGATAGGAAAACTTAGTTAAATATCTAGTTGTAGTGTATGAATTTCATTGGCACCAATAAATATAAACAACTCCTAGTATTTCCCAAAGCTTGCATCTTAGTCTTCTACATTTTTACAAAGGAATAATGTCATGAATGTTAAAAGAATACCTACTATGTTGGGATATGAATATCATTGATGTCAAAAGGGGAATTATGGATGTCATTGATGTTAAAAGATCAAGTAGGATTGATATAGAGAAGATCATGTTTTAAAGTTATACAATGCAAAATTGTCATGATTTTATAGACACCATTTATGAATCACTTGAAGAGAAATTAATAAAATATCTATTATGGAGTTTTCAATATCATCCTAAATATATGGTCCATAGCTTCAGTTAAGAAGAAATGAGTTGAGAATTTATTTATCTTTGCTCTTGGGTATTACAATGTTTCTAAATTAAACCCTAAGGGTTTAAGCCATGGAATTGATAGGCATTTTTTGTTTTTATGTTGATTTTGTATAAATAGGAACTAGTTACTTTAGTTATGACTTAATTCTTCCTTATCATTGTGCAATCGGCCCCTTCAACCTAGATATTACAACCTCAAGCAAAATATTAAGACTTTATATTTTCTAAATCCTTGACTTAAGGTTTGTCCTAGCTTGATCAATGATTAACAATTAATCTTACATTGAGTGTCTAAAGAAGTGTAATAAAGTAAATTTGTTAAAGGTACCTCCAAGTAAACATGTTAGTGAAAAGTGTCACAATCATGGATCTTGCATAGTAAATCTTTATAGAGGTTTAAAGTCAAATAATGCCGATTAAGATAGGAATGTTAAGTGTCTCAATAGTTAGAATTGATAACAAAGGTACATAAGGCATGTAAGGATGACAAGTGTCTCAAAAATAAGTACTAACAACAAAGGTGGAGAAGGCATGTGAGGGTGCTAAGTGTCACATTTAGGGAGCTTGTTAGAGATAAAGTTTGAGCTTGACAAAAGATCAAATGATGAGCATGTGAGCATGCTGTAAATATCTAATAGAGTGAGAGAAATCAATATAATCAAGTGCTTGATGTTTAACAACACAAAATTGAGTTAAATACTGAGATAGTTTGATGAGATTGATGGAGCATATTCATTTTAAATACTCAAGAAGAAATGAGATAAGATTAAGAATTAAATGTTTAACCTTAGAGAGAGTTAAAGTTCAATCAACTTTGAACATCTAACGACATATGGGAGCTCAGATAAACAAATCTAATAGATGTATTTTTATGTTGGAACATTAAAGCTCAGAAGCATACAAGGATCCAATGGAGGTGACCCACTTATAAATTAATCTAATGAATGTGATTTAAAATTAAGTAGATTGAATGAGGATCATCAGATCATGCCATGAAATTTGAGATCAATGGTCATTATTTAAAGTTTTGTTCATCACAAGGGTCAAGAAGAGGAACATGTAGATAAGCCTTAACATATAACACAACAAATAAAATAGATGGTGGTGATCAATCAAATTTATGTAATATGGCATGTGGATCAAAACCATAACCTACTATATGTTAAAAATAATATTGAGATCAAGAATCATGGTGGTGGAGAATGAGTTCAAGATGCATGAAACTTGATGTTCAATAAATATGAATTGAGTCTAGAACTAGAGTGATGTGTTAGTAAATAAGTGTAAACATAGAGAAGATATAGAACCCTAGATTAAATTCTTATATATATGTCATCTAGAATATAGTAAAAGTTACTGTTGTTGTTGCTACTAAATAAAGTCAAATTGAGAGAGAGGTAGAGAGAAATAAAATGATGAAGTATGTCAAATAGAGAAATATAGAGACATAGAGATAGAGGGGAAGAGTGGAAGAAAAGAGAGAGATGTGTAAAGTTTGAGAAGTTACAAAATCAAATTTTAATAAAGAATTAAAGTAGAATCATTTATGAATCAATATTATAATGTAGAGTTGTAGCTCTATATTTTGAATATAGATCTAATTAGTGGGTACAATCATATAAGCTGAGTTGGTGATCAGTTAGGGAATTGGTGCTTCTTTAGAGTAGGTGCTCTTAAATCAAGGGATTGGTGTCTCCATAGGGTCATGTCCTTAAAAATTGTAACCAATGAGGTTATTGATTATAAGGCTATATTAAAATAGTATATTTAAATAACTATTTTCATGGTAGGTTTTCCCATATTTGGTTTTCCATGGTATATCTATTCTTATACATATATGTCTGTATGTGATCTATACATATATTTTTAGTCTATATTAAATTTTTTAAAAAGGGACTAATTTAGTCAATCTACTCATTCACCCACCTCTTAGTTGATAGTTTTGTTCAAACAATTAGTATCAGAGCTCTAGTCCTTTAGATGAAGCTTAATCAACTCAGGTAGATCTTAGATAGTGAACACAAAATGCCTACTCAAGAAGGTTATTCCTCAAACAAAGCACCTCTTTTTGATGGATAAAACTATTCATTTTAGATCATTAGAATGTAATCATATTCATTTTCATTAGGGTTTGATGTATGGATTTCTATTGTAAATGGATATATAGCCCCTATAACATCTCCTACTGATCAGGATTTCAATAAGGCATATAAGATCAAGGCTAAGACAAAGAATTCTATCATTTATGGATTATCTAATTCAGAGTTATTTTAAGTGATGCATTGCAAAAATTCACATGATATCTATAACAAATTAAAGATCATATATGAAGGTGATGATAAGGTAAAGTAGGCTAATCTACAAAAATTAAAAGGCAATTTTGAAAGTCTTAAAATTAATGATGAGAAAATTACATACTGCCTCCTTAGAGTAGATGAAATATTCAATGCAATTAGAGGCCTTAAATAAAATATTAAATATTTTGTCATTGTTAAAAAGGTATCAAGGTAAGACTCAAAAAAATATCTAATATAAGAAGTAACATATATGGATAAACTCAATGTTGATGAGTTGAATGGAACATTCACATCTTATGAGAAGAGAATGGGAGAAACAGATACCTTAAAGATAGAAGCTACATTGAAATCATTCAAACCTATAAGGTAAAAATCACCTACATCTAGATCTAAGGAGAGTAATGACTAAGAAGCCAACTTTGTCATAAGATTATGAAGAGGGTTTGTAAAGTACAAATGTAAATTACCCTTTAAATACATTAACTATGGTAAAGTAGGAAATTTTGCTACTAAGTTATTTTATAATTAAAAGGATAACTATAAGAAAGAAGAGGATATTAAAAAGGTGAAACCCCACTATTTGAAAAAGAACTTTTTTAAAAACAAGAAAGGCTTGCACATATAAAAAGATAGTGATTCATTCGATGAAAGTGATAGTTATGATGATGACCATGACTATGATTTTGTGATTGAGGTAAAGTAAGTCCTATTCATGACATTAAGATTAGCTTCTATGGATAAATAAGAAATTTAAGGCTCAAATGAAGAATAAAGATAAGTAGATATAGAGTGTGAACTCATCTGTGCTTTAGAAGAAATTGAAATGCTAATAAAATAAAACTCAAATTAGTAGAAGATTAGAAAAAATGTCCAAAAGTCTTGAAAATTTTAATCAGCTAGTGATTATCCTAAAGACACAAGTTGAAGAGGCCAAAATAATAAAATATGTAGTCAAATTTTAACTAGAATCTAAATTTGATGAGTCCATGAAGTTATAAGTAGAAATAGTGACTTTGAGAAAATAACTTCTTAAAGATAAAGAATAAATATAAAAAATTCTAAAGATAAAAGGAGGATAAGACATTATTGATGAATTGATCAACAATCAAAATCCTTCAAAAGAAATATATAGTCTTACTTATTAAAAAGGAAAAAATTCCATAACTAGGACATCTGGAAACTTATATGACAACTTCAAAGTAGAAGGAGAATCAATAACAAAGAATGAAAAAGGTTGCATGAATAGCTTGAAAGATACAAAGATAAATAGAAGAACTGTTGATGTGAAGAAAGATAAAATAAACCTAAAGAAAAGAAGACAAAAGTAGCTAATACAAATGGTTTCATAATGGTGAAATATTTAAAGAAGCCAAAGTTAAGAATATTTGTTCATCCTACATAAAGAAATTCTATGACTAGGTATTCATCATATTTCTATGGTTATTATTATACCTTAAATTAGTTTGGTCATAGGGCTAGTGATTTTAGAGTTGTATCTAAAAAGAGAACAAATTTTTTAAGAAGAAATTCATTTTGACCCTTATTAGATACAAATCTAATATGCTATAATTTTAATAATAATGGTCACATAGCTAGACAATGTAGAATAGACTTTCTAAGACCAAAGGTATAAAAGAATAGAATGGCTTTCAGTATTAGCAAAGGTTCACAATTCTTTGTAAAGGGGAAAAAATAATACAAATAAGAAACTCAAAGATGTGTGGAAAGTGAAATATCAATCTATGATTTTTCAAACTACACTCTATGCCAAGGAAAAGAATTTATGGGTAATAGATAGTGGTTGCTCAAAACACATAACTGATGATAAGATCAATTTCATTAAATTGATCAAATGTAAGTAAGGATATGTGAACTTGGGAGACAACACTATAGTAGAGATCCAAGGTAAATAAACCTTTAAAATAGATGGAAAACTACCTACATATGATGTCCTTTATTTTGAAAGATTAAAGCATAATCTACTAAGTGTTAGTCAAATGTGTGAAAATGGATATAAGGTCACATTTAATGCATAAGTATATAAGATAAAGATATCTATAACATTAGTTATATAAAGGAATATAATTAAAAGTAAGATTCTTAATCTTAGTGAAGTGAATGGTAATAGATGCATGATAGGAAAGATTAATGAGAGTTGGTTATTGTACAGAAGAATGGGCCAGGTCAATTTTTATAACGTTTTAAAGGTGATGTCCAATAAGTGTGTTGGAAACATGCCTACGATAAACAAACCTATATACACTACTTCAAAATAATGTCAATAAGGCAAGTAGACAAGGGTCATATTTCAAAAAAAGGAGCATACAACTACAAAGTCTCTAGAATTAGTTCATACTAATCTTTGTGGTCCTACTTAGACAGGAGGATCTAAAAGAGAGAGATACTTCATGTTATTTGTAGATGATTACTCAATAATGACATGGGTAACATTTTCAAATGATAAATCTTAGGTATTTTAAAGATTGAATATTTTAAGAGCCATGCTAGAGAATGAGATTTAACAAAAAATCAAATGCTTAAGATCTAATAGATGTGGATAATTAACCTCAAATGAGTGCATAAAGTAATATTATAAGTATGGAATCAAAAGGCACTACTTTTTATAAAGAAATCCACAATAGAATGGATTTATTGAAAGAAAGAATAGGATAGTTAATGAGACAGATAGAACAATGCTAAAAGAAAGCAAGTTTCCTGATGGATAGTAAAGAGTAGTACTCCAAATAGTAGTATATATCTTAGACAAAGTTCAACTAAGAGTAAATAGTGATAAAAATCCTTATGAACTATGGTATAGAAAACCCACCTCTTTTAAGTATTCCAGAGTGTTTGGTATCAAATGCTACATCATGAGAAAAGTGGATAACTATGGAAACTTTGAATCAAGATGTGATGAAGGAATATTTCTTGGTCATATCACCCAAATAAAAACATAAATATCTTACAAAATAAGGCTACAAAAGATTTAGATAGCATCAAAGTCAAGGTTGATGAAGGCTTGAAATAAGTTAAACATGATAGAGAAATTTGTATTAAAGAATCAAACCTTGAAGAAGCAACTAATGAAGAGACTGAGGAAATTAATAAAACTCCACCTACAAGATTTGCTAAAAATGATAATACTATGAAGTAGATCATTGGAAATATGAATGAATGAGTTTAGATAGGGAGAAGAGTTGAAATAAAGAAGGAAAAAGTAAGTTTTTCTATAATATCTTAAATTGAGCCTAAGATCTATCTTGAAGCTAGAAAACATGAGAATAAGCTAAAATCCATGTAAGAAGAACTAAACCAAATTGAAAATAATTAGACATGGGAATTAGTTCCAAGACCTTCAAATAAGATTATAATAGGTACAAAATGGGTCTTTAGAAACAAGCTCAATGAGGATGGAACTATCATAAGGAATAAGACAAGATTATTGTGCAATGAATATGCACAAGTTGAAGGAATATATTTTGAGGAAATATTTGCTCCAATTGCTAGTTTGGAAGTTGTAAGAATGTTTATAACATTCTCTATTTACAAGAAATTTAGTTTCTATAAAATGGATGTTAAGTCTGCTTTCATGAATGGGAACCTAGAAAAGGAAGTCTACATATAACAAACTAACGGTTTTTAGCTATCAAAGAAAGAAGATTATGTGTGTAGAATGAAGAAAGCTATGTATAGTCTAAAACAGTCACCAAGACCATGGTATTCAAGATTAGAGAAGTACCAAAAATAGTAAAGATTAAATAAAGGATTGCAAATAATAATATCTACTACAAATCAAAAGGTGAACATATGTTTATTGATATTGTTTATGTAGATGACATCATTTTTAGTGGTATCAAAATAGAATGTGTAAAGAATTTTCTACTCAAATTCAAAATGAGTTAGAGATACCTAAGCTTGGAGAAATTTATTTCTTCCTTGATCTACAAATAGCATAATCTAGTGAAGGGATATTTATATTTCAAACTAAGTATGCTAAGGAAATGTTCAAAAAAGTTTAGGATAGAAGAGAACAAACTAGTAAGTACTCCCATGATAACTAGATGCAAGATGAGTAAAGAGGATGAGTTTCTGGATGTAAATAAAACTCCATACAAATCAATGACATGTAGCTTACTATACCTAACTGCATGAAGAGATAATATTATGCAAGTAGTGTGTGTGGTTAAAAGATTTTAATCTCATCCTAAAGAGTCACATTTCCATGCAGTGAAATTAATCTTTAGACATATGAAGATTATAATTGACTATGGCCCATGGTATCCTAAAAATGAAGATTTCACTTTAACTATATATATATATATATATATTTATATATATATATATATATATATATATATATATATATATATATATATATATATACACATACATATATATATACATATATATATATATATGTATGTATATATATATATATATGTATATATATATGTATACGTATATATATATATATATATATATATATATATATATATGTATATATATATGTATATATATATATATATATATATGTATATATATGTATATATATATATGTATATATATATATATATATATATATATATATATATATATATATATATATATATATATATATATATATATATATATATATATATATATATATAGGAAGTGTGTATGATAGATGAAGCACTAGTGTTGGTGCATTTTTCCTTGGAAACAGACTTGTTTCATGGATGGGATAGACCAACACTAGTGCTTCATGTATCATACACACTTCCTACCAAATCAATGTGTGTGTGTATATATATATATATATATACACACACATTGATTTGGTAGGAAGTGTGTGGATAGAAGAAGCACTAGTGGTGGTGCATTATTCCATGGAAATAATCTTGTTTCATGGATGGGAAAAAAGCAAGAGTCAGTTTTCTTTCTACAATGTAGTGACTAGTGGTCATCATTCGAGGGATTTCCACATTATCATTTAGAATTACGAGGTTGAACATGAGGATGTATGAATCAATATGTTTATGAATAGGATATAAGAAGACACTCATGAATGTTTCAATTACCTTCCTTATGGATACATTGATTCATGAGAAGAAATGAAGAATGTTTTCAAAATTTAGTATGGTGATAGGATTGATCCTAGGTTCTTTTTGGTAGATTTTGAAAACATAAAAATAATCCTAATGAGTATGTTTAAGATTTTAATAAATGGTTAAATAAGATAATGATGAGTCTACCTAAAAATATTAGGCCCAATGATATAACATGCTTAATTAAATATTATGATGCCTTTGACAAGAAGGATGTGTCTTATATGAGGTATAATGCTTTTACAAACCTAAGATTCATATTCAATATCACCATCCAAATTAAAAACAATATAAATTTTTTGAGTAAGCCCTTCAAAAAGTAGAATGATGTAAAGTTGGTTAATCCAAAAAGATACAGTCCACTAAAACAACCAACCTTGAGGAAATTATTGATACTTTGGCCTCCACTATCAAAGAAATGTCTAAAAGATGGTTAGATTTAATTAGGTGATACCTCATGGGTCTACAAGTCAAGAGAGAACTCAAAATTTAAATCAATCACAAGGGATCCTACTTTCCACACTAAGATAATGACAGAAGGAAGAGGTATGCATGTGATAATATGAATTAGAATAGAGGGGTTGGAAAATAAGTGTTTGATCCATTAAACACCAAAGTGTATGTGGTAAATTTTTATTTAGACATTGATTAGTGTGATAGATAATTCTTTCTACATCCTCCACGTGATACTACTAAACCAATTGATGAATATGTGGATAATCCTGAGTTTAGGTCATCTAATGATGATATTTTAATGGTTAATCATTAAGTATATCAAATAAAAATATCTACCTTCAAGGAATTTCTATGTGCTACCACTATTGATTTGCTTTGGAGTGAAATATAAAAGGTATGTGATCCAAATTATGAGTTTACTTATGATGTTAACATGACATAATCATATGAATTACCCAATCATTATTTTGAATTCTAAAATTCTATGATGATTAATCAATATTATTGGTGGATTATTTCATTTAAGGATAAGAAACTAATAGTTAATGCTACATTTGACCAAGAGACAAAATAAAGCTTGAGAAGCAAACAATAAGGTGTCCTCCTCAAGAGACTACCCCTAAAAATCTTAGGGCAGGGGATATAAATAACTTTAAAACACTACAATAGTCCAGAATCCTTCCAAGTTAGCAATTATTTCCTAATTTTTCAAACCAAGAAGTGTTCCCGCCAATAATAAATTACACATATTATCTCTTAAGGGTGTGGATGATGTTAAAAAAAATCTACCCTTGAATACGATTGTTGAAAATGCAAATTCATCTCAACCTATTCTAGTATAGACTTTAAGTGGTTGTATTCCAGCTTAAGGTGTTATCACCCTTACATCTAATACCCCCACACCCCCTTCTTCAATATATCATGTGTGATATGGCTCAAGTGTTGATACACCTAAATATCACTATGTTACTTGTTGAGTTATTACAAATACCTAAATATAGGAAGAGGGCATTTAAATATTTGGAATTTGGTGAGATCATAACTTCTAATGAAATGAATTCATCCACAATACTCTTGGATGAAGATGAAGAATCAGAAGAGATTGTTGAACTAACTCCAAAAGTTTATTTTGGGACTACGTTGGTAGAAATTCAGTTGAAAGTGGATCCATTTTGCATAACCTTGTTGATAAATGACATAATTGATCACAAATGCACGTTTGATTTTGGATATTCTTATAATGTGATGCACAAGGGTGTCATAAATGAGATTGGAAAAAAAAAAATTAAAACATCATTTATCAAGTTGTATGCCATGGATTCATGAGAGGTTCCATTTATTAGAGAATTTGAAGGGTTGGTAGTACAATTGGTAGTCTAACCTAGTAAGTATTTCAATATGTATGTGGTAGTTATAGACTACATGCATATGTGAGGGATGTTGTTATCATGAAAATGGGATACTAGCATGGGTAGAAGTGAGTAAATGTATTTTTTTTATGCCACCATTCCTTTGGAGGGTAAGATGGTCAAAATTCATAGGAAGCTAAATATGTATGTAATTGAAAGTTCAAAATGTGCTCTAAATGAAGTCATGTACATGGATCTGGAATTGGGTGACTCCATTGGAAATGTGGAAATTTTTGAGAAACCACCTATTCTCGATTCTAGGTTTAAAAATAAAGGCGTGGTTTGGAGAATCTCATTAGATGGAACTAGAGTTATCTTCGATCCCCCTAATAATAAAAAAAATTCAATTTTATTTCAAAATTTGCTTTAAGTGAAAAAATTAACTAATTTGAGGCACTCTTATTGTGTACTTAATTTAATTTAGTCGAGAAAAAATCATTTTGTAGAGATAATGAATAAGTACCAATATTGCTTAGCTTGGTTGTATCTAGAATTGGAAACATACAAAGAGGATTTGTTTATAAATGTCATCCCATTACAGTCTAACAACAATACCTCTAGGCATGTGCAGACATTGATTTACTTCATCTTGAACATCAATCTAATATAAAAGTTTAAGAAATTAAGGGGTGATGAGATATCAGAGTTGCTTGTTAATGATAGATATCAGAAACATTTCCTGGATTGAGTCCATGACTATGTACAATATTGTATAGTATATAATTTTGTTACTTTATTATTTTTATGCCCCAATGCTTTGGTCCTTCTTTGTAAAGTTACGTTGATAATTTTTTTCATGCATTTATTTTTAGATCCTATTGATCTAGTTTTGTTAGGCTAGACTTCTTTTGTTGAGCTTCCATGGGTGTTTTCTATTAAATTGCTAAAGTTTTCACTCTATGGCCCAATGGAATGGCACCTAGTCTTATTTTCTAGGGTTATTTGCACACTTATTGGGGGTTTAAATCCACAAGTGAGAGACGGTGTTGTTGGTCTAATTTGTACCAAATATTTATGCCATTTTGTGAAGAAGAAAGCCTAGGAATTATAAGCCTCACATGGTACCAACACAAGACACATAGTAGAAGTTTTAATTACACACTATAAGAAACTTGCCCATGTGGAGGAATAATGAATTATAAAAAATTAAAAATTTGATGAAGCATGGGCTCTAGGGAAAAGGTGGTTTATAAAATTTTAAAAGTGCAAAACCAAACTTGAAATATGCAATTGCTCAAGAATCTCTAAAACCCACAATAAATTGAATAGATCACATGCATCATAAAAGGAGTATAGAAAGAATAGTTGGCAGAGACTTCACCTTTCACTATAAGTTTGACCAATGATAAGTTGCAAAATGCTCTTACATCTCCAAATCTGATAGCACATGACAAAAAAATAAACAACAAAAAATTTCAAATAAAGTGTAGGTTTGAATAATTATAATTGAGGTATGAAAGTCCATGATGGAAAATGTGAAGTGAGATGTGATTTAACGAGTTGCTAAATTATAACTTGTCTCTCAAGTTTTTGATCCTGCAAAAATCAACATGAATAGTGAATGGCAAAAGATTTTAGGGAGAAATGTAAAATCATAAATTATAAATTGTAATTGTCATTCCCATTCTCAGTGGATCCTATAAAGCTATATGCAAAACATAAAACTAGTCCACGTGTTCTCAATAGATTTAGGTGATGACTTGAAGGAAGTTAAGATAGTAGATGTACCTTCAACACCAATGATTTCTGGCTTGAAGCAACAATGTGGAATGGACTAGAAAAGTGGAATAATTGTGTGGCCTCATGTCATTCATGGTCATTATGTAGATGCAAGTTATGTATCATACCTTCTTTCTATTGATATCAACATTCTCATGGTTTTAACATGTCATTCCTTAGGCCAAAATAAGATGAAACAAATAATAAAACATGAAATGATTAAGAAGGATCAATTCGATGTGAATATGGACTTTCTACTAATTGAAAGACTTGATTATACATTATTAGTTAGAATTCCATGTGAAGCACAAGGATCAGGTGAACCTACAGTCACACCCATGTGTGTTATGTTCAATGCTCAAAATTTTGAGGTAAATGTTGTATAAACATCACTTATTTGGAAATGAAAAACTATAAATAATGTTTCCTTAGAACTTTATATTATTAGCACAAAGTCTATCTTGTTTGTGGAGAATAACATACATCAAATCTTTAGCCCTCCTATAATGCTTTTTGATAGGTTCATCCCATCCTTGTATCAACATACATTTTTTGACATTACATACAAGGAAATGTGATGGATATTTTTATGTTCATTATAGTCAATTCAATATAGATTTTTAAAATGCTTCTTTCAGGATTTACAAAAATAAAGAAAAATCAAACATAGTAACAGGTCAAGATGATTATTTTGGAAGGCAAATATTTTCCCCTATCATTTTTTTAGGATGCAATGATTTAGATATGCAAAATAACAATATGACTATAGGTAGTAGTAGGATTAATAATGGGCATGAAAATGACCCATCTACATGAACAGATGGGTTCATTCTTTGTAAAGTAGGTTTTATAAATGATGTCGATGAGATAAAGTCCCCTTGTAATCTATGGCTCATGATGAAATCCTAGGAAGGCAAATAAATATTAAAATGGAAACATTTGTGATCAATGAGCTTTGCGCAAACCATAAACTTACACAGATTCTCATCTTCACACCTTGGCAAGAGAAAATAACTAGATATATGCTAAGAAAATGAGATCACATAGGTTTATATTGAATACCATGATTATCATTTCAAATAAATAATAGACGTTAGGGTTAGTGTATGGGTCCCTAAACGTTTTTCAATAGAAGAATTACTTTTTAAGAGATGTGGATATGTTTAATAACTTTTACATCAACAAAGCAATCATTAGAGGAATCATGGAAACATTCACCTTTTGCCGAATGAATATTTGGTAAAATAAGAGGAAAATAAAATGGAATAATGTTTGCATGCCCAAGCATTTGATAATTTAGCTAGGGAACCAGATTTAGAAATTGATCATGGGGAAATGAAGCAAACCAAAATAGATCTATGTCTTAAGATTTAGATACATGGTCCACAAACATGTACAAATTTTTGAGTTGAGGCATCATACAAAGAAACACTTCGATTCTAGAAAAGTCCTCTACAAGTTAATTTTCAAACTAGTTGGAATGGAGTTAGGAGAAAAGTCAAGAAATTGTACGTTTTAAAATTTACAAATAAGGCTCCCAAATTTATCAGGAGATTTTGGTGGGAGTTACAACTTATAAATTACACTTCATAAAAATGCAAGTTATATTGTGTAGTCAACTCTCCCAAACCCACCAGTTAACTAAGCATGGAAATAGTCAACTTGAGTGGAAATCCAAAATGATTTTGAGGAGGAATGCAATTTTTTAATTTTAAAGATGTGCAAATTACAAATAAAACTTAGATCTCTCAAACTCACAAGTCAATTCTAATCAAACATGGGGTCTTAGTTTAAGTCACAGCTTTCAAGGCCACTTGAAATTTTGCATTTTTGCAAATTGCAAATTGTACTTGGAGTTCCCAGATCCCTGAGGGAAATTTTGAGAGGAATTAACATATTATATTTGTGAAAATTAAATTTTTTTTTTGAATTTCTCATTTCCTTAAGGGATGTTTTGAGGGGAACTACAATTAGAAATTATAAGTTAAAAATTTGTAAATTACAATTTGTATTTAGATTTCCTAATTCCCCAAATGAAATTTTGAGGGGAATTGTAACTATAAATTTGAAATTGTAAGTTTGTAAATTATAATTTGCACATTAACTTACCAGTTCCCTATGGGAACTTTTGAGGGGAACTACAAGTACAAATTGTAATTTTTACTTGGAGTTCCAAGTTCCATATGATATCTTTTCAAGGGAATTGCAAATGCAAATTAAAAGTTGCAAATTTGTAAATTGTAAATGTGTAGTTGAGTTTTGAATTTCCCCCAAAACAAAGAAAAGTTCAAAATTAAAATTGGGACCATAAGTTATCCAAATGGCTAACAAGTGAAAAGTAATGAATTTAAGCTTTAAAAAAATTAGAGACAACCCTAAAAGTCTAAAATGTGAAAAATCAATGTGTTGAATTACATATTGAAGCAAAAGGGGTAAAAGGTAAAAATAACCTGAGTTTTGAATTTTCCATTGTTTTGCTTATTAAAACACCTCCATGGGAAGAATATTACAGGTTTACAAGGTCAAAGTGGACCATTGGAGAAAGATCATTGAAGTTGGCATGGATCAATAATATTTTGTTGAAATAATTACAAAGAAAGTGTGTTATTTTGCATGCATAGGATAATTGGCACATGCCTATAAGTTTCTAGTTGTGCTAATGAGTGTTAAAAAACACATCCAGGTAGTTGCACAAGAAAACAAAGGGTTTGTTTAGATCTAAATATGAATATTCTCCTTTAATATCATGTAAAATAGATTTCTAGCCAAGAAATCAAAGGGTTTGCTCCAAATCTTCACCTCTAAATGTATAAGTAATTATGATAATCATTTCACTTGCAAAGGCATGAAGATTCTAGGCATGGCAAGGTGAATATTCCAGCTAGAAGCATCTTTGTTGAAATTTGAGAGTTTTCTACAATTTATTAATATTTTAAATTGTAACTCATATTCCCAGATTTTAAAAGAAGTGAAGATTTTTATAAGAAAAGGGTTTCTCTTCTTTTATAAGCTTGTTGTTGGTCTTTCAATTTCCCAAAGTCTAGGGTCTTCAAAATTTTGGGATACATTTCTATGTGTTTATTGTCTTTCTTGCTAAGGTGATTGCATTTGTATATGTATTAACATCCTATCAGATCATATTTATGTCTACCTTGTCAAAAGATCAAACTCACCATGCTTGTCCCCATGGCAACATTATGAAAAATTGATGTATGTAAGGTTTATTTGCAATGTTAATGAAAATACTTGTGTTTTTTACTCTTTCTTGTGGATGAAGTTCAATGATATGTTTTAAAAATGTTGTTGATTGGATATATATTTTTATTCTCATTACTTGTTATCTTCTTGCTCTTATATCTCGATTATAAACCCCTTTCTACATTTTGATTTGAAAACATGTTGTTGATAACCTCTTAAGGGCACCTTGGATTTATTAATTGGATATGAAAAAGTAGTTAAATCTCTAGTTATAACATATGTATTAGGGTTTCATAAAATCATGTGGGTATTTTCATTTCATTGACACCAATAAATGTATACCACTCCTGGTATTTTCCATAGCTTGTATTTTAGTCTTCTACATTTTTACAAAGGAATAATCTAATGAATTTTGAAAGAATCCCTATTATTTAGAAACCACTAGCACACAACTCTTTTTTGTAATTATTAAACTTTTCCTATATATTCTACCCAACACTTAATACATATATTTCATGTATTATAAGTTCTATTTTGTTACAAATGCATAAAAATTTCATACTTAAAATGTGTGTGTGTTTTGAGCTTTAAATCCTAGCATTTCAGTCTTTTATTTTACCCGTATTGTTGAAAATTTATATTTAAAGTAAGGTTGAAAGCATATACACATCTATCTTTAGTAGATTTTGTTTGACATAATACATTTATACATTATATGTGATAAACCTTCCAAGGTAAAGTGTGAAACTTTGGTTATGCCCTGGTCAGACCTACATTTTTGTGCCGAAAATCCCCATAGATATTGAATTTTAGTATCCCTCCATGTGAGAATATACCCCTTAGGTCATCTCACCTTGGTTCAGGTAGATCTAGAAATAGCAGAGAACTAACCATACCCATTGTTGGTGCTTTCTAGTCATTGTCTACATTTGGTCCATCCATGAGCCAAACGCTTACCAATCTATAATGACATATATGTGGATTTATCATCCACATTTTCTATTTTTCTCTAGTGTGAAATGCTAAGTGAAAGAGGTGTATACATGGGAACCAATAGAGTGTTTAAGGAAAAATAAGATATATGGTAAATTATCTAAGTGTATATTCATCAAATAAGAAGTAAAATAATTAAGGAATATAATCTCTATGAGAGGCATTTCTATTGATACATATGACCTTAGTAGATATATTCACTCAACAAAATTTTATTCATATACAAATGCATTGGATATAGTTTTTTTATTGAGTATGCTTTTAAAATTGGTTACATAAAATGGAAGATGAAGGAAGTTGTAAATGCAATCGGTAAAATTTCACATTTACATTCCACTTTAATTGTAAAAAAAAACATGATATTCCATAGTTTATAACTTCAAATGAATTATGTGTTGTATAAAAATGTCATGAAAACACTTTAGGATAGAAAGATTAAGTCTCAACCCAAGTATAGTGGTTTTAAATAGAAAATGATGGAATCTTACTATACCAATAATGTATCTATGTTCCAAGTGGTGGAGTAGAAAAGGATAAAATCTTATTTAAAACACAAAAGGTATTCTATTTTATCATTCTAGGGAAAATAAAATGCATGAAGTTTTGTGAACCGTATATGACTAGATGGGAATGAAATGGGACATGGCTGACTATGTATCATGATTTTTATAATGTCAACAAATGAAATATAAATATTTATATCTTGCCTTATTTATGTACCCTCATGAAATCCCCATATAGTATTGGGATGTGGTGTTCATGGATTTCATCATTCAGTTTCCACTTACTCAATGGAGACACAATGTCATTTTAGTAGTTGTTTATAAACTACCTAAGGTCACATATTTTATATACACCAAGGACACCTTTGAGGTAGATTATATTTTTAAACTATATTTAGATTATATTTTATAGTTACATGATGTTCCACTCAAGATTTTAGATAGCGATTCTTTGTTCACATCTCACTTTTCAACCATATTTCAAGTAAATTTGGGTACAAATCTGAAATTCTGTGAAACATACCATCATCAAATGGATGTGCAGGATAAAAGGGTTAATGAATTCCTAGAGGACATATTGTGAACATAAATCATGGACCAATAAGATCATTCACATAACTATTTACCATTGGTATATTTTCTATGTAATAATAGCTACCATAGCTCCATCGATAAGACCCCCTACGTAACATTGTATGGATGAGATATCATAACTCCTTTGATTTAGAACATCTCAATGACCAATTTTTTACTTCTCCCAATCTAGTAAAATAGATGGAAAAATAAATTATGCATTTTTAATATAGTAAAATTGATGGAATAAAAACTTGTGTAATATTGATATGGTAAAAGCGAAAGAAGAAAAAAAATTATGTAGATTTGATGGTAATTCAAGGAGGCACAAGAGAATTTGGAGTTTTGAGATTGGAGACTTGGTGTTATTGTGAGTAAAGAGACATAAAAATGCATGAATGGTTGTTGGTGGACCTAAGTCATCACCATGGTTTGTATGACTATCTGATATTTTGGAGTGACTTTACCTAGTTACTTACCCACTTGCCTTGCCACCCCAGATCCAGATCCAGAGGATGCATGATGTTTTTATAATTTTTTATTAATAAATTATGTACTTGACCCATCACATGTGCTTGACTAGTCTTCTTTATAGATGGACAAGGATTCTATCAATTAAGAGTTCATGATTATTCTTGACTAATGATACGACTTATTTATACACATATTTTTACATGAAACGTTTGGGATAAAGTTTATCGAAGGGGTGAGTATGTAATGTCCCACCATGAGACACCTATTTTCTAATCATGTAATTCAGCTTCATAATTATTATTACATTATGCATTTATGAATTTTTTAATCTTTGATTAAAAAATTGTAAGTACTAAGAAATTAATTATTATATGCTAATATGCACATGTGGATGTACAAGTATGTTAAACTATGTGATTATGAGATCATAATTACAAATAAACACTTTATTACTTTAAGATATTTTATATTTCTCTCTCAGATGGTGATGTGGAATTTAAATTATCAATTCAGATGAGTATGCAAAAAATGATTTTTGATATCAATCATTTATGGCATTGATTATCATTATTTTAATTTCACCTTGTTATACCATAAAGGTACTATGATGAATCTTTTTTTTTTTTAAGTCGACAAAAAAGCTATAAAAAAATATTGATGTTGAGATGATTTGGTAAGGATTTGCACTTTATCTCTCATAGTGACATTTGAGTCAATGTAGTGTAGTGGGATCTCCAACACTAGATAGTCACGTTGCATATAACAAGATACACAACAATGAGATCTCTTAGATAAATGGTAATGTTAGAATGGATGCAAGTGGGAATATTTTACTTAGACATGGATTGGTTATATGAGCTTGATGAAATGAAACATAAATAAATAAAAATGAGTTACAATAAAATTTCATGTGTTTTGTGATCACCAACATGGGAATGTGGCAATATAGAAAAAGTGACTTTCAATACAAAAATTAAAATGGGAGACTTCCATCCTAATGAAAAGTGTAAACTATCCTTGAGTAGACAAAAGACCATAACTATTAGTAAGAATAATAAATAATAAGAGTTGGAGATCTAAAAATAACAACTATAATCTATGAGTAGGTGAGGAAATGAATAATGTCCATCTTGATTCTTATCCTAAGACTAACATAAGTAGACTCAGAACATTAAGATACCTTATAGAATTAAAAACATAAATAAAATTTACACATGCATTATTAAATGCAAGCATATATTTGGTATGAAAAAATTACAATAGAAATTAATAGCCTTATTGTATAAGTTAAGCAAAGGTAATGAATCATAAGAAGGATAAAGGGAAAGTCAGTCCTAAGGAAGAAGGGAAAACAAGAAGATTGGAAATGAAATAATAGAGTAGGGAATAAATTGGCATCCTATTGTTGTGTAAAATGTAATTTACAAAGGATGAGATAAATTTTATAATATTTAAAATTTATTTTCATTATTGTTAGTATTCTTTATGGACCTTTGCATTTTTAAAAGTAGTGATTCGATTGTTTTATTTATAACTACCTTTTCCTTCTCATTGATTTTTATTTTCCATTATTTATAATTTCTTTGGATTGGTTGAATAATGATAAGAATAGATATTTACATCTATAAGTTGAGTTGGGTTCACCAACATAATTGATCTATGAATCATAAAGGCCTCTATTATGGCATGAGAGGGGTGGTTAAGTCTTCGACTAGTGTCTTTGAAAGATATCATCTCCCATGAGATTCAATGTCTCCACTATACAAAAGCATATTCCTTAATATGCATGTGATACAATCCTAGACAACACTTATATCTTGAGGAGTTGTGGGTTTTCCAAACCATGTATTCATTGTGATGTTTGTCAACCTTGAGTAATTTGTCTTAGTTTGATGTTGTTTTGATCTTACGTATGTTGACTTGGTCAAATTTTATTGATTAATATTGTAAATCTTTATGTTCTTATTCATCATGAGTCATTGTTGTTAATTTAAGGAACCATGTGGTAGTAGTTACTTTGTGCTCACTAGATTAGTAAATCAGATTTTTGAATGAAAATAAAGAATGTATCAATATAAATTGAGAACAAAATGTTGGGTCAAAGAAAAGTGGGTTATGTAATGAGTAATCAACAGAGCAGTCAAGGGATTCATCATTACCTATTTATGGTAAATATACACTCTCCATGAGTGTGGCTAGGTGGAACATGATACCAAATCATCTCCTCATTCAGTGTTTAAATATGCACTAGAAATCCAGTCAGAAGAAATGAACTTCAATAATATGGTGTGCATGTTCTTACATTCCTTTTTGATTTTACAACATTAAATTTTTATGTATCACCTCCCTCTAGTTGGGAAATTACATCCTCATTGGCTCTTTATGAAGCCATTCAGGATGAGTGGGTGGCCTCTGATCCTGTTTCAGCTAAACCCTCTTCTTGGGGTGTTCAAACACCTAAAGATGATCTACCCCTGCCACCTTTTAGGGCTGCCAACTGTAGCTAATTTCCTTGTTTTGTAAAGTTTTTGTGTTGCTTCTAAATGACCATGCGTAGCTAAAAGTCTTATTGTTTTAAACCATATTTATTCATTAAGATTGAAATTCAACTCTGAATACTAACCAATAACCATCTATATATTATATTTTTTTTGTGATATAATTAATTGATATTTCAATGAGTTCCAATATTAAAAAAGAACTTAAGTAGATCAACTTTATTTCCTTGTCTTAAAAGATTCCTCAACAATATATATGTCAATCGTACAATTAAAGATAAAATGGCTTCAAAGATAAAGCTATTGACCTCATTCCAAGATGCATTCCAAAATTCGGTGTTATAGATACGGTGATATAGCCTTTTTCTTTTAAGTAAAAACAAAACGGCGACAGAATTATAGATATGGTTATTATTTGATTTTATATATTTTTTAAAATTTTAGATTCAGTGAAGTTGTACTCCTTGTTCTCAACATTACGTTACTTTTTATTCCAAATCTGTAGGTTTTCTTGTTGTCTGCTAGCTGGGTTTCTTGCTGGTTGTTGTCGTTTGGTTACTGTCATTGAGTACCTTGTTTGTATGATGGTGTTATGTCCCGTAGATTGCTGGAAGAGGCATTTAATGTAATATTTAATGTTTTATCTTTTCCTTCTTTGTAAAAGGTTTTTAGTGGTCTTTGAAAACCACATTATTTATCCGTATCTGAAAAAAATTACGTACGTTTTCCTCAGTTAACTCTCCTCTGAATAAAATTTGAACTTGGATAAATAAACTTAAACCGCCTCTGCATTGTTAGATTGTTGTGCAGTAGACTCGAAAGTGTATATTGAGAAAATTGAAAAAAATCTAGTATGTATAAAATTTATTCGCAGTTTAGCTGTTCATAGAAAGAAAGAAAAAATCATACATTATTATGTCTCCAATCTCAATCTGCTAAACACCTGATAAATGTCTTATTTCATTCGAAATGACAGTCAGCCGTTCAGCCTCCTCACAAGAATATGTTAATCTTTCTTTTATTCGCAGCAAGTTATGCCTATGTATCGCAACGACTTTTATCATTTAGAGGACCAGCACAGCACTCCCCTGGACAAGACCTCTTGACCTTCAAAATTCGACGGACTTCTGCAGCTTCTGCATATGTAGGTGTAGTTCGTTCAAATTCACAAAAAGGAAAACTATTAATTACAAGGAATCTGTCTCCATTAAAGTTAAATAATTTCTCCAAATGTTTATTGGATACCTTAAACTATTGAGAAACAAATGTAAATAATTACCTTCCATGTTGTAAATGGGAAGATATATAGCTTGTGCTAGTACAAGTAATACGGTGAAAACCAAGCTAAAATCAACCGTGCACAGAACCACAATTTTATACTTTTTTGAAGACACCATGTTGAATGCTTTGCATCCATAAGCAGAGAAAAAACCATATTTTAGGGCAGGAAAATGTGGGACAGAGTAATAGCCTTTGACGAATTCAAAGGAGTGTTGTTTGATATTTTTCCATTGACCAGGAACTTTAGTCTATAAAATCAATATTTTGTATTGTCTTGACTGTAAGGTATTGTACCACTATATAAATGGTACTAAAGTCTTGATAGGTATTCTTGTATGGTTTTCAACCTCGTTCCTTGATTTTACAAGCTTTTGAATTGTTCAACGTGGCAACTAGCTTTGACTTTTCAACCTCGTTCCTTGATTTAACAAGATTTTAAATTGTCATAAGATAACTGTGATATAATTGAATAACGAGCATACTTACGTGAATGACTGCACTACTAAAATTCAGATGCATATATTAAAAGTGCAGCTCCGGGGTTAGTCTATGGCCTATATGACTAATTTTTCGTGGAGGAAGCTTTAGATCAATCAAATTGTCCCGTGGTCAAATGAGTGACCTCAGTGGGACGTTATGGTCCAAATACTGATATAAACGATTATAGGCATTCCATGTCCGTGGGATTCGAAGCACGCCATAGCATCATCCCCTAAATTTCCTTGTGATTTGACTGAAATGATGTAATAAGCATGAATTCAATATGAAAGATTCAGAAGTAAATTGTGTTAGAAGATAGTCAATTTGTTTCCAGCCAAGCACGCGCGAGTTCTTGCATCCAAGTTGTGTTCATTATGTCGAGAGATTTCGATGTTTAGAATACTCCTAGCACCATCCCGGTGTACCTAAAGCCCTTCTTGGAAATGTTCTTGCCTGAATGTGTCAAATGATTCAGATGTGTATGTACACCTTGATCAAGTACGGAATGGGTTCATGGGACTGAAGCTCCCATTTAGAGTACATTTCAAAGTGTACAACGTTCAAAATAACCATTGTGATGTATCGAGACTTTGCCCAACCCAAACATTCACAGCATTGCGGAAGAGGCACACAATCTCCCATGACACCAATTTTCCTTTCCTTTAACTAGGCCAAAGAATATTGAGAATGAAAGCTTTGTACTTCTTCATGTCCATGCAAAATGATGACAATGATGGTCATTACAATCCATTGGAAGAGAATGTTGCTTCTGAAAATGAAAAGTCGTTGAACATGGCATGTGAGGCTCTTTTTATGGAATCTTGTTTCACCATTCCCTTTATCTTTGGTTCAAGGAACTTTTGGTTTGTACTTACATATGTACAACATGATGGACAATTTTTAGTATTGTAAATAATTGTGTTTGACAATGTTCAGTCTAGGGATAAAGAAAGAACATTTTGGTTTCTCTTGCTTAATGTGTGGATGAGTACGTTATGTGAACAAATGCCTATGTACTTGTGAAATCATCATTTATTTTATAATGGTTTAGATGCATGCTATAAATCTGGAAACAAAATTGTGTGTCTTTGATATCCCAAGAAGGATTGTCACAGTTGAAAGCAATAGTATTTTTCATGAATGTTATCATTTTTCTTGTACTAGATTTGGTTCCTAGAGTAAGATAACTATGGAAGTTCCATTCCAATTTGTATAATTATTAAACAATCCTGAGAACTGAGATGCTTATCAATTATGCACTCACAGTCTCTGACAGTGAGAAAAGGGTTCATAGTATAACCAAGAAAGTTGTCTTTGACGGTTTTGATAATTGTTCATACAATGAAATTACGTGTGATAAAGTAATGTGAAGGTGTGGAATGGCCATCCTAGGTATAGAGAACTATAATAAGGCCTTGATACTTAATTTTACCTTTTAAAGGAGTACTCTCGACATTATGATAGTCTTGTAACTGTAGACTAGGGTTTGTGAAGAAAAAATGACTATATCTCACAAATGATTCCTGACAACTATGTAAATATATGTATATATAGATAATAAGTTGTGCACATGGTGATTCAAGTTACTCTAACTCTTGAAGGCACCCAAAATATAAGTTATTACTGACAATGGTCATACAAATCTTCTACATGGCCTTAAAACTTGGTTTTATTGGTAATTTTCTACATTTATAGAATGATCAAGCTAGTAAAGGGTTGTGATCTTATTTCTTCGAATGAATGATTGGAAAATGAATGTATGAGAACTATGTGATGATTACCAAAGGCCTAAATTTTGAATTATACTCACATAATCAAATAAGATAAGGATTACAAGTAAGATTTTAGTGGCATAAGACTATTGTATGTTTGTCCGTAAGAGTTACAATTGAATGGGACATGATTTAATTTGTTGAGTCACATGATGTCTAATAAAATTTGAAAAAAACTATTCATAAAATAAAGGGTCTTTGTTTCAAGATGATAACTCCAATTAACAAGGGTAAAACAAAGTTAACGAATAAAGTGTGATATGACGGAGTTTTATTATTGTCAAGAATCAATTTTATATCAAATGGATTAGTGTTCTCATGGATATTAACACTAAAAAGGTCAACAAGTTTTTGAACATTCAATTAAGTGTTGAAAGATACAATAGTAGTCAATGGGGAGTGAACTACCAATAGTTTATTTATAGAAGGCTACAAGATCAAGTGTAAGAGTAGTACGTTTGTGCATAGTGTTTTCTATTGAGACAAATAATTTGTAAGAAAGTGAGATTAGTGTACTACTGATATCAAACATATAGAATGGCATAAGTGTCATACTAAGACCTAGTTTTTTTGAAAATATAAGCATAGATGTATCCCTACAAGGCTACAAGGCCCTAAAGGAAACTCATAAAGGTAATGTGATTTTAGTTAACATGGTGAATACTTGGGAATGATGAAGTTGGTTTATTTAACAAGAAATCAACATCAAATTTCAATGTGGTGTGGTAAATATTTGAACCATGTCATTAGAATGTAGTAGCAAATTTAGAAAATCACAAGTTTCCCTCTTCTAAACACTTCACAAGACATGCCATTTTGATGAATAAAATATAAATAAGCAAGTGCTCACAAAGAAACATTTATTTTGTAGATCAAAATCAGAATAATCAAGTGTTTCAATTAATTCAAATTGAAAATCATAAGCATACATGAAATACTAGTCACATAAGTCATTGTACATAACTAATTATAAATATTTCTCTATGGAATGCCACAACTATTTGGAGACATGTGATGAACTTGGGAAAACAAGATCTCATACTCCACCTTCAAATCTATAGCTAGTGGTCATATATGGAAGCTATTCCTTTGTTCTTTAATTATATGGACCTGATGATCTCTTACCTTGCATCATAGAGTGATTTTGTGTAGGCATGGGAAGTTTATAGATTGATAAAAAAAATCAATGTCCATCTTCTCATCCCTCAATGTGAAAATTGTATAATGCATCTTCTCAACCTATCTACTCTTCTCAGCTAGTGTAGTTTCTAGCTTTTAGACCTTTATCCTTTCACTGTCAAGAATCTCACACAAAAATCAGATTTCCCTATCAATTGATTATTTTTTTAGAGTCTCTAGTGATAGCGGCAAACCAAAATGTTATTGTGTACCCATTACATTCTCAGATCTAATCCTTGCAAATGGTTATTCTATGTTCTTGGCCAATTAGGAAGTTGCATTATCATATGGATTTGTGACTTTGTCTACAAAAATAGCCCTGAAAGTCAATAATAGCATTAAAAAAATTTAGTCATGAGACATAAAAAAAAGATACTCATAAATGAGGATCCATGAGATTAATGTTTTATTTAATAATATGAAAAACATAAGAACATACAAATTTTTAAGATTATGAATAATTTCCTTACACAAACTTTTTTTCTAAATTGAATGAAAATAATGGAAAGAATAAATTATTCCACTATTGATAAATTAGAAATGTAGGCAAGTGAAATCAAAAGTACTACATGTTATACTAGATAATGATGAATGCCTAAAATATTTAAAAATAGGGAATACCATTATTATTTACTTCCTATGGTGATTTTGATGTATTAGACTATTGCATTCCTTCTCACCCCTCCTCCCCTACTTTGAAATACTACCCATAGACATCAACATATATTGTGTGAGTTACCATAAGAAACAAGGACATGAAATGAGATAAATAAATGTAATAAAGATAAGCCATCTTTAAAAGTTTTATATGGCACTACTTCCCAACATGGTTACTTCTCAACATACATAGATAGATGAAAACATATGCACTTAGTCATCAACATGTGAAACATTAAAAGGAGAATAAGGTAAACATGTAAACCCAATAGATCACCTATCAACAACATCACATACCATACACATAAAAATGAGTTCATGAGTACATGGTTAAAACATTTCATCATTCAACCATGCACTATTGTGCAATACATAAATAAATGTAAAATTAACCACCAAAACATTACTTAAGTCATACATAAACAAAAACCATCATGTCCAACACAAATGATGAATTCAAAACTTGTATTTAAATATCATATTCAAATAATACGTTTGACTAGATATCATACATGAAATATATAATATGGAAAAATATATGTATATAAATTATAATGTTTAAGGTAATAGCCATAAGGAAATATTAATGTTCATACCTTAGAAATGAAGCATATTTAGGAGGAGAAACAAGTGGAAGTGGTCAACCATTTAATGCCTCAAAATATGCACATGTCACACTACCATGAAGCCACCTGCATTTTAAAATGTGTAGGCTAGAAATTTTGATAAAGATCAAGAATAAAACACCAACATGAAGAATATACTTGTCAGTTTGGTAAATAACAAGTGACTATTATACCTCTAAGAAATTGTTCATAATGCTTAATACTTTGCCACCTCATCTCTAGAAAAAGCATATATGCAATAATAATATACAACACTATCAAAATAATTAATAGTATAGTTCAATTAAACTAAACATTAACTTCATGAAAAATATTCAACATATTGCATCTCACATGAGGTCTACTATTGCATCTAACTTATTTTTACTCCACCCATTCTCTTTCCCACTCCATTTATCAATGTTATTCTATTTGCTTAATGCAGGCTTCCCTTCTCCATGCCAATTTTTCAATCAAATCATATGCAATCAACTCATCGATGATAGCCTTCAAGGTTATCTCACTAAGATAACAATAGTAGGAGACATTCTCCCTATCAAACCATAATCTTTCCAACTTATCTCTCTTATTGATGATCTATTTTTTAATAGTCACTCTATTATCCTCCTTTGTATTTATCTTTTCATGATTGTTCTTCCTTTTGTATTCCATTTACCACTACTGGCATGCTGTAGGGGACTACATGGAATGTGCTTCAAACAATAAATCTTATGATGGTGAGTGTTAATTATATCTCATGAAAAAAATATATGGCCACCATCAACACTAAATGTCTCACATATCCTCAATAAGCAAAGGTGCACATTCTACCTCAGAATACCCAAATCCACGATAATGTACTAGCATGGATACTTTCATTCAATAACAGAGGCACGTGAGGTTATAAAAATAAATTAATAAATAAAAGATAATGTCCTCAAAGATAATTAAATATTCTTATAGAATTAGTTGATCTTCCATTAAAAATTGTGAAGTGTCTAGAAGCCAATAATCATGAACATACTCATCGACATTATCATCAAGGTTATTTGACTCTACCTCATCCGAAATTAAAGGTTGACATATATATGTCACTCCAAATATATACGGAATAACAAACATATATTAACATGATGAAGGAAATAAAAATTACATTAAATACACACATATTTAGGGATGAATTCATTATGTTGATTAATATTAGCCACATCCACATGGCTCCACTCCACCTCATTGAACTAGAACAAAAACAATAACATAGAAAAAAAGATGATGTGTAAAAATTAGTCCAATGTTGACTATTGTAAGAATGAAAAGATAAGCATTTTTTTCACATGAGTAGTGATAAAACATTAAGGGAAACCAAAGGTTCTCATACAGATCATAAGACATAGTCATTGGGAGCTTCATGAACACCCTCTTCACCTTTAGTCTTCTCCACCCTTTCCTACTATAATTTAAAACAAGATGTAACAAATTAGAAACAAGATGCAAAGTTTGTAAATATTGAGCATTTTACATATGTGGGAAGACTATTAAATTAGTCATGTAAAATACATATACCATTAACAAATATACCTCTTTTTATCCTCTTGTCTACATATTTATTTGGTAAAGAATCAATCATGCATAGGGATTTTACCCATAGTTAATTATAGGTACGGGATAGATATCATAGAATAATAGGAATACCATTCCCAGTGGTTAATTCTGTATTTAAAACCCTCATTTGATCTCCAAAGAGTGGAGGCGAATATTTAAATTGGGGTCATTCATGTAATGAGGACTGCCCCCCAACTTCTTTCTCCTAACACAATGGATATCACAATAGATTAACATCAAAAAGAAATAATATAACTCAAATTCACCTTTAAGTGTAGTTGCTGAAAATACATGCAAATTATTCAGTCTTGACATAAAGTTGTTGCAGGTAATCACCTAATTCCCAGTCATCCATCATAAGTCTAGATTAGTTGAAATTCATAGGATTATTTTCCAACATACAATAATTTGTATACAAGATAGTTTAGAATATGCTTTACAAAACTCGCCCTTACCTATGAATTGCTTAAAGAAATGATCATATTACTCGTCAGGAGAGTAAAAGGGTATGCCCATGAAAAATTTAAAAAAAAAAGATTAATTGGACATGCAACATATAATTAATGGAATAATAGGGAAAACACTATTCATGAAATTAATATCCTATATTGAAAATAGATGTTATGAGCCTATCATAAAGAAATGTACATATGAAAAGACATCAAAGTAATTATAGATAGTGTAACTTTCAAAAAGAGAGATTGTCTTTTCACATTATAGAAACATTACGTACCAGTTGATTTGGAAATAATCTGTATAATATGGAAACAACTTATTCAATAATTCTAGGATAATCTAATAGAAAATTTGAATGAAGTAAATGAGATAAATAAAATGTAGTAGATACATTAGATTTTGAAAACTTTAAAAGAATCAAAACATGCTTGGTATATATTTAAAATGTTAGAAATGTTATCTTTGAAGTAACTAATGCAAAGTCCACATATATTATATGAAAAAAAAATTTAAATTGGATATTTTGTCAAATAGGTTGATGTTAATATTTAATAATATTAGTGAAAATTATGAATGAAGAAGTCAACAATAATAAGTATACATAATGGGCATATAGTAAACATGGATTCACACACTTATAAAAATTGGAATTCAACACAAACACAAAAAAATATGATAGGAGTAATCCTTTCAATCTTATTATAAGCACGCACACACACACACACACACACATGATGACCCCATCAAAAGGAATTATGAATCTTTATCCACACACCTCCTAAACCACAATGGAGTTCATTTAGGCACTTATAAGGATAAATATACATGAATCAATGACAAATTAAAAAAAAACATATTATTAGAGAGTTGTTAATTGTATCATGGTGAGGTCATGAAGGTGATAAGGTGAGTGGATGAAGAGCCTTGATAGTCTAGGTGACAATAACAAAGTGTGCAAAGTGGTTGTCTTAGTATGCTTAAAGTATGATTGGTTGATCATGATTTTTAGAATGATTATAGATTCTCAAGGATGAGTATCATGATTTAAGGATGTGAAATTGTTCCCTTATATGTTTTATATTCTTCTAATGCTTGTGTGTATAAGTGTAATTCATCTAGTTGATCATTATTGTCATCTAGACATTTTGGGTCTAGTAGCAGAAAATTTGAGTAGGTAGTTTGATGACATCACCTTTAACACATGTGGATGAGTCATGGGGAGATGGTCATATGGATGTGACTAAATTATTACTTAATTAATTTATGATAAATATTAGGTCATTCACCTAAATTAAATAAAATATAAATGAGTATAAGGTTGGGATCTCATGCATTTTGACAATGTTCTCTTTGTTTAAATAAAGTCAAGTAAGCATGTTGATGATGTTAACATTCACATGCATGGTGGTTTCATGAGGAAATGATCACATGGGGTTTTTAAATACTGTTCCTAGTTCTTATGTGCTACATATCAAGTCATGTACCTAAATGTGACAAAATATATTCAAGTGCAATGTTGGGATCCCTAACAGTTTGACAGTGCTTTCCCATACTTATCCAAATTTACATGAGGTGAGAAATATCTGATTAATAACTTATCTGATGGAATATATCACATCTATGGATTTTTTAGAACAAGATTATCATATGGATTTTTTCAATTTTGTGCCTAGTTAATTTTCACTAATTCTTAGGTTAAGTGCCAAAGCATGGCAAAAGATAGGCATGAGTAAAGTTGGCCTTCCTAAAAATTCATGACATTATTGGCTCTATGAATAGATAAATATTAGGAGGAATTTTAATGTCATTATATCTCAGATGTGTGAGGTTTCTAGGATAATATTGACACATGGTTGGATTCTCTTATGTGAGGAAATCATATGGTCCAAATTTGAGAACACATGAGTGAGCAAGGTAAAAGATATGACTTTGCAATGTTGGCCTTTGAGGAAAATGATAAAGGTTACCATAATTAGTCAAATGTGAAAAATTTAAAAATGGAGAAACATCAATAGACCATGTTTCTCTAACAATTTAGAAAGCAATGAGATGGTGTCAAGTATACAATGTTTAACACTAAGTAGAGATAAAGATTAAGCTTCTTCCAAGGATAAATGTTTAGTGGGTTATTGTATAAATAGATATCAATGGTGTATATTAGATTCAAGAGGTCAAATTTATATTTGTTTATCAATTTTAAATTCCAGGCTATGTATAGGAGATCAATGAAGTGAATGAGGATAAAGTTGTAAGTTTGCATCAAATGAGGTTAACATATTCAAGGTTTAATTTTTTAGCATCGGTGCATATATATTAAAGTTAGGATAAGAATAATGGTGCATGTTTAATCTAATAAGTGAGTACATGAGATATGAGCATGGTGTTCAAAGTTTTACTATGACCACTTGCATTTGAATATTTGAATTTGCAAAGGAAAAGCTAGTGCTCTGTATTTGGCCATATCCTTTGATCTATGTAGAATTTTCTCATGATGTAAAAAGTGAACTTATAGAGGATTATAAGGAACATATGTAAATATATATTTTAAGGTATAATTATGTATACAGTAAAATATTTTGAGGTTTAAATTTGATTGTGTTTATGAGTATTCTAAAAGTGACTCGAGAAGGATATTTGAGATTGTATTAACATTTTTTTGATGTACCATGATGAATTACCTATTATAGAGTGCTTTAGAATCCATGACGATGATCTATGTGAATTAGGAAAGTTTGATAAATGATATGAAGGATGAAAAAAGGTTTAGAATTCAACTGTGTATTCGTTCATGGTGACTGTGTGTACAATTTTTTGTTTGAGTAGTTTATGCTTAAGCAGAAGGGTACTATGTTGGTTGTTAGAACTTAATGTGGACATATACATAATATGTAATGGGTTCATGATTTTGGAAGTGGTCCAGTGTTCCTATTTTGTTTGATTAAGTTGTAAAGGAGTGGATAGGTTCATATGATACCAAGAAGAGCTACAAGGGCCTTATTAAAAGGTGTAGCTACTTAAGGGTGACCCATAAATGCTATGAGAAACCTATGAATATTATTTTCAGATGTGTATTTATGTGAGAGATGTATAAATGTGTAAATCATGCCTAAGGCTGACCATGTTGTTGATTATCAAGTATACTTTATAATTAGTGAAATCAAAGATGGTGATTTATCACTATGAATGAGAGACTTGGGAGAGATTTGAGAGAGTTTTAAGTGTTTGATTTATGGAGTGAAGGAGGGGTAGAGTGCCCTATGGATGAGTTGAAGAGTAGAATATACCGTGGACTATTTTTATGACCTATACATCATAGTTATTCTAGTAGAATAGTGCTCTTGTAGATTCAGTAGGAGTGAAGGTGAAGACTGATAATCAAAGATCCATAATTAGGTGTTAAATACATTATGTCAAAGGTTTATTTATTCATATGTGTTATTTTGGAAGCTTAACATATATTTTGGTTATAAATTCCTTGTACATTGAAACTTGTTAAAAGTCTAGTTGTTGTTTCCACTCAGCTAAATAGGTGTTGTATAACCTTATGGGATTGTAGTCTCATTAAATAGGGATTATAGATCCTTTATTAGTTGCATATAATAAAAATAAATTCTTATTAATATAAGATAATAGTCCAATTGTAGTTTCTATTGGGTTTTCTCCCCAAAGAGGGTTTCTCGCATAGGTTATGTGTTATTCGATTGATCTTGCATTGTCTCTCTTGATTATTAATAGAAATAATGTATATGATTCATTAATACTTTTATATAACTAATTAAGTGTTTTTATAGATCAAAATTAAATTCAAATTATTTGGGCTCACTGATTCACCCCCCCCCCTCTTAGTGATTTTATTTCTAACAATTGGTATCAAATCAGGTCTTTTAGTAAATTTTTAACAACTTAAATGTGATCCAAGGTATAATATGGGTATTCATCAATAAGGTTTCTCTACTAAGCAAGCATCGATGTTTAATGGATCTAATTATAATTTTTTAAATTTAAGTATGATGACATACATTATGTCCCTAGGGTTTGATGTATGTCAATCTATCCCATATGGTTATATTGGTCCTCTTACTCCTCCATCTAGTGTTACAAACAAGAAGTTGTTTGAGAATAATTCCAAGGCAATGAATGCTATCACTTATGGTCTTTTAGAGATTGAATACACTAAGGTAATCTATTTTAAATATATGAAAGTGATATTAGACAAAATTCAAGTAATTTTTTAAGGAGATTCAAAGGTCAAGCTTGTTAAGTTGTAGACTCATATAAATCAGTTTGAAAGTTTCAAAATGAAGAAGATTATGTGGCCTCATTTATGTAGAGATTTGATGAGACTATGAACATCATCAGAGGTCTTGTAGATAATATTGAAGAGGCTATTATAGTCTAAAAAATATTAAGTTTTATATCCATCAAATTTGATATAAAATTCATGATCTTAGTTGAAAATGGATCGATTTCATGTCACCCTTAATACCTATGAGATGAGAGTAATTAATGATATACGACAAAATAAGGATAAGGAAACAACATCCAAGATAGAAATGAAGCCAGCGAAGAAATTCCAATGTAAGAAACCCAAACAAGATGACATATCTGATATTAATGAGGATAGACTAATTGATTTGATTACTAAGAAATTAAACACAATCTCAGGAAACTATAAAGGTAAAATAACCTTCAAATGTTTCAACTATGGAGGGATAGGACATTTTGACAATAATTGCCCTCATAAAAATGATAATAATTGTGATGAATAACATAGTGAAGGCCAAGATGAAGATACGAAGACATACATGAAGAAAAGATTCAAAAAATATAAAAACAAGAAGAAATCCTTTAAGAACAAGAAAAGTCTCTATACCAAAGAAGAATTCAGCTCATTAGATGAGAGCAAAGATAGTGATTCTAAATATGATCATTAAAATTATGGTCCTAGTGAAGATGAAGCTCCATTCATGGTTGAGGAAGGATGTTGCTCACATAATAAGGAGTCTACTTAGAGTGATTCATATGTTTATAAAGATGAGATGGACTATGAGATTGTGTTAGAAAATACTCTTAAAGAACTAAATATTGAAAATAAGATCAACAAGAATATTAAATCTAAACTCAAGGACTATGAGGAGAAATTCAATGTGTTTGAGGCAAGATTGGTTAAAGACTCTAGGGAGCATGAAGGTGTTGTCATGTTTATTAATTCTAAGTGGGAATCTATTTCTTAAAGTCTAAGAGTTGAAGAAGAATACTACTAAAGGTATGCTTCTAATATTGTGTCTTTGAAATATGAGTTAGAGAAATCTACAAGCAAGGTGAAACCATTTGTAAAGTTTGATAAAAGTTATAATTATCTGGATGATCTCCTAAAGAATAAAAAAATAGCTAGTGGCAAATCTAGATTAGGTTTTAATGAAGAACCCATAGTTTCTAATCAAATTGACATAAATATCAATAAGATAAATTTGGATCAGTCTTTGAAAATAAATAATTAGAAAAGGAATAAAGGTGATGGTATAATGAAGACAAATTAGATCAGATAACCTAATGCCATGAGGTATGAAAGATTTAATGGTTACTGCTACACATGTAATAAATTTGGGCATAGAGCTAGAGAATGCAAGATACATATTTAAAATGAGTTTTCATGGGAATATGATGGGGTCATCAATCAAAATGTGTGATAAATATTAAGTGCTTCAATCATGTTGATGTTGGACACTTTGTAAACCATTATTCACATAATATTAGACAAGGTGAGTCCTATTCAAAAAGGGGAGGTTGTTTTATTTGTCATGACAAAGGACATATTGCAAGTTTCTATTAAAACATATCAAGATAAACTATGTTTCCATTAAGAAGTATGTTGTTCTATAATTTTGAATAGAGAGGTAACATTTCTAGGTTCTACAAGCAAAGGTTTACAAGTTAGAATAGGTTTATTCAAGCTCCTATAGTGCATATAAGAAGGCATGTTAACACATGGAATCCCAAAGTAAAAAGTGTGAGTCATGATGAGATTGAAGGTCCAAATAAAATATTTTATATGATGGAAAATGCTTTATAATTTGAAGAGTGCCAAGGGCTCTCATTATCTATTCATGTTGTGAGTGAAGAGACTAAGATCCAAGAGAAGACCAAGGTGTTGGTTGAAGCTAGTTCTAAGGTATGTATGGATCCATGTGAACATCATATTGTTACTGAGCATGTATCATGGAAATAACATCAATTTTTTTTGAATAATAATGATTTTCCAAGCTACAAGGAATATTATATAGATGAAAAGGTATGACATTAATCTTTGTTGTATCTATGTATTGTCAATCAAATTTTAGAATAATAAGAGAGTGTTATAGTGGTTGAGCATGTACCTCTATTAAACCTAATAATAAGAATAAGAACAACAAGTATCAGATGACCAAGGAGGAGAAGAAATATTAGGATTTATGGGTAACTCCTAGTTTCACATTGTTCTAAGACATTGTAAAGTAGGGTGTCTCTTCCTATGCTTCTTAAGAGACATCTTTTCTTGTGGAGAAGTAATTTTGAGTGCTCAATATTAAATTTCCAATATAAATAGATACTTGTGTTGATATTAGGTCTTTGGTTAAGGGGGAACAACATGTTCATGAGATTTATCTAAGTGTTTTTGTGGATTGAAGGTATGCCTATGCCAATTGAATATTTTTGAGTGTTCTTAGATTTCTAAATTTGTGTTAATATTCTAGGGTTTTGGGATATGCTAAGAAAGTATTTTTCCTTATTATTTGAGATATTATTCTTATTAATAATAAAAATTGGAAAATTTGGTTTTCAAATAAATATCCATGGTGATTTGAAGGTTTGTGGTATTCAAATTATTTTTATTTATGTCAAGATGGAGGACTAATTGGCGAGTTGGTTTGTTAAGGAAGTATGTTAAAAATATTGAGGTAGGTGATTAAAATGGGTATTATTCAGGGGGAGTATGATATTGATCCATATATGATGTTTTATGTCCTAAATTTATCTTTACTAAAAATTATGGGTTCTACAAGTTTTATGTAGGGCTATAAGGAGACTAGATAGGCCTAGTTTGAAGAAGAGTGTTTTTTGATCAATTTATCCACAAGAGAAAAGTATTATTGTTTTAAGGAGTGTTATTACATTTTTTCATATCATTTTTCCTATTTAGTGAGTGGCATGAAGTTTTATCGGTGGTGTTTATAATAGCTTGAGAGAGAATGCTAGTAAGCTTGTATATTGGTTCTTTATGGTGTATGGAGATATTAAGATGATTAAAAGGTGAAATGGTTCATAGATATTATGGGGATTCCATATCATATTTTTATTTTTTATTCCATCAGAATTTTTTTAAAAAATATGTTCTTTATTCACTAGTTGCAGTGTTTGGCTGAAGAGAGTGTCGGCATGGAGTAAGACGAAGTTGTCAAAGCAAGCACAAATATACTCAAGGTATGGGGGAGTTTATATCATATTTATATCATGGTCCTATTATTTTTGTGTTATTTTAAGGTCCTATGTATCATATTATTCTCACTTTGTCATTATGTCAAAGGGGGAGAAAATTCCTATTTTGAGAGTACTTAAAGAGAGAGAAGGAAGTTGAGTTGTATATTTTTATATATGATGGTTGTTGACACAAATGACAAAGGAGGATATCATTGAATAGTTTTCAATTATGTCACTATCATGTAATTAAGGTGTCTAGGTGATTTTATGAAGAACCTTGATAGTCTAAGTGACAATGACAAAGTGTGCAAAGTGTTTGTCATAGTATGATTGGTTGATCTTCAATTTTGTCATGGTTAGAGATATTTAGGATGTGTATGTTTATTTTAATATGTGTAATAGGTCCCAAAGATGTTTTTCATTCTTTGATTTCTTGTGTGAATAAGTATAATTCATATAGTTGATCATTATTATCATCTAGACATTTTGTGTCTAGTGGTAGAAAATCTGTGTAGACAGTTTGATGGCATCACCATTGACACGTGTCGATAAGTAAATTGGAGATGGTCATATGTTCAAGATCACATTAGTCCCTAGTTGATTTTAACTAAATATAAATTAAACAACCTAAATGTAGTCAATGTGATGTGGGTGTAAAGTTGGGATCTCACACATTTTGATAGTTTTTTCTATGATCAAATAAAGTTGAGTAAGCATGATGATGATCTCAACATTCACAAAAATCAAGATTTAAAGATTAAATGGTCACATGGGGTTTTTTATTATTTTTCCTAGTTCTTTTGCACTAAATCTTATGTCATGTACCTAAACATGATAAAAGATATTCAAGTGAAAATTTGGGCTCCTAGGTAGTTTATAGAGTTTTCTCATACTTAGCCAAATTTGCATGATGCAAGAAATAATTGAGTAATCACTTTGGTGATGACATATCTCACACATGTGGATGTTTAAAAAAATATGATCATATGGTTTGTTTAGTTTTATTCCTAGTTGATTTGTGTTAAATTTCAAGTCAAGTGTAGAAGTGTATCAAAAGATATGCAAGAGAAAAGTTAGCCTTCTAGGTAATTATTGACATTATTGGCTTTGTGAATATATATAAATCTAAGGAATAATTTTAATTTCATTATATCTCAATCATGTGAGGTTTATAAGAACAAATTGACTCATGGTTATATTTTCCTATGTGAGGAGATCAGATGGTCAAAATTTAAGAACATACATGTGAACAAGATAAAATATATGATTATGCAAAGTTGGCCTTCTAGGAAGATAAAAAATATTCCCATACTTATTCTAATGTGCACAAGCTCAATGTAGAGAATAATCGATGGAGCATGTTACTCTAATAAGTCATGAAGCAATGATATGGTGCTAAGTAATTAATGTTTAATGCTAAGTAAAGATAAAGACCGATCTTTTTCCAAGGATCAATGGTGACAAAGTGATCACATAGATAGATATCAATGGTGTGTATTAAATTAAAAAGGTCAAAGTGATAGTTATTAATAATTTTTAAATTTTGAGATACATACTATCGGAGTTGTTGCCAGAATTTGGATAACGTGAGTGCAATAGAGACGTGATCACACAAGATGAACAAGTGCACACCACAAGATGATAAATCAATTTGAAAATAAGAAGATATATTGAACAAGACAAAAATGGAGAAAACCAAAATCTAATTATTCAACATGAAATGGCCAAAATGAAGAATACATATAGGAGAGCTAGTAATTAACTCCTCCATAAATGGTGGTCAAAGCACCCCAAGAATAGACTCCTCCACAAAAGGTGGTCAAAGCACCCCAAGAATAGACTCCTCCAAAAAAAGGTGGTGACAAGGTGCCAAGAATAGAGAAGTAACTCCCATACCCAAAATATGAGTATCTTATGACATTCTTATGACACCTTATGACATAAATATGACATACAATCTCCACATAAGCTAGCCTATCCCATGAATTTAGGAAAACTCCATGTATGCACAAATATATAATATTCCCTAATTAATTAATAGGGAAAAATAAAAACTTACACTAATACTCCCCCATAAGCACAGCTTAGGTGGGCAGTGTAGAAATAAAAAATGGGTCCCAGAAAATAGGCCTGATGCGGTACCCATGTACAAATACAATCTCCCATAAGAAAGAGAAAAGGAGAAAACCCATAGGAAAAAACTCCCCCCCCTCAAAAAAAGAGAGACATAAAAGAAGATAAGAGGCTACAACGCCCCCTGAAGATGATGCTACTGAAGATGTAGACTGCACCCCAAGAAGAGCTCATAGATGAATGAAATTGCTCTCAGTGAAAGGTTTGGTGAAGATGTCTGCAACCTGCTCCGTAGACTGGCAAAATATTAAGTTAATGACCTGACTATGAATAAGCTCTCGAATGAAATGCATGTTGTGAAAGGCAATCACACCCCCCCCCCCCCAAAAAAAAAAAAAATATTGAGCCCATCTCAAATATGAAAGTGCATGCTCAAAAGACATCAAACTCAGCTGAGAATGCATCTTAGAGCAATCAGTGCAAGACTTAAGCAAACAGGACGTCGAACTCAGTCGAAAATGCGTCTCGGGAGACCCAAATTTTTGGCACTTTATAAACTAGTGAATTTTTGAAAAATAATAAGTCTATGCTGTGAGAAATTGAATTAAAAGCACTTTTTCAAAAAATGGCACTCAAAACCAACCTACCGTTTGCAAGATTTTAAAGTTACAATTTTCCCATAAACTAGTATTTTTGCAAAAAAAACACAAACATTAAAAAAATCCCTGTTATGGGGAGAGAAAGTGGCCTTCCAACCACTCGTTAGATTTGGCACGGAATGAGGAATCCAAATAAGATTTTTGTGATGAGGAATTGGCCTCCTACCAACTCGAGCCTCACCCTTCGTCTTTGACAGGCGAAGATACAAGTTTTAATTAAAAATTCCCAAAATACAAAACTATTTAAAATCTTTAATATTCAGTCAAATTGACTGATTTTTGTTTTATCAAGTCAATCTTACACTAAAAAAATAAATCAAAGATAGTTTGGATAGATGCCACGTGTCCAAAGGGTGCCAAATAGGATGACAAGTAGGGAGGGGCGTCCAAAAATGCACAGCCCAAAATTTTGACTTAGAAAAGACAAAAAAACTAAATGCAACCTGTTGCTTGGCACCATATGGTTGAAAGCTTGGAAAGAGAGGACTGTGGCAAAAAGTTTCTCCAAAAACAAGATGTAATGCTGGAGCTGGACTGCAAACAAAGAAAGTGGCGTCCAAAACAGGGCGCTGTTCTGATTTCTTTTTTTGCAAAAAATAAAAAAAATAGCAGACCTAAACGCCGTACGCCATGGTTGGTTGTTGGAAAGGACTTAGCAGAAACAAACGTGGTAGGCACCTAGTCTCTTTCCTCAAGCTGGAGCTAAAGTTGGCATGGAGCAACTGGAGTAGCACGCTGGAAACAATGGCATCCAAGAACAAAAAAAAGATTGCAGAGATCCGTCTTTTTTTTTTGCAAAATTACAAAACCAAAATTCCTCCGCCTCGCTGAAGAAAACCACATATCTAGACAAAATGTCTTGGCAAATGCTAACTCAGAAGTAAATTTTTAAACAAGATCCGTATGGATTTGCATGAGTTTTTAAAAAAAAAACTCTACCAAAGCTCTCAAATGCAATGGATTTTTTTTTAAAAAAATACTAAGAAAGCAAAGTGAGAATTTCAAAATGAACTACTAGCATAACCAGACACACAATTATTAGAGTAGCTCTGATACCATATCAGAGATGTTGCCAGAATTTGAATAACGCGAATGCAATGGAGACGTGATCACACAAGATGAACAAGTGCACACCATAAGATGCTAAAGCAATTTGAAAATAAGAAGATAAATTACACAAGACAAAAATGGAGAAAACTAAAATCTAATTATTCAATATGAAATAGCCAAAATGAAGAATACATATAGGAGAGCTAGTAAGTAACTCCTCCACAAATGGTTGTCAAAGCACCCCAAGAATAGAATCCTCCACAAAAGGTGGTCAAAGCACCCCAAGAATAGACTCCTCCAAAAAAGGTGGTGACAAGGTGCCAAGAATAGAGAAGTAACTCCCATACCCAAAATATGAGTATCTTATGACACCTTATGACATAAATATGACACACAATCTCCACATAAGCTAGCCTATCCCACGGATGTAGGAAAACTCCATGTATGCACAAATATATAATATTCCCTAATTAATAAATATGGAAAAATAAAAACCTACACTAATACCCCCCCATAAGCACAGCTTAGGTGGGTAGTGTGGAAATAAAAAATGGTCTCAGTAACTAGGCCTGATGAGGTACCCATGTATAAATACAATCTCTCATAAGATAGAGAAAAGGAGAAAACTCATAGGAAAAAACTCCCCCCCAAAAGAGAGACAAAAGAAAATAAGAGGCTAGAAGGCCCCCGTGAAGATGATGCTACTGCAGATGTAGACCACACCCCAAGAAGAGCTCGTAGATGAATGAACTTGCTCTCAATGAAAGGTTTGGTGAAGATGTCTGCAACCTACTCCGAAGACTGGCAAAATATTAAGTCAATGACCTGACTATGATTAAGCTCCTGAATGAAATGCATGTTGTGAAAGGCAATCACACCCCCCTAAAATATTGAGCCCATCCAAAATATGCAAGTGCATGCTCAAAATATGTCGGACTTAGCCGAGAATGTGTCTTAGAGCAATCAGTGCAAGATTTAAGCAAACAGGACGTCGGACTCAGCCGAAAATGCGTCCCAGGAGACCCAAATTTTTGGCACTTTATAAAATAGTGCATTTTTGACAAATAGTAAGTCCACACTATGGAAAATTTAATTACAATCACTTTTTCAAAAAATGGCACTCAAAACTGACCTACTGTTTGCAAGATTTTAAAGTTACAATTTTCCCATAAACTAGTATTTTTGCAAAAAAAATACTAAAACATTAAAAAAATGTCTATTATGGGGAGAGAAAGTGGCTTTCCAACCACTCATTAGATTCAGCATAGAATGAGGAATCCAAATAAGGTTTTTGTGAGGAGGAATTGGCCTCCTACCAACCCAAGCCTCACCCTTCATCTTCGACAGGTGAAGATACAAGTTTTAATTGAAAATCCCCAAAATACAAAACTGTCTAAAATCCTTAATATTCAGTCAAATTGACTGATTTTTGTTTTATCAAGTCAATTTTACACTAAAAAAATAAATCAAAGATAGTTTGGATAGATGCCATGTGTCTTAAGGGTGCCAAATAGAATGTCAAGTAGGGAGGGGCGTCCAAAAATGCACAGTCTAGAATTTTGACTTAGAAAAGAAAAAAAAACTAAATGCAACCTGTTGCTTGGTACCATACGGTTGAAAGCTTGGAAAGAGAGGACTGTGGTAAAAAGTTTCTCCAAAAACATAGTGCAATGCTGGAGGTGGACAGCAAACAAAGCAAGTGGCGTCCAAAATAGGGCGCTGTTCTGATTTTTTTTTTTTTTGAAAAAAACAAAAAAAATAGCAGCCTGAATGCCGTACACCCTGGTTGGCTATTGGAAAGGACTTAGTAGTAGAAAATGTGGTAGGTGCTTGGTCTCTTTCCTCAAGCTGGAGCAGTAGGCTAGAAACAATGGCGTCCAAGAACAAAAAAAAGATTGCAGAGATCCATCTTTTTTTTGGAAAATTACAAAACCAGAATTCCTCCACCTTGCTGAAGAAAACCACAGATCTAGACAAAATGTCTTGGAAAATGCTAACTTAGAAGTAAATTTTAAAACAAGATCCGTATGGATTTGCATGAGTTTTTTTTAAAAAAACTCTACCAAAGCACTCAAATGCAACAGATTTTTAAAAAAAAAAAATACTAAGAAAGCAAAGTAATAATTTCAAAATGAACTACTAGCATAACCAGACACACGATTACTGAAGTAGCTCTGATACCATATCGGAGCTGTTGCTAGAATCCAGATAACGCGAGTGCAATGGAGACATGATCACACAAGATGAACAAGTGCACACCATAAGATGCTAAAGCAATTTGAAAATAAGAAGATAAATTACACAAGACAAAAATGGAGAAAACCAAAATCTAATTATTCAACATGAAATGGCCAAAATGAAGAATACATATAGGAGAGCTAGTAAGTAACTCCTCCACAAATGGTGGTCAAAGCACCCCAAGAATAGACTCCTCCACAAAAGGTGGTCAAAGCACCCCAAGAATAGACTCCTCCAAAAAAGTTGGTGACAATGTGCCAAGAATAGAGAAGTAACTCCCATACCTAGAATATGAGTATCTTATGACATTCTTATGACACCTTATGACACAAATATGACACACAATCTCCACATAAGCTAGCCTATCCCACGAATGTAGGAAAACTCCATGTATGCACAAATATATAATATTCCTTAATTAATAAATAGGGAAAAATAAAAACCTACACTAATAAATACATGAGATTCACATAGTCAATAATGTCAGTACTGTAATATTACATGAGATGAGGTCAACATGTTCAAGGTATAATGTTTGAGCCTTGGTCACTATGTGCTAAAGTTCATAGAAGATTGATGGTGCATGTTTAATATGAGAAATGAGAATATGATACAGGATCACGGTGTTTGAGGTTTAAATTTAATAATTATTAATTGAATATTTCAATTTCAAAAGGAAAAACTAGTTCTCTATATTTTATTCATATCTTCTGATCTATGTAGAATTTGCTCATGGTATAAAAAGAGAACTTATAGAGGATTCCAAGGAACATTGATAAATATATATTTTATTATTTAATTGTGTATACAATAAAATATATTTAGGTTTAAATTTAACTTTGTGTTTATGAGTATTCGATAAGTGACTTGAGAATGATATTTGAGGTTGTATTGATGCTACTATTTTAATGTTTCATGTGTAATTAGCTATTGGGGAGTATTGTAAACTCCATGAGGCTGATCTATGTGAATTATGAATGTTTGATCAATCATATATAATATGAATAAAGGTTTATAAGTTGAATATGTATTCGTTCATGGTGACTATGTGCATAGAATGTTGTTTGAGAAATTTATGCTCAAGTAAAAGGGTACTATATTGGCTATTGGCACTTAAAGGTGACCTATAGATCATATGGAATTGGTCCATGCTTTTGGAAGTGGTCCTGTGTTTTTTTTTTTTTTTGATGAAGTGCTAAAGGAGTGAATGGGTTCACATGAGACATATAATAACTACAAGGGCCTTATTAAAAGGTGTAGCTACTTAAGGGTGACCCATAGATGTTATTATCGACCAATCACCCATATATGCTATCATATACGTATGAATATTGCTTTGAGTTATGTCTTAATGTGAGAGATGTCTTAATGGATAAGACATCTATAATGGCCAACCAAGGTGTTGATTATCATGTATGTTTTATAAATAGTGAAATCAAAGATGATGATTTCTAGACTTGAGTGAGAGACTTGGGAGAAATTTAAGAGAGGGTTGTGTTTGTGAAATGCAAAGTGAAGGAGGGGTAGATTTCCCTATGGATGATTTGAATAACATAATAGATTGAGGACTATTTCTATGACCTATAGGTCATAATTATGTTGAAATAATAGTGCTCTTGTAGATTGAGTATGGGCAACGGTAAAGAGTGATAATCAAAGGTCCATAATATGTTGTTGAAGACATCAATTCATAAGTGGATGTGTTATTGTGGTATATCAAAGTCTAAGGTGGTTTTAGCCTCTTTGTAAGGTGAAAATTGATAAAAGTATAGTTGTTGTTACAACTCAGCTTGATAGGTGTTGTAGCACCTTGTGGGATTGTAGTCTCACTAAATAAGGATTGTAGTTCCTTGATCATCTACATCTGGTCCAAATTGGTTCTTTTTATTATAGGATAGTAGCCCAATTGTATGTTTTAGTGAGTTTTCTCCCCCAAGATAATTTCCTACATATTTCAGGTGTTATGTGATTTATCTTGCATTGTTTCTCTTTCTCATTACTATGAATAATGTGTATCCTTCATGAATGCTTGTGGTAAAAAATTAGGTGTTTTTAGTGATCAAAATTGATTCACCTCTAATAATTATACCTCTAACACATGTGTCAATTTACTAATACTAAATTGAAAATAATTGACTCTTTTTCTAAACTATTAATTACAAGTGTTTATAAATGATATAAAAGTGAATAAAACATGTTGTAATTGATATAATAGAGCATAAAATTCAAAGAGGAAAATGCATGACCAAAGAACACTGCACCTAGGTGGCTATACAATAAGCACTTATAGATCAGTGTATCATAATTAATACTATGCTCAAATATATAACTTAGATAACATGTTAAAATGTACATAGGACAAACTAAAATAAGTACACATTTTATTTGGTTCAAAAAATGAAGGAATTTTAAAATGAATTCTATACCAAAAAGTCATGTATGTAGTTTTTAATTGACTTTTTAGATTACATTTTGATAATGAAAAGGATAATTTGATTTAAATGTTCAAATTCAAGCATCATATTGAAAAGGTTATGGGTAAAGATAGTCAAAAATAGAAAATGGTACCTATATGTGTTGAAATGGATAATGGAGTTGGACAGTCTAATACACTCATGTTAATGGGTTAGTGAGAAAGAAATAAAAATGCAATAGTTCAAATTGAATACAACCTATTTGTCTTTTGTTTACACTAATTAAAAGCCCATAACTCTTCCACATTGCTATGTGCTTGTTGACCCACTCCATATTATTAGTTTGAGAGGAAATTAATTAGTCTACAATGCATCATTGGTATTACCAAGCATAACATGGAAAATTATTTAATGGGATTTACCTACATAGAAAACATTTTATTACATCATAATTAATCCTATTTATATATTCATCCACAAATTCATGTAAAAGTAGTGAATAACCCTTAAACCATTCTCTAGTGAAGACAAGGCATGTATAAAAATGAATATACTCGTATATTGAATAACGGTTTACTCAAATGATAAAAAAAATCTCAAGATATTAAAAATGTGGAATGCTATTGAGACTCCTACACTTATATATATATATATATATATATATATATATATATATATATATATATATATATATAATGATATAATATAAAACTCATGTATGGGTTTGAAATACTTAGGTACCATATGCATACACCATAAACCATATACCATACACCATGTTCTACCTTATTTTAAATCTCTATTTGTAAAATTCCTTATTGACAAGAAAGTGCATGTACATCTATAAGAGGAATAAAAGGGTCCAACATAGAATTTTCATTATTAGGTTTCAAACCTCATATGCACATTTTTCCCATAGAATGTATTAGTAACCTAAGACTCATATTTGAGACATTCTTTCAAATAGATGATAGGCCTTGTGTATAACTTACCTAAGACAAACTGTTGGAGAAGTCAGTAAGCTTCCTCCTTCCATCTATGCCTGAATTATCTCCTTTCACATTTCATCCTATAGAGATCAAATATTGAATGCCATTACCCTTATCCTATCACTATTTTATTATACTAACACAGAGGATAATGATATGGAGAATGAAACATAATGTGCCTTGTGTGAAATAATAAAATGTAATGGAATGGATAAATCATTCAAAGCATTATGAAAATTAAATTACTATGCAGGTCTCCATTTGGGATAATTTTCCATGCTAGATGAGTTAAGGTCCTAGTATCAGTTACTACATTAATGATGTGTCAGTGAGATTCATGTTATCCCCTTGCAGTGATTTTCCCTGATGGATGATGGTTGTGGTTATGTCGCATTGGTGGTGGTGTTGGTGGTCAAGTCACTAATGGTTTTAGAGGTAATTATACTAGGTAGTTTAAAAAGATGTAATTGGAAGAGCATATGATAATGATAGAGCTTAACCAGTATGTACCAATACCTAGTGCATGTTGGTCATCATTGATCATCAAGTTGTTGGTCTCTGTCAGTTATCAAAATCTTATAACTAACTAAAGTTAAACCAAAAAAATCCGTAGTTAATTTTTATGTGAACACCTTTGCTTCATTCTAGCCATCCCTACCATCATCACCACCACCTTCATCACCAATAAATAATAACCATTGACCAAACCTCAAACTGTGACTATGTAGGTGTCACTAAAATTTTCATGTGGCATGAACCCAATGTGGCATGCAAGAAATTTGATGGTAGTACTAGATTATCATGCCATAATATGGTGATAATCATGCCCTCTTAGCATTTCCTTAATTTCATATGGCTTACTATTAATTGGGTAATGTCAAGCCTAAAGGCCAAACAAATGTCCTTCACCACTCGATAATTTTTAGATCCAATGTGGAAGGAGATAGCTCAAGTGGAGGTAGTTGGAACAAGAGAAAATGATTTGGTGTTTAATCCTAGATTTTGTGTTAGTAAAAAATTAAGGTAAAATTTAGAAGGTTTTATCATTTTCATCGGGTCAAATAGGTGGGTCAAGATAAATACACTGAATAAAGTGATTATTTCATTCCATTTGATGCTTTTGTATGCCCCTGTTCAATATTACCCTTAATTATCTATATACTATGTCTTAACACACAATGATTTACATTATTGTGAACTATGTTTATTAAATCTACACAACTTCAAACACTTAAATTTTTTCAAACACCTTAGAGAATTGGAAATATTTTTATAACCATTATTCTTGAGTTTTTACTTAGTTTAAAAAATACACATACTCGGTCCTCATTTTCATAGGAAATAGAGTTGTATTGTTCAAACATAGAACATCCTTTAACAGATGGTCATTTTAAAGGACAAAAGAAAGCAAATCTCAATGTTACCTTATTCAAATGTGTATATGACCCTACATAAACTTGAATCACTAACTTATTTATGATAAATTCATTCATATTTATGATCATTGGGCCAGTGAACATTGAATAACCTAAACAAGAAAATTAATCCTAAAGTTTCTTAAAAATGTGAAAAAATCAAATCCATAACTTATTAACATAGGCAAAATCCAAATCATACGAAGCACGAATAGGTATGGGGGAAAAAAGAAAATTCTTTAGATAATCACATTTACAATGTGTTCATAATACTCATTTTCATATATTATTTAGATGACAATGAAAATAAAAGAATGTAAGATTTTAATAAATCCTTTAAAAAGGCATTTGTCTTCAATTTACCTATATCTATTGTTTCTCGGGCCCTATTTCTCCTTGCCAAAAGCCCACTAGATATAAGGTCAGGTTTGCTGAGCATTTTGTATTTATTAATATATTATTTTTATAAATAAATACAATCTTATATGTAGGGTCATTTGCACTATGAATTTAGAGGAAAAGAGATGTTCAACAGGGTAGAACAGGGTGTATAGGACCCTCTAGTATTTTCCAAGCTGTAATATCTTGAGATATATTTTTTATTCATGTGTTTTTATTCACCATTTCATGTGTATTTATGCTTAAAAGTGCCTAAATGTACTCTATTCTTTGTGATGGGGTCATCATGTATGTGTGCTTTTAAGTACATTGAAAGTGTTACTCTTATCATATTTCATGTGTTTGTCCAGACTTCCACAAAATAAGAGTGTGTGAATCCATGTTTGTTATACTCCCATTTTAGGGTGAATAAGATCATTTATAATATTTTCCAAAATTTAATATATTGAGATATTTTTATAGTAAATGTGTTTTTATTCACCATTTCCAATGTATTTATGCTTTCAAGTGCCTAAATGTACTATATTATTTGTGATTGGGTCATCGATGTATGCATGATTTTAAGTACATTGAAAGTGTTATTCTAATCATATTTCATGTGTATGTGTAGACTTCCACAAAGTAAGACTGTGTGAATACATGTTTTTGTTTATTTTACTCCCATTATACTATGCAATGTATTATTTTTATAGTTGACTTCATTAAAAATGTTTAGTGAGCTTATTAAATATTGCCATCAATGTCTTTCATAGAAGCTACAACCGAAATTAATTTTTTTACATACAATATCAATTGACTTAATATTATAGGATATAAATATATTAATTCAAACCTTTCAAATTTGCAATAGGCATGTTTTGGTTTTTTTAAAGTTGTCAAAGTGTAATGTATCCATTACATTTTCTCTATCTCATCTACTACATACAAAGCTTAATTTAGCTTGTCCTTAAATCACCACATGAGGCATTTCCATATTATATATATTGTTTCCAAATGAATTTGTATGTTAAGTTTTTATAATGTGAAAAGAATCTTTGATTTGGAATGTTACACTATTTACAAAAAATATATGCCTTCTCATATGTACATTTCCTTGTTGGAGGCTCATAATATATACAATCAATATAGTGTGTCAATTTCATGAATATTGGTTTCCCTAATTATTTTTTGACTACTATATTACATTGCCAACTATTTGGATTACCCTAACCATTGACACACTATTGTACTATCATGGTGACCTTTACAATGATTTCTACAAGCATTTCATTATTAAGGGTTAGTGTTGTAAAGCATATTCTTAACTTGTTTGAGTGCATGTTGTTGTTTGTTGGCAACTAATACTATGAATTTTAAATTCTATACATTTAAGATGGATGGGTGGGTATTAGATGATTGCCTTAAATAACTTTATGCTAAGACAAAAAAAATGGTATGTATTTGTAGCTACTATACTTGAATGTGAATTTGAGTTTTATTTTTCAAATTAACGTTAATCTACTATGACATGCATTACATTAGGAGGAATAAGTTAGTTGGAAGTCCTCATTAGGTGAAAGTTCTCATTTTAGACATTCCCCTTACCCCCTCAGAGATCAAAGGAGGAATCTATATGGCACATCCATAATTGGGGATAGTATTTACACTGTTATGAAATAGCCATCCCCTACCCATGAACAACCATGGTTGAAATCCTAGTGCGGGAAGGAATAATTACCAAATAAAGATACAAACAACGTGAAAACATAAGTAATTTTATTAATGATCCATGTATTTTTAATGCCTTATTTAATATTCTTGTTGCATATTTGAAATGCTTAATATTTATGAACTATGCAACCCTCTTTTGATTTGTTGCATTGCCCTTTTTTAATACTATAGGAAGATGGGGTGGACTAGATTGAAGGTGAAGAGGGTGCCCTCAAAGCACTCAATGACTATTTCTCAAGATATGTATGGGAACTTTTGGCTTCCCTTAATGTTTGATTTCTCCTCATGTTAAATAATGTTTCTTTCTTCCCTCTTACAATGATTAAAATTACAATAATTTTAATTGACACACCATGATTTTTTCTATGTTGTTTTTGTTTTGTGTTTTAGTTAGAAAGGGTGGAGTGGATCCATGTTGATGTAGCTAATAGTCACTTGCATAATGAATCTATCCCTATAAATATGAATATTTTTTGTACTCTCTCTTTCATTTTCCATGTTCAATAATTGTGAACCATGAATCCCTATATTTATATGTTATACCTTTTTTAATACTATAGGTGGAGGGGTTGGAGTAGACCAAAGGTGAAGAAGGTATCACCAAATCATCCAATGATATTTTCTTAAGAGATATATGGGAACATTTAGCTTCTCTTAATGTTTGATTACTCCTCGTCTTAAATAATTTTTCTTTCTTCCCTCTTACAAAAGACAAGATTAGAATTCTCTTGACACACTATATAGTCTTTTATCTTTTTTATGTTTTCTATTTTAGTTGGAAGGGGTGGAGTAAAGCCACATGGACATGGTTGATAGTCACCTACATAATGACTTCATCCCTAAAAATGAGCATATTTTTTCTAGTCTCTCTTTCATTTGACATGCTCATAGCACTGTGTTTATTGAAGTTAGAATTCTCTTGTCACACTATATAGTCTTTTATCTTTTTTATGTTTGGTGTTTTAGTTGGAAGGGGTGGAGCGAAGCCACATGGACATGGTTGATAGTCACCTAAATAATGACTTCATCCCTAAAAATGTGCATATTTTTTCTAGTCTCTCTTTCATTTGACATGCTCATAGCACTGTACACACACACACACACACACACACACACACACTCACACACACACACACACACACATGTATGTATGTATGTATGTATGTATGTATGTATGTATACCTATGTAATAAGAGGAAGTGTATTCATATGACCTAGATGTCAATGATAATGAGGATGTTGATGATGATGGTGGTGGTGATAGGTTTCTGGATGATTCACAATATTAAATGGAAGAGGAGTCAAATGTTGTAAGAACATTTAATTGTCTTTGATGACAGTATCTTATGTTTATTGTTATATGATTTTAACATTTTATTATGCTTGATAACATTATATTTTGTTTATTGATTTATGACTTTAACCTCACATCTCTTCCTTATTCAATGATAGTATGTAAGTGAGTATAGAATTGAGGATTAGGGTATTATGAGGTAGAATGTGTACCTTTGCTTGTTGAGGCCATGTGACATGATTAGAGATGATAGTGGCCATTCATTTTGGTCATGAGAAAAACATAAAACTCATCATCATAATATTCATGGTTGCTAACCCATTCCAAAGAGGCCCCCTAGGCATGATGAAAGATGGAAATGTAAGCCTAAGGGAAGAGAAATCAACAAAAGGAAAATAGAAAGGAGGTAAATAGACCAATTCTTGAAAAATTAAATCATTAGCAAAAGAGATAGGCTAGAAAGATCATGGCAGGTTAGGGAGGATGCATTTGAGTTATGTTATATCAACGAGATAGCCTTGAAGTATATCGATGATAAGATGGTTGCATATGATTAAATTGAAAACATGGCATGGAGAAGGTAAGCCTACAATCTAGAAAGAGAATATCATCAACAAATGGATTGAGAAAGAGAATGGGTGGAACAACATCAAGGTGCATGCAATAATAGACCTCAAGTTAAATGCATTATATTTATTAGTTTTCACAAAGTTAATTTTAAGATAAATTTAGATTAATCAATATTGATATTCATATTTCTACAATAATCACCATTTCAATTATAGAGGGACAACCCTCAAGCCCATTCTAGTGATGAGTATAATATTTCTCTGAGAGAAATGCATTTGTAGAATTGTAGATATATTCATCAGGTGGATGTAACAAATGAAAGTGTGCATGATAGGTTACATCAAAAGTCGATATTGTACCTCTTACAATTATAATGCATTATATGCAGTCTTATTTATTCCACATATCTTTCTTCAACCCTTCTATTATATATTTTGATACTGTTGTATATTGTAATTGCATATAGGCTTTTGGTGGAGACGAGTTAGCATAGTCATAGGCATGGATGGAACATGTTTAGGAGGTATGATAGTTACTTATTATTTACCAAAATTGATAAGTTTATTCTTCATGTTGGTTTCTTATTCTTACATTTTGTCAAGATTTGTAAACTACACATTTTCAAATGTGTAAAAGGTGACATGTATGTACGTGCATTTATGTCATTGACCACTTCTATTTTTTTTTAAATTTATAGAAGCCTAATGGCCATGGCATGAACATTGATATTGCTTTACAGTTACTAGATTGGAAACTATAATTTATATACATACATTTTGGTATAATATACAAAATCAAACTTGTAATATACAAATTGCTCCAGAGTCTCTAAAACCCACACTGAATTGAAGGGATCATGTGTATCATAAAAAGAGTAGGGAAAGAATAGTTGGTAGAGACATCACCTTTGACTACAAGTTTGACCAATGACAAGTTGAAAAATGCTCTTACATCTCCAAATGTGATAGCACACCACACAAAAGGAAACAACAAAACTTTTCAATCTAACTATAGGTTTGACCAATTGTAATTGAGATATGAAAGTCCATGATGGTAAATGTGAAGTGAGATATAATTTAACAAGTTGATAAATCATCACTTGCCTCTCAATTTTTTGATCCTATAGAAGTCAACATGAATAGTGAATGGAAAAAAAATTTAGGGAGAAAAGTAAAACCACAAATTGTAAATTGTAATTGGCAATCCCATTCTTAGTGGATCCTAGAAAGCTATATGAAACACTCAAAACTAGTCCACGTGCTCTCAGAAAATTTAGGTGATGACTTGAAGGAAGTTAATATAGTATATGTACATTCAAAACCAATGATTTTTGGCTTCAATAAATAATATGGAATAGGCTGGAAAAGTGGAAAAATATTGTGGCCTCATGTCATTCATGGTCATTATGTAGATATAGGTTATGTATCCTACCTTATTTCTATTGATATCAACATTCTCATGGTTTTGATAGGTCATTCCTTAGGCCAAAATAAGATGAAAAAAATATTAAAACATGAATTGCATAGGAAGGATCAATTCTATGTGAATATGGGTTTTCTACTGATTGAAGGACTTGATCATACATTATTGTTTAGAATTCTATGTGAAGCAGAAGGATCAGGGGAACCTGTAGTCATACCCATGAGTGTTGTGTTCAATGCTCAAAATTTTGAAGTAGAATTTGTATAAGCATCACTTCTTTGGGCATGACAAACTATAAATAATGTTTCATTGGAACTTTTAGTTAATATCACAAAGTCTAGCTTATTTTTGGAGAATATCATCCATCAAATCTTTAGCCCTCCTATAATATCTTTTGATAGGTTCATCCCATCCTTATATCGACATACATTAGTTTAAATTAAATACAAGTAAATGTGAAGGATCTTTTTATGTTCATTATAGTCAATTCGGTATAGCTTTTCAAAATGCTTCTTTTGGGATTTAAATAAATAGAGAAAAATCAAACATAGTAATAGGTCATGATGATTAATTCAGAAGGCAAATATTTTCCCCTATCATTAATTTAGGATGTAACAGTTTAGATATAAAAAACAATAATATGATTATAGGTAGTAGTAAGATTAATAATTGGAATGCAAATAACCCATCTACATGAACAGATGGGTTCAAGCTTTGGAAAGTAGGTTTTATAAATGATGTTGATGAGATAAAGGCCCCTTCCTTGTAATCTATGGCTCATGACAAAATCCTAAGAATGCAAATCAATATTTCAATGGAAACATTTGTCATCAATGAGCTTGGTGCGGATCACAAACTTATACAGCTTCTCATCTTCAAGCCTTGTCAATATCAAATATATAGATAAATGTTGAGAAAATGTGATCACATAGGTTTATATTGAATATCACGATAATCATTGCAAATAAATAATAGATGTTAGGGTTAGTGTATGGGTCCTTGAATGTTTTTAAATAGAAGAATGGATTTTTAAGAGATGTTAATATGTTATAATAATTTTTACATCAACAAAATTATCATTAGAGGAATGATGGAAACAATCACCTTTTTCAAAATCAATATTTGGTAAAATAAAAGGAAAGGAAAATAGAATAATGTTTGCATGCCCAGCCATCTGATAATTTAGTTAGGGAACTAGATTTGGTAATTAACCATGGGGAAATGAAGCAGGCCAATACAGCTCTATGTCTTAATATTTACATACATGGTCCACAAATAGGTATAGATTTTTGAGTTGAGGCATCATACAAAGAAACACTGCATTTTATAAAATGTCCTCTACAAATACTTTTTAAACCAATTGGAATGGAGTTAGGAGCAAAGTCAAGAAATTACATGTTTTAAAAGTTGTAAGTGAGGCTCCCAAATTCCTCAAGAGTTTTTGGTTAGAGTTGGAACTTGTAAATTACACTTCTTAAAAATGTAAGTTGTAATGTGCAGTCAACTCTCCCAAACCCACGAGTTTACTTAACATGGAAAAATTCAACTCCATGGTGATTTTGAGGAGGAATACAATTTTTCAATTTTAAAAATGTGAAAATTACAAATTACACTTAAATCTCTCAAACCTAAAAGTCAATGCTAGTCAAACATGGGGTCCTAGTTTAAGGCACAACTTTCAAGGTTGCTTGAAATTTTGCATTTGGGAAAATTGAAAATTTCACTTAGAGTTCCAATATCCTTGAGGGAACTTTTGAGTGGAATTAAAACTTTTTATTTGTTAAAATTACAAATTGTGTTTGAATTTCTCAGCTCCCTAAGGGAAGTTTTGAAGGGAACTACAATTATAAATTATAAGTTACAAATTTGTAAATTAAAATTTACATTTGGAGTTCCCAGTTCCCCACAGGAACTTTTGAGGGGTATTGTAACTATAAATTTGAAGTTGCAAATTTGTAAATTATAATTTGCACTTTTACTTACCAGTTCCCTAAAAGAACTTTTGAGGGGAACTACAAATAAAAATTTTAATTTTCACTTGAAGTTCCCAATTCTATACGATAACTTTTCAAGGGAATTGCAAATGCAAATTAAAAGTTACAAATTTGTAAATTGTAAATGTGTTGTTGAGTTTTGAATTACCTGAAAGAAATAAAAGTTCAAAATTACAAATGGGACCATAACTTCTCCAAAAGGCTAACAAGTGGAAAGTAATGTATTTAAGCATTAAATTTTTTTTGAGGCAACCCTAAAAGTCAAAAATGTGAAAAATCAAAGTGTTGGATTACATATTGAAGAAAAAGTGTAAAAAGGTAAAAAAAACCTAAGTTTTGCATTTTCCATTGTTTTGCTTATTAAAACACCTCCATGAGAAGAATATTAAGGTTTACAAGGTCAAGGTGGGCCATTGGAGAAAGATCATTCAAGTGGCCATGAATATATAATATTTTGATGAAATCATTGTAAATCAAGGGTGTTATTTGGCATGCATAGGATATAGGGCACATGTCTAAAAGTTTTTAGTTATATTAATGAGTGGTAAAAAACACATCCACGTAGTTGCACAAGAACACAAAGGGTTTGTTTGGCTCCAAATGTGAATATTCTCCTTAAATATCATGTAAAATAGATTTCCAACCAAGAAATCAAAGGGTTTGCTCCAAATCTTCACCATTAAATGTAAAATCAATTACAAAAATGATTTCCTTTATAAATGCATGAATATTCTAGTCATGGAAAGGAACATATTCTAGCTAGAAGCATCTTTGTTGAAATTTGAGAGTTTTGTACAAGTTTTTAATAATGTAAATTGTAAGTCATATTCCTAGATTTTAAAAGTAGTGAAAAATTTTATAAAAAAGGGCTTCTCATCTTTTATAAGGTTGTTATTGGTCTTTCAATTTTCCTAAGTTTAGGCTCTTCAAAATTTTGGGATACATTTCTATGTGTGTATTATCTTTCTTGCTATGTTGGTTGCATCTATATATGCATTAACAACCTATGAGATCATGTTTATGTCTACCTTGTTAAAAGGGAAAACTCACCATGCTTGTCCACATGCAAACATTATGGAAAATTAATGTATGTAAGGTTTAATTGTAAAGTTAATGAAACTACTTGTGTTTTTTACTCTTTCTTATGGATGAAGTGCAAAGATATGTTTTACAAAAGTTGTTGATTAGATATCTGGTTCTATGCTCATTACTTGTTATCCTCATAGTATTAGATCTAGGTTATAAACCCCTTTCTACATTGTGATTTGAAAACATGTTCTTGATAACCTCTTAAGGGGACCTTGGATTTATGAATTTGATAAGAAAAAGTAGTTAAATCTCTAGTTATAGTGTATATATTAGGGTTTCATAAAATCATGTGGATATTTGCATTTCATTGACACCAATAAATGTAAATCACTCCTAGTATTTTCCATAGCTTGCATGTTAGTTTTCTGCATTTTTGCAAAGGAATAATTTCATGAATTTTGAAGGAATCACTACTATTTAGAAACCACTAGCACACCACTATTTTTTATAACTATCAAAATTATCATACCTATCCTACCCAACACACAATACATCTATTTCATGTATTATATGTGTTATTTTCCTTCAAATCTATAATAAATGTATACTTAAAATGTGTGTGTATTTTGATCTTTAAATCCCAGCATTGCAATCTTTTCTTTGGCCCCTATTGTTAATTTTTTTTATTGAAATAAACGTTGAATGCATATACACATCTATATTTAATAGCTTTTATTTGACATAATGCATTTATACATTCCATGTGACAACCCTTCCAAGGTGGAGTTTGAAACTTTAGTTATGACCTAGTTAGACCTATGTTTTTGTGCCAAAATTCCCCATAAATATTAAATTGTAGTATCCCTCCATGTGATAAATTACCCCGTAGGTCCTGTCACCTTGGTTCAAGAAGAGCTATAAATAGTAGAGAGCTGACCATACCCATTGTTGATGTTTTCCAATCATTTCATACATTTGGTCCATCCATGTGCCAAACCCTTCCCCATCTATAATGAAATATATGTGGGTATATCATCCACATTTGTTATTTTTCTCTAGTGTGAAACATTGAGTGAAAGAGGTTGACACATGGGAACCAACAAAGTGTTTAAGTTAAAATAAGATATATGGAAAATTATCTACGTGCATATTCTCTAGGAGAGGTATTTATATTGATACATATGACCCTAGCAGATATATTCACTCAACAAAATTTTATTCATAGACAAAGGCATTGGATATAGTTTTTGGTTGAGTATGCTTTCGAAATTGCTTACATAAAATGGAAGATGAAGGAAGTTGTGGATGCAACTGGTAAATTTTCAAATCTACATTCCATTTTAATTGTCAAAGACAACATGATATTCCATATTTTATAACTTCAAAAGAATAAGGTGTTGAATAAAAATGTTATGACAAGACTTTAGGATAGAAAGATTAAGTCTCAACCAATGTATAGTGGTTTTTAATATTAAATGATGGAATCTTATTATACCAATAATGTATCTATGTTCTAAGTGGTGGAGTAGAAAAGGATAAAATCTTATTTAAAACACAATAGGTATTCTATTTGATTATTTAGGGAAAATAAAATGTATGGAGGTTTGTGAAATTTATATTACTGGATAGGAATGAAATGGGACATGGCTGAGTATGTATAATGATGCTTATAATGTCAAAAAATGAAATATAAACATTTATATCTTGCCTTATTTATGTACCCTCATGACATCCCCACATAAAAATGGGATGTGGTGTTCATGGATTTCATCATTTGGCTTCCACTTAGTAGAGACATAATGCCATTTTAGTAGTTGTTTATTAACTACCTAAGGTCACATATTTTATATACACCAAGGACACCTTTGAGGTAGAGTATATTTACAAACTATATGTAGATTATATTTTATAGTTACATGATGTTCCACTCAAGATTTTATATAGCAATTCTTTGTTCACATCTCACTTTTCAACCATATTTTAGGTAAATTTGGGCACAAATATGATATTTTTCACAACAAACCATCATCAAATGGATGTGCAAGATGAAAGGGTTAATCAATTCCTAGAGGACATGTTATGAACATATATCATGGATGAATAATATCATTCAGATAACTATTTACCCTTGGTATAATTTATATGTAATAATAGCTACCATAAATCCATCGATAAGACCCCATATGTATAATTTTATGGATGAACTTGCATAAATCCTTTGATTTAGAACAAGCTCAATGACCATGTTTTTATTTGTCCCAATCTAGTAAAATACATGGAAAAAAATTATGCAGTTTTAATATAGTAAAATTGATGGAATAAAAAGTTCTGTAATCTTGATATGGTAAAAGAGAAGGAAGAAAAATGATTATGTAGATTTAATAGTAACTCAAGGAAGCACAAGGAAATTTGAACTTTTGAGATTGGAGACTTGGTGTTCTTGTGAGTAGAGCCACATAACAATGCATGAATGGTTGGTGGTGGACCTAAGTCATCACAATGGTTTGTAGGAGTGTTCAATATTTTGGAGTGAATTTACCCAGTTACATACCCACTTACCTTGCCACCCCACATCCACATGATGCGTGATGTTTTTATAATTTATTATTAATAAATTATGTACCTGACCCATAACATGATCTTGAGTAGTCTTATTTACAGATGGATGCAGATTCTATCAATTAAGATTTCACCATTATTCTTGACTAATGATACAACTTATTTATACACGTATTTATACATAAAACATATAGGATAAAGTTTATTGAAGGGTTGAGTATGTAATGTCCCACCATGAGACACCTATTTTGTAACCATGCAATTTAGATTCATAATTATTATAATGTTATGCATTTATGAATTTTGTTATCCTTGATTAAAATAGTGTAAATAATAATAAATTAATTATTATACACTAATATGCACATTTGGATGTACAAATATGTTAAACTATGTGATTATGAGATCATAATTACAAATAAACACTTTATTACTTTACGAGATTTTATATTTCTCTCTTAGATGAAGATGTGGAATTTAAATTATCAATTGAAATGAGTATGTAAAAATGCTTTTTGGTATCAATAATTTATGATATTGATTATCATGATTTTTGACTCACCTTGTTATACCATAAAGGTACTATGAAAAATCTATTTCTTTTGAAGTTGACAAAAAATGGTATAAAAAAATATTGATGTTGAGATGAGTTGGTAAGGATCTACACATTTTTTATTATAGTGACATTTGAGTTGATGCAGTGTAGTGGGATCTCCAACACCAGATACTCACATTGCATATTGTAGGATACACAACAATGTGATCTCTTAGATAAATGGTAATGTTAAAATGGATGCAAGTGTAAATACATTACTTAGATATGGATTGGTTATATCATCTTGATGAAATGAAAAATAAATAAATAAAAAAGAGTTATAATAAAATTTCATGTGTTTTGTAGTCACCAACATGGAAATGTGGTAAAATAGAAAAAGTGACATTCAATACAAAAATGAAAATGGAAGAGACTTCCATCCTAATGAAAAATGTAAACTATCATTGAGTAAACAAAAGATCCTAACTATTAGTAAGAATAATAAATGAGAAGAGTTGGAGATCTAAAAACAACAACTATAATCCATGAGTGGGTGAGGAAATGAATAATGTCCATCTTGATTCTTATCCTAAGACTAACATAAGTAGACTCAGAACATTAAGATACCTTATAGAATTAAAAACATGAATAAAAAGTACACATGCATTATTAAATGCAAGCATATATTTGGTATAAAAAAATACAATAGAAATTAATAACCTTCTTGTGTAACTTAAACAAAGGAAATGAACCATAATAAGGATAAAGGGAAAGCCAGTTCTAAGGAAGAACGGAAAAGAAGAAGATTGGAAATGAAATAATAGAGTAGGGAATAAATTCACATCCTATTGTTGTATAAAATGTAATGTCTAAAGGATAAGATAAATTTTATAATATTTGAAATTTATTTGCATTATTGTTAGTATTCTTTATGGACCTTTGCATCTTTAAAAGTAGCGATTGGTTTGTTTTATTTATAATTGTCTTTTCCTTCTCCTTGATTTTTATTTTCCATTATTTCTAATTTCTTTGGGTTGGCTAAATAATGATAAGAACAGATATTTACATCTAGAAGTTCAGTTGGGTTAACCAACATAATTTATTTATGAAGCATAAAGGCCTCTACTATGGCATGGGAGGGGCGGTTAAGTCTTAGACTAGTGTCTTTGAAAGATATCAGCTCCCATGAGATTTGATGTCTCCACTATACAAAAGCATATTCCTTAATATGCATGTGATAAAATCCTAGACAACACTTAGATGTTGAGGAGTTGTGGGTTTTCCAAACCATGTATTCATTGTGATGTTTTTCAACCTTAGAGTAATTCATCTTGATTTGATGTTGTTTTGATTTTACCTATGTTGACTTGGTCAAATTTTATTGATTAATGTTGTAAATCCATATGTTCTTATTCATCATGAGTCATTGTCGTTAATTTATGGAACCATGTGGTAGTAGTTAGTTTGTGCTCGCTAGATTAGTAAATCAGATTTATGAATGAAAATAAAGAATGTATCAATATAAATTTAGAATAAAATGTTGAGTCAAAGAAAAGTGGGTTATGTAATGAATAATCAATAGAGTAGTCAAGGGATTCAACATTACCTATTTTGGTAAATATGCATTCTCCATGAGTGTGGCTAGGTGGAACATGATACCAAATCATCTCTTCGTTCAGTATTTAAATATGCACTAGAAATCCAGTCACAAGCAATGAACTTCAATAATGTGGTGTGCATGTTCTTACATTCCTTTTTGATTTTACAACGTTAAGAAAAGATGATAAATTGTGTTTAGTTTCCATTTTAGTAAGAAATGAATCCTTGGTCTTTACTTTATATTTTTACATTTAAACCATTGAAATCATAAGAATGTTGTTGAATGCATATGAGACAGAAAAATCAAACAATCACTGTACTAACATGATAATTAACAAGGAGAAGTTATCTTTGTTTCCATCTTAAGGAACATATTATTGAATTTTAGTAAATCAATAGCTGTTTGTTTATAAATAGAAAATTCGCCCATATAAAACAAGTGAATAAAATATATTGACAATCCTAACCTTGAATATAAATAAATCATAATAATTTAATATATGAAATCATCGCTTTTAGGCTTTTATATATATTTTTCCTAAATAAATATGATACAAAATTTGATAAAATAGAGTAATCTCATCAATCGATAAACTATATAAAATCAACGATTTTGTGCAATTTATATCATGTAAGCTAAAAAAATTCGATGTTTGTATCCTTAACTATACTCATAACCTCATATGAACTCCTTTCAGATTTCCCCTGCTGGATTGTATTTATTTTGGGAAAGGACGACGACAAAGTTTGAATACTAAGACTTAACTAAGTCTTTGTCTTATCGCACTTTCTTAAAAGTTTTCACGTTTTTATTTTGATAAAATCCCTTACGCTATGAATTTAAACATGCCCTCCCGAAATATCGAAGTATTTAGGAAGCTGGATACATGACTTCTTTTAGTTGACAAAGCCTCATATATATTGGGTTTTATTTAAATTCCTTTCGTGACTCGCGAGATGGCGATACGCTATGAGATGTGATTGCCTCGCATCCTCACAATTTCTGGTCACTTTAATACTTTTAAGAAACTAGGTGATCTCAAGGCCACTAAAATGTGACATATTGCTGGCAACGATTGTGTCACATATCGATAGCCCTCAATCTCTATGCAGGCACCATTCTGTTGACTCGTACCCTGAAAACAGTTCTAATCTCTATGCAGGCACCGCTCTGTTGTAGCGTGAATGATGCAAATCCGCAAAATTGAGCCAAGTGGATACGAGTAACGACAATCAATGGTCCTTCGAGTAGAGTTCGGTTCACGATTAAGGAAATTTACTAACGTTCAATTTAATGTTTTGATGAAATTAAAATAACTTTTAGGGTTAATTGATATTTTTCGCGAGATGTTTTATATGAGTAATATTATAACTATTTTATATGATTTCCGATATTTTAAGTCCGGGACAATTCAGATGAATAGTTTATCTCGAGATTACATTTTTAAGTTTAGGAGTGTAATTTAATGTGTTAGTATTTTCTTAATACATATATTTTAGTTATATTTAACAAATATAATTAATTTTAAATATTTTTCAAAAAACATATTTTCTTGTGAATATGCATAATTCTATAAAATATTATTATTATTATATTTTATTATTTTAAGAAGAAAAAAATATAATTAATTTTATAGTAGAACATGAAATTGTTAAAATAATGTAAGGTAACTTACATTTATTTTAAAAATATTAATATTATTTTATAATTAATTTTTTTAAACTTATAATATTAAATTAATTAAGTTTAAATTAAGTAATATAAGTGATGTTCTTGATTTGCATATTGTCAATCTTTTTTTTAATGTGTTTTCAATGTTTATCTCTAGCTTATTTTCCTCAATATGTAATTCACGTTTGTTTTAGCTTATGTTTAAATCCCATATTAATCAGTTTTGTGTGTTCCTATCTTTCTCCGTTTTCTACTTTTAGAATTTTAATGTTGACTTAGGTAAATACATTATTTTTATTTTAATTAAACTATTATCTATAAATAGTTTGTGATATCTTAAATACATATATGTAAAATGTTTGCACATGCGTGATACAAAAATCTAACATTTAATATAAACACCTCAAAGTTCATATTTATATAGTTACGGTTGTTTATAAAAAGATATATTATAAATATTAATCTAATTTTTTATACATTCATTTTCATTTTATTTAATGCTATATTTAAACAAGAAATAGACAGTAACACTATATCAATAAAATATTAAGTTATATATGATGTATTTTATTTGAAATAAACTTATGGAATCCTTCTTCGTATATACATTTGTTCCTCCAATGATTTCAATATTTTATTTATTTACTCGTTTTCCACTCTTTAATCTCTCAAAACAATGATATGTGAAAAGATGTGTGATCCTCAAACTATGTAACAACTTGATACATGATATAGTTTTAAAGATCGAACTTTGTCTTTTTATAAATCCTTTATCAATTGAAGATTTCTTAAGTTTCATTCCTTGTGAATTTTGTGTTTTCAATGCAATTACAATTACAAATTCAATTAACACATGTGATCCCTTTTTATAAGAATCATTATAATTTTCATTGGATTTGCATCAACAAAAGGAATACTTATGTATTTATCAAATTAAACCATTACAAACACAAGTATTTCAAGTAATTCAACTCTAGATTTGTACAAAAGGTTAGTCAAAAGTACATTATTTCTCATTAAGAATTTAAAAGATTTGTCTTTTTAATGATGTCTCATCCACAAATATACTCTAATGGATATTTTAGTGTGGATTTTAAGAAACATGTCATTAAAAAGTGTTGTTTAGTCTACAATGTCAAGCCTTTTAAATATGAAATCTTTTGAAATGTCACGCCATTAGAGGTATGTGATGTTCTACATGTAAAAATATATATTTACCTTCATTTTGTGTATGAATAGAATTTTATAATTGTTTTTATATATATTGATGATATGATATACTACATAGCATAAATAATTTCTAAGTTGTAAGCCATTACCACCAAACAATATACGAGCTTAATCAAATTTACTAACAAGTTTGTTTTTTTTATGTTGATAATTAAAAGTGAAAACATCCTTATGACACCAATTCATATCAAATATCCTTTTATATAAATAGATACAAAACAATTGAGCCCTAAGTTATAATAATACAAGGATATCCTTTAGTCACTCAAGGAAATACTTGCATATTGTATGACTAAACATACTATTGATTTGATTTTTGGACGAACTCTACCTAATTTCTCTTTATGCCATATATAATTTATAAGGAAATACCTGCATAGTGTATGAATAAACATACTATTGATTTGATTTTTGGATGAACTCTACCTAATTTCTCTTTATGTCATATATAATTTATAAGGAATGAAGATAAAAAATAATGTATCCATGAAATTGTGGATAAATGATAAATTAGACTTAGTTTATTCCCTTGTGGCAACCAAATTGTACATGCACCAAAGAAAAAATACACGTGGAGTTTGTTCATCAACTTCAATATTCTCAAATAGATGAAAGTAACTAATGTATAACTTATTATATGTATTTAACATCTATTAGACTATATTTTTGGTATGAATTTATTAATCAAAATCTATATTAACTTTAAGTATCATCATATTTTTTTCAAACCTTTAAACATATTGAAAATAATGTTTTTAACTTGTTGGTTATGCCCTTTAAATAAAATAATGGACTTACTACATTCATATTGATGATGAATGATACTCTTAATCCCATGCACATCTATGTCATATTGAACAAGTTTTTTAAACTTTGTATAAAACTATTTTGAAAGCTAATTTGGAACAATTAAATGCTCATTTACGATGATAAAGAAATAATATTTGGGTTACTTTATATATGCAGAAGTATTTCATAGGGTGATAGACAAGAATGTATTCATTTAGGAATGGCAAGAAAAAAATAATCTCCTATAGATTTGTAGCTTATTGGGATTAGGGAAAAAGTAAAATATATTTTTATTTTGTTTCTTTCATGTAGTATTGCATTTAAACCAAAACTAAAATGAATTTATAGTAATTTTGTGTTTAAATTTGGGTTTTTACGATTGGTAACGTGACATTTTCATCAACCATTTTTCATAATGCTAAATGGAAAAATTTCGTAATATTTTTTTTAATAAAGATATAACACCTACAATATAATATCAATAGTCTTACCATAGGTTTTCAAATTTTGATGCAAATTGTGTTAGATTTTGTATTAATTACATGAATGATTTAAATGAAGCATTGATTATGTGTGTAACCAAAAGGAGGCTCGATGCAAAGTGTGATGTAAAATTTCATTCAAAATTTTCTTAGATTTTTGTGATAATAACACCTTTCTAAAAATTAAAATTCAAAACTATAAAACAATTACATTAAACTTGCCATAGGTTACAAAAATAAACTCCCATTATATGATTGGTGTAATTCTCTATGCTTGAATTAATAAATATTTGATTTAAGTGGTTTATGGATACAAATTACACAAATTAAATATATATTTTATGGAAGTTTAGTGAGTGAAAAAGTGATTAGGAATTAGACATATAGGGTTTTCATAATATGAGAAAGATGTTTTTATTTAATGGTTATTAATTTCGGCATAGGTTAAGAATATATTGGAAATATTTAAATGGTTACTTTTCAATTAATATAGTTAAATAATATAAAATTTTTGTAGGTTGAAAACATTAAAGGTATATTTTTAAATTTTTTTAATATTATTAATTGTTAAATTTTTGGAATTATTTAAATAAATATATTATTTTTTAAAATTGTCATGGCATGGGATGGGAAGAGTAGAGGAAGGGGATGGTAATATGACTTAGAAATCATGATACATTTATTTTTCATAAATAATGTGAATCAAATTTATTATTATTTTCTATATAGGTTGTTATGATACTCACAACAAGAACATATGTTGGTTAGGTTGTATTTGTTATATACCTACACTATCATGAACAAAGTCCCACACATTAACATATTGATAATATTGTTTTTAAAAATTAAGTTTTTAATATTTATAAGTAATATTTCTTTATATATTTAAATTGAGATTAAAGGTAGAAGGCATTACTAAATAAATGTTTGAAACTAGTTGATTTCATTTGGAAAATACAATCATGATATTTATTAGTATTGATTCTAATTTATTTTTTGAAAATGTGTCATAAACATAAAATTGTAATAATTAAAATCACTGATATTATAATTCATGAAGGGAAAAAAACCCGTTATAATATAATTTATAATTTTTTTTTGACATGGTTAACTAATTTTAAATATTTTGAAAATAATTATACTTGCAAAGTTAAAACCTTGTTTCTAGCCAATGTCCTTAGTTGCTTATAATGAAAGTTTTCTATACTATCAAATGTGTAGAGGTTGATATGCATCATATATATACAACATATTAAAATATTTTTTTGATCATGAAAAACATGCTTTTAAGAAATTGTTGCTTTTGAAAATCATTTTATAAAATAATTAGAATATATCTCACATTAATTAAAAATTTATAATGCATATTCAAAATTTTTGACATGACTTTAGATGCAAAAATATCACCTTTTAAATATTTCCATTTCTTGTGTATTTATTCATCCAAAAATTTAAAATTACTAATTTAAAATTTTATTTCCCATTTTAATAATTTTAAATTTAAATTTAAATTTTTATTTCACATGTATTTATTTCAATAAGAAAATGGCTCCCAATCCTCCAATTAACCCCAAATCTAGTGTTTTATAATTGAACCAAGAAAAAATGTCTATGTAATCATATCATAGGGAGGGAGTAGATCCAAGTTTGATCTAGGTTGGGAAGGTAAGGATTGAGCCAGAAGATGGACCAAAGTCAGATGACAATAAGGGTAAATCAACTAATGGAAACTAGATGCTAAGGGTTGTGGAGTAGGGGAGTGCTCTTCTCCCATCTAGATTGTCTAAAAAATGTTGTCATATACTAGAGTAGATCATACTATAAATAAAGGATAATATAGTTAACCAAATTCCATAGGGGTGATTTAGGAAACACCATATCTCTAGCCAGAATAGATCTTGAGTCAGACCTACAGGAGAAGGAAGAATCATTTGTAGAGGTAATAGGAATAAAATATATATTTAGTACTAGGTAGCAACCTAAAACAATGTTGAATTTGCTCATCCTAGAACCTTTAAATCCATATGTTCTCTGACCAAGGCATAATTTGCCAATTTAGTAATCTTTGGCCAATACTAAGATAACTCTATGCCTAGGTTTCAGAGCTACAACAACCCCTCTTGAAATATAAGAAATATATTTATCTCGATGAGATAAAGGTTTTTTCATAGTAGTTTTTTATATTATAGTGGACAAATAGATTATTCCAAACTAGTTGTGCAGATAGGATCATCATATTCCTTTAATTAAATAGTGGTTTTCATGTTTCAACCCACTCACTGAATCCTTTATTATTAGGCTTATTTGGGTCCAATTTGTTTACCTTCTTCTTTAGTTCTGGGCTTAACCTTGTTAAAATGCAATAGATAATGACCTCGATGAATTTTAGTTGAAAGATAATATTAGTACCACATTCTTACACATCATATGTTTCAATACTATCCATTTAACCATGGATTGTAGTAACTACAAAAAAATAAAGTTAGAACCAACATGGTAGAAGGATTCCCTTTCTGAAACTTTGAAAGCTATATAATATGGAATCCCAAGAGTGAAGCTTTAGACTATAACGTAGAATATTCACTCGCAATAAGAGAGGAAAATTTTGTAACTCCAAGAATCCAAATGATCCATTAGGATTTGGTAGATATGTAAGAATAATATCCTATTGTGTTGAGGGATATTGGAAATCACGAAGGGTTTATAGAATTTATCTAGCTTACCAACTTGAACTAGGCCAAATACCATATTTTAGGACTAATTTATGGGTAGCAAGATCAAGATCACAAAAGAGAAGGTATTTATAACTAATCTAACCATAAAAATACAAAAAAGAAATTTTAGTGTGAAATGACAATTCAAAATCATGAAAAAGAGAATGTGCATGTGTTTCATAACCTATCATAAAAATAGAGCTAACCCTAGCACATAATCTTTAACCCTTGAGTTAATAATATAGTTCAAAAAATGAATGATGTCACCTTACAAAAAAAAAATCTCTAAGATCATATTCAATCAAACACGTAAGAGAATGACCAATCAAGAGTCCAAGTTAGATCTAGATTAGATGAATATTAAGATGTAGTGTAGAGTTTTATCCAATCCAATGCTATCAATCTAGGAGAGAGAATGAGATAAAGAAAAAAATTAAAGTGAGGGCCAATATAGGTACACAAACTAGGCACAATGCTAACAAATGAATCATAAGAGCCAATGCATCAAGGGTAAGAATAACTAAGGAACAAGTGAACCAATCCAATTTGAGTTGCATGTGCATATATTAATTTCCAAGGGGAAAGTTTAAGAGAGTTGAATAATCATGTATAATGAAGGACAAGAAGTAAATGATGGAGGTTTGCAACTAAAATAGGCATAACATCTGTTGTGTTAACCCAAAAATGATCATTTATAGTTTTTTTTAATGACCATGTGTGTCACAGGCATGTTTAGGGTATGTTAAATCCTAGGTAATTGGTTTACATTAAAAATACTATCCTAGCATACCAAACTATCTACAATGTCTTTATAGGGTGTAAGAAGCTCAAATGGGCTGTGATGGGGTGTAGTAAGACCCGATAGGATGCATAGAAGATCTAACCCTCTAAGAGGGTTATTATAGATCAAACACAATCTCTTAATGGTTAAGTGGTAATCATAGATACAAAAACATAAAATCATCTATAGGTATAAGATTAGATGAAATTTTATTACATAAGACTTAGAGGTACAAACAACTGGTCTTCAAAATAATGTAGAATGTTGTGGTCTATAAAAACCACAACAAAATCTAGGAGAGAGATTAAAAGGAAAATAAATAACATTATTTACACTTATCAGATATGTATAGTGATAGAGGAATAGTTGATGATTTGATCAAATGAGTAAAATTCCAATATCTACATGATCTATCTCTAGTTACCATTGTAATTTCATATCCTACAAAAGAAGGGACAGAAAGTGACATGAAATGAGGAGACTCAAGATGGCATTATATAGATCATTTGTAAAGATGTAATCTAAATAAGGGATATGAGAAGTATTAAAATACTTTAAGGAGGAGAGAAAATAGAGTGCAACTTTGAAGAGGGGAACAACTCAATGTTATGGACATTCCAGACCTTGGTGAGCTAAGGCAAAACTAAGGATGAGTTAAAGAACAACTAGATATAAAACATGCTTAGTCTACAAGTATTGTTCAAGGCTCTAATGATATGTGATACTTAGAAGCATTGTTCTTATCATTAGTAAACAAGAAGCTAACTATATAAATATTATGGCCACATGGGGGATCAATAATCCAAGTCATAGCAATAGGTCCTAGGTTCACTCAACTACCACCATCGATGTCAATCACCATAGAATATTATACCATAATGGGGGTAAATGATGCAAGACACAAACACAATGGAAAAAATATTACCATAAAGTAAAAATTTAATCCATATGAGTGAGATAAAGAACACAATAGAGTAACATTCATAGGAATGAAATCAATGCAAGTTCCAGTGAGAGGTGAAGAGTGGTTGTAGGAGGCCTATGAAATATGTAGATTAGCTAGGGGTGACTAGAGAAACTACCAAAAAAATAAATTTGTTAATCTAAAATGCTTATAGATACAAAGATGAGAGGAAAAGAGGAAGATATTAGGGGACCAACTATGAGTAAATAGTAACACTAATGACTAAAGTAAGAAAAGGACTATACTTATATCTTGAGTTTCATCCAAAGAGGAGTGCATAGGATAAAATGGTTAAAGAGACATGTTAATTCTTAATTTTATTGATATCAACAAGTCTCAAAGAGTGAAATCAAGACTTCAACCACATTCATAATGAGCCAACAATCATATGGAATATTTTTCATAGCAGATGATGGAATGACAATTAATAGACCCAAGGGGACTAGACAAAAATGGATAAATGGAGGAAAAGTCAACTAAGAAAATGATTGAAATTATCACTTTACAATCCATTTTAACCATGGAAATATATAGAGAATATCCCATATAGATATATTGAGGATGTATAGATGCATGAGAAAATGAAACCAGTGAGAATGGTATTTTGAGTAGGCCTCGTTACCAAAATTCTTTAAAATGCTTTGATTTTGTAGCAAATAGTAGGGATTATGGGAATTTATATTATAATTTTATCAAATCTTAGGTTGGTTTTGAGTAAAATGTAGATGAAAATGTCTATGACGTGGAGATGCTTATCACAAATGTGATTGTAAGTCAACTGGTGGCCTAGACTGGGCATTCTTAAAGTCTCTATGGCTTAAAAAGCTACCCATAACATAGATTGTTATGTAATAGGTTAATGTGTTGTATTCCTCAAATTAAAGAAATAAATTAGATTCTAAACAATGGTGTGGCCCACAATAAATTATCTACTTAGCCTCCTAAATTGTGGTGTGGCTTGTTGAGGGACATAAAGGCCCCATAAAACCATGACAAGAGGATAATAGCTTAGGACAAGGGGAGGGAGGGTAGGGGATGGAAAAAAACATAAAAACTATATATTTAATTATCATAGTTATCTAGTATATTCTTTTCACATGCATGGATATAAACATTAGGTAGAACTAGTCAATAGGAGAGGCAAGGGAGTCACCATAGTAACAACCTCTAGTGACGTTATGAACCTTGAGAGGGATATGAAATAGTTAGATATTGATAATGATTCCCTATCATATATTGATCATGACATACTAGGTCTAACATGTAGACCTATAGATACTAATACATGTAGTCTTTGTGTGTCACAATCATGAGATGGTGAATTAGCTATTCCAAAGATGGAAGATTGAGAGGCATATTTTATCTAGGATAAATGTTAGAGGTTGTCCTCAACATATAGGATTTATACCAGATGTATGAAAGGAATATGATAAGAAGAGTGGTAGACACATAGTTATTTGAAGAATAAGAATCTATAGTGGTTTGGCTAATAGGTTTGGCCATAATAAACACACACTATGGGGAAAAATCATTCTTAGGTAGGTCTAGGTTCATCAACTAAGATTAGTGATGACATAGTATATACTAGGTAAATTATACATATGAAAACATAATCATGCTACCACTGATGTGTAATGGCATGGTTTATAGTGTTGAAAGGGTACAAAGATAGGCTCAAGGATAATACATCCTTTGAGGACTATACCATTAGCTTGACTGAATCTATGGAGTAGGATTTTTGAGGCATGACATAATTTACACTACTCTTAGTTTGGGTATTTTATAGGGTACCACCACTAAAATTAAAGACACACATGGGTTCAATAGTGTATCAATATTTTCTAATCAATAACACATGGTCATTAAAGTTTTTGGGGATAAGGATTTACTAGTGCCATGACCTAGTAGTAGATGTATGATCCATCTACATCAAAAACCCATATGTGGTAATGGTATGGATGAAGGATGTAATAATGGATAGTCATATAGGAGAGTATGAGATACCACATACATAGGTACCTTATGTGCATCCAAGACCACATCCTAGACTGTGGGATGAATGCAACTAAAAAAGGTAGTAGGATCATCACGGGTGACAACACCTTAAACATAGGTCTATGGTTAGGGCTAGGTATCATCCATGTTTGGAAAGTCTTAGAGTGTTAATAGGAGTTGGAATAACTTCATGATAGAATAAGATTATATGTGTAGAAGGAAGAGTATCAATGAAGTAGGAATAGGCATTGGTGGTGTTAACTATATCACAAGTGTGGCTTTCATCATAGGCAAAGACACTACTATAGGTAGGGTTACCACCATAGGCAGGGTTGTCATGATAGGTAGGGCCATCATGAATAATAGGTATAAATTTAAACATTTTGTTTATTAATTTTAGACTTTCCTTTTAAATTTTTTTATGTGTCTTACATATTTCACTATATTCATGTGTGTATAAGGCCATCCAAGTTAGTCAAAACCTTTAGATGATCATTTTCTATGGGATCTCTTCCCAAAGGTTGTTAAAGCACTGACAAGATAGATTTTGTTACACATTCTAACTAATGCACATCCTCACATGTGTTTTTAGAGGGTAGGTGCATAGGTAGTGATTGATTTGGGGAATAGGTAGTTTTGAATCAAGTCATAGGTATTTAATATTGCACAACTCATAGGAGACAGTGTGGTGATATCACCAAAACTAGTTGATATACAAGTGAAGGTGGCCTCCCTAGATTATATCATATCACAAGGATCCTAGAGGAAAAGATTGATATCTTCCCTTGATATAGGAGAGATACCATCTAGGCATAGATCAAGATAGATAGACCAAGGCATAGGCTAACTTATATTTTTGTGTATCTTGAAATGTTTAGGGGTAGTTTTGAGTCCTACAACTTAGATTTCTCAAACTAATAGGATTGTTGAATTCGATAATCATAGCTATGCTTTAGGGTTTTAATGTCATGTTTTATAATTGATCAATATTGGTGAACTAAGTGGTATGCTCCTCATCATTGGGAATCAACACAAATTTATTAACCCAAGATAATGGGAGTAGGACCTTAAGAGGGAGAAAAACCTTAGACCCATAAACTAGTGGATATAGGGTTACCCTTGTGGTTGTAATGAAACTTGTCTAATAAGCCCAAAAAGTGAGACATATCATGAGATTATAGTCTTTCCTAGAATTGGAAACAATAAGGAAGATAATCTTCATTGATGACTTGTTAGAATCTTTACCTTGCCCATTACCCTGAGATTATAATAGGTAGAGGAGTAAAGTATCTTGAAACTAAAATGTTTAGCCAAATCACGCATCTTTTGGCTTTGAAATTTTTTGCTATTATCAATTGTGATTATGTAAAGAACCTCAAACTAATAGATAATATGCTTTAGGAAAAAATTAGTGACAGTCTCCATACTCATTAAAATAATGGGCATGTATTCAACCCACTTATTATAGTAATAAGTGGTAGTGATTAACCAATTTTGCACATAAAATAAATCCAATTTGAGTTATCTAATGAAGTTGAGACACCAAATGGAGAATAATCAAGGGGATGAAATAAAATTCAAAACTCCAACAGGGGCATTGATATAATCACTAGTAAGCTAGAAAATCTTGCACACAATGGTGTATCCAATGGCATCATTAACAAGAGTGGGCTATTAGTATCTAATATTGACAATACATTCATTAATGGCTTTCCCTCCTAGGTGTCCATCTTTGGTACTCCCATGAGACCCCTTTACAAATATAATAATATCGATATGGGTGAGACATTGACTCAACAATCCATAGAGACCTCTTTTGAATAATATTTCACCAATAATGATAGTGGATATAAATATGTAAAATCCAAAATAATTATTGAAACTAGGAATTATCACGATAAGATTGGTATACTAGGTAATGAATGATGTCTCTTTATTATTTGATGTTAGATTTTTCATCTGATCTACTAAGTATATAATGTAATCTAGAAAGGAATCATAAACCAACTCACTATGAAAGTTATTTTATGAGAACTCAATAAAGGTTCTCATATATACCCATGGCTTTGGTGTAATTTTTGTTAGTAATGCATAGGTCAAACTCCTAAAGAAGCATTATCCATCTCACAGTTTAACTTACTATGTGTAACTTGCTTATAGATTATTGATGTAGAGCTAATTTAATAATCCAATTCATGGTTTTTTTCCAATAAGTCATACCTTATTCTTGCCAAATATAAGGGAGAGTCATTTTATCTCCATTTTATAATAGTTTAGATCAATGCCAACTAGCATGTGGGAGATGTAATAAATCGCTCTCTACCATTATCATATTCTTAGCATATTAAATACTTAATGGAAAGATAAGCTATAGGGGTTTATGAGATGAACTTGCGACACCCAATGAGTGCCATAGATATAAGAGGATTATGAATCATTTTATTTAGTTCTTAAAATTCTAATTTGACCTCATGGGATCATAAGAACAAATATTTATTTTACAAGAGACACATTAGGGGTATCCATTTATATGCATATTATTCAAGAACATGTTTGAGGAAGTTAACTTATTAAGAAATAATTCAACTTCACCATATTTAATTGTGGAGGCATCTCAAATATTTCCTTGACCTTGTCATGATCCAATTCATTTCATTGTTGTGAAATGAGGAAGCTAAGGATCTTTCTACAGGAAACATAAAAAAATGCCCTTCTTAGGGCTATTACTAATGTGTAACCACCTAAGATGTTTAAGGATGGTTCTAAGGTCTCACATATACTCATCCCATTTCAAAGATTTTATGAGGAGGTCATTAATATATCACTCTAAATTATTATTGAATAGGTCATGAAAAATGTGTTTCATGGCACATGGATACATAGCACTAACATTCTTTAGAATAAAAGGCATGATGGTGCAAAATAATTTACCTAGTGGGTAGTGAATAGCATTATGTTTTATTATTTAGGTGAAATGTAAATTTTATTATACCTTTAAAATATGTCCATGATAGACATGATCTTGAAACTAGTCATGGAGTCTATAATGTGGTCAATCAAAATATTATGAATTTATCCTTTGGGAAATCTAAATCAGCATCATGGAAGTCAATGTAAATACACACTAAATAATTCTTATTGATAAAATAGATGATGTTGGAAACCCATACAAGTTGGTCAATGGATTAGATGAAGCCAATATGGATGAATGTCTTTATCTTTACTTTTGATTACTTGTGAGACTTTAACAATGATCGATTGGTATTTTTTGAGAATGGAACCAACCCCATATTCTATTAAAATGTTATGGATGAAAATGTTGGGATCCATACCATGTATACCAATATATTCCAAAGTTAATACATCCAAAAAATATCACATGAATGTGAATAAAACATCATGTACATCTACAAATAGACTCGATTTGATCTTAACATCCTTCAACCATGTAAAGGTGTTGAGGTGGAAATCAATTAAGCTTTCAATGTAGATGGCATTTCCTCCCTCAAATAAATCAAGAGAGGGGGACTTTATCCAAATATTTAGGATCAACAATCATAACCTAGTCCATGATAACACCACATACATGGCCATCATTAGATAATAAGATATCTAAAAAAATATGAGTAACAGGATTGCCATTTTTTGACAACACTTTATGAATTGATTATAAGCAAACATCTCTTCAAATAAATTTCATGTTGCGATGTAGATGAAATGACACTTGAGATTTGAGTTGGAAAACATAAAGACCTATATTGGATAGACATTAAAAGTGTTAATGTCATAATGAGAAATTTATGATGAGTGAAAGTCTTTATGGTCATGGGGACATCATGAAATAGTTCTCCTAATAGAAATGAGACACCTTGATTCTCAAAAGATGAAAAGGGTGATGAAGAAATTATAAAAAATATAAACTTGGATTTAGGATTTCCTACCCCTATGGGTGGGCCCATGAGATCCTCTTCACTACTATCTCTAATATGGTTGGCCACCTGACCTAAAGACATGTCAAAAAATCACTCATAACTAGTAATAGATATGGAAATATCAATAGTGACTTTACTAATTTTATGCTAAGCCTTAACTTTTGAGTCAACTAAGAAGATCAACTAGAAGAGGTAGAATATTGAGAATAAGAGAGATGATCTTTGGCCCTGGATATATTCTTCTTATTCTTCATAATTTCATTGGCATTGTCAAGTTGAGGCTCCATGAATACATCTAACTTATAATTGGGATCAATAATTGGAGTGTTCTAGTAAGTGGATTATATATTTTTAATAATTTTTGTGGAAACTAATTTTTTGTTAGACTGTCCATTTATCTTATCAACTATATGGAAATTGGTAGAATCCTAAGGATATGACACTCATTTACATCCTAAAATATATTTAGGGGTATTATTTTACCCCTTAATTATATTTATAACCTTACAATCATTATTATTATCCTTCTAATTTGATAAAAAAAAGTGACACCATCATTGGTCCCATTGTAGCTGATATCACATGCGAAACACAAATTTTACACTGGTACAATACTAATTCCTGAACACACCCCAGATACAACAATGTTTAAAAACTTTTTAACATATTCATTTTAAGATGTGGGATAATGTTTTAGGAAATCAAGGTCAACCCCTTTCCTAAAATATCACATGAACATGTCATAATGTTGATCATCTGTGAACCATAACTTACACATGTGGACAATTGAACACCATATACACATAAATTCAAATTTTGACTCAGGTTTGTCCAAGACAATGGAAGTGAATATTTGGATGTCAAGGTTGAATGATCTAGATTAATTAATTAATTATACAGAATAATATATTAAGGTTATTAAAACAAACATAATAAGGAGGTAGATTCTAAAACCACACCAAAACCATGGCATGAAAGGTGTAAGAAAAAAATTCAACATCATGCATTCATCATCTTCCCTATCTGTAAACACCATCATGAAGGTCATGATATGATTCATGGGACTAGCTTCCCATATTACTAAACCTTGATAAATTTAGGGATGGATTAGATTGATAAGGGGAATGACATGCCCCAAGGGGTAAGAGGATTCCTACAAATATTTGCATAGACAGGGTTAATTGTGTGCTTACAATGTGTTCTCTATAAAGGTTCATAGAGATCATTATGTTACCTACATAGGTATGAATCATTATGATTTTAGGTGCATGGTAGGTGATATCAAGGTCGGGGATGTATATTATGGGGGTGCTCCAAAATATTTGGTGTAAAATGGCCATGATTATGGAATCATTCCACCTGGGGATAATGAGGTAACATGTCATGGCCATGGGGGATGAGGTTACGATTATCCAAATCCCCATGTTATTTTCCAAGTGTGGTAATATGAGGGTAAACAAAATTATTTTGATGATATGTAAAGGTAACCTATCGATCTTTATCCCATTGGTGGTGTTATAAATCGGTACTATCATCTAAGACTCAAAAATATGAATTAAGAGGCTAGGAAATTTTTACATGATGAGGATGGTGAATCATTTAAAAATGATAAATTATCTTAATAGTATTTATAAGGGGTTCCATTAATAGAGTTTCCCACTAATAATTCGGTAGGAAACTCAAATAATTATTGGCTAAGGTACTCAAATGGGAAAGAATGTTGGCATTATGACTAGAGGCAACATGCTACCTAGTACTATGGGAAGACATTTTTTTTCATCTGGATGAAGACATATATGAAAATGCTCAATGATCACATGTATCCTTTTAAACATAAAATTTTAAAGGGGTCATCTTCTCCCATCTCATGTGAATATAGGATTATATGAATATGCATGGAGGTATCCTCAAATAGGTAAATTTGGGACTATTAAGAAGGTCAGTGAGATTATTGGTTATATGCTTCATAATTTAATTCTATGTGGAAAATGAGAGGTTTATGTTCATTAGGTTTAGGCCTAGCTACCTCTTATATCCTAGAATCTATGTATCATTCCATTGTGGTATCAAATTTCTCAAGAGTAATCCCAGTAATTTCTCCTAAATGTGGTGGGAATAGTGTCCCAAAGGTGTAAGAATATGAAAGGATGAAATGAAACAATAACTAGGAATGAAAGAAAACATAAAAAATTATGAATAACTCAATTGGTAGGAAGATGAAAAAGAAAATCAAAGTCAAATAAACTAAATGGAACTAAAACATTATTGAATGTAACACCTTATGACTAGAAACAAGAAATGGCTTAGTAGAGCTCTAAAGAATATAGAAATAGAATGAAACCTTCTCAATTATCCCATCAAGAATGCCAAAATATAGATTCAAAAATCCAAATGAGCTACTAAGGCCTAGTATATGGGTAATAATCAAACACTATTAAGCACGGGATATACTGAGGGGGGGTGAATCAATATATCATATATCTTATAAAAGTTTCCCTTAACCAAATTTTGCTTAATCAAACATTTAAGTTATGCAATAAAACTCAAACAATAAACACAACACAAGATAGAGAGAGACACCAGATATAACATGGAAACCCAATATGGGAAAAACCATGGAAAAAAATCTCAAGTATATGAATGAGCACCAACCCAAACAATATTCGCAAACACCAAATTGTAGGAGCACCAACCCCTTTGATAAGCACTAACCCAGCAACTATTCATGAGCACCAACCCATAAGATCACTAACCCATTTGCTGAGCACCAACACAATAACTATTTGTGAGAACCAACCCACAGGAGCACCAAACCCTTTGCCAAGCACCAACCCAACAACAATTTGTGAGCACCAACCCAGAAAAAATTTATGAGCACCAACCCATAGGAACACTAACCCCTTTACCGAGCACCAACCCAGCAAAAATTAATGAGAACCAACCCCTTTGTGTATACCACACACCTATCTCTCAATGTTGCTATCTCAAAAAATGATAGTTCATTACAACATGTCTTTCCTCTCTCTCAACTTTGTTCTTCCAAGCTAGTTATAAAAAATACAAATCATATTCATCTCTCACAATTGCTCTTCTAGGCTAGATATTACAATATCAAATCAACCTCTATATCTCATATTACAAATGGCTTCTCAAGCCTTTATTTATAGCTTTCCAAATGACCTTTGGCCTTCCCCCTTTGTGACCCCTCAATCCTCATGGAAAATGGTGCCAAACTTGTATGACCCTTCATATTATTGCCTTTGAAAAGTCATGTGGTGACCCTTCATGACCAAAAAATGTCCTTCCCACTTTTGTCCTTATCTTGGTGACTTTTCATATTCCTTAAAGTGTCCCTTCATGATAAATTATGCCCTTCCTCTTTTTTATTCACTTGGTGACTCTTGGAATTCCCCAAGATGACTCTTGATGGGAAAATTTGTCCCATCCTTCTTTTGTCTTTACTCCATGGCTCTTTGACTTCTGCATGGGCCCTTATTTTGTCTCATATGCAACCGAAAATATATTCATTAATATTAAATAAATATAAACTCACATTAGACAAGATATATTTATTACAAACAACATTAAATGCAATGGGGCCTTTATCACCAATAATGCTAGACCTTTGACATCAATGACAATATTTCCAACAATCTCCCCTTTTGTCATTGATGGAAACCTCAATCTTGATACTGCCATATCATATCACCTACACATCCTATCATCTGAAACCATACTGTAACTCCCCCTTATTGTAGCAACCTGTATCTATTCCCTATACCTATTTTTGCACCTATACTTGTAAATTTTATTCTCCCCCTTTCACATCAATGGAAAAGGGCCTACTTGGAGCTAACACTTAGCTCCCCCTCAACTGATGCTGAACATCAATGGAAAGAAGTAATAGAAATTACTCCCAACTCCTCTCATAGATCTTTGAATGTGTCCTTTGATCATGCCTTTGAGAAGATATATGATAACACATACACATTATTCCCTATCCTTTGAGCATATGCAATCAAATCATTTGAATCTTTTCTTCTAATCTCACAACCTTCTTTATTAAACTTTAATGTGTATCCTTGATCGCATATTTGACTAAAACTCAATAGATTATGCTTAAGGCCTTTTACATACAAAACTTTCTTAGTCTTAGTTCTATCATAATCCAAACTCAAATTACCTTTTATGGCTATCCTGGCAGTTGTTTTATCTCTGAATTTCACTATGCCACCATTGATCTTCTTTAGAATAATTAACTTAATTTTATCTCCTGTCATATGCCTCAAACATCTAATATAAATTAACCATGGCTGATCTTTACCTCTTACATGCAGGGCTATCTGAACCATCATAGAATCTTTAGGTTGTTTCTTCTACCATGAACATGTTTGTACCTTCTTATTGATGAATGGAGCTTTGAAACTGTGATCCTTCTTCTTGATAAATGGAGCTTTGGAACTCTGATCCTTCTTGACTGAATTGAACAAGCTTTTACAATACCAAGCTATGTGTTTGAAATTGCTGCACTTGTAGCATACTATGGTCTTTTCATCAAAGCTTGATAGAGGAGCAAAAGAGTTGTGGCTTCTGCTTGACTCTACTCTACTTTCCTTCTCCTTATTTCATAAATTGTTATCTCATTTTCTACATTCTAATTTATTGTGACCATATCCATTACAATAAATATAATGGCCAAAAAAATAAGACCTGTCTGTATATCTCTGACATGAATATCTTTTGTAGCTTTGTTCTCTCCAACCTTCTTTGTTTGAAATGTCCTCTATATTTTTCACTTTTCCCCTTTTTGTTTCCTCTTTTGTAAGAGCTTCAACATAGCTCTTTTTATTTTCAAAACTGATACATGTCTTATCTGAATTTGGTTTTTGACTTTCCAATATTTAATTTAGCATGTTAGTGCTATCCTCAAATTTTGAATCACTAACTACTTTATCATTGACTGCTTTCTCAATATCGTCTTCTAAAGAGGCAATTTAAATAAAATACCTTTGACATTCTTTTCTTGCTATTTACAATTGTGCTGTGAGATCTTCTTCTTGGCTTCTTCAAAGTGTGCTTTTAGATCTTCAATAATTTCCTTTGACTCTTGTTCATTTTTCTCGATCTGGCACTTTAATCTTTGATTCTTCTTCTCAACAGCTTTTAACTCTTCTAGGGCACAAATTAGTTCTCCTTCCATATTCACTTCAGCTTCCTCTTCTTCTTCTTCTTAATCATCTTCATGTATGTCCATGAATAGAATATCTTCTTATTCTGAATCACTGACTCCACTATCTTCGACTAAGTTAGGATCCTTCAAATATAGGATCTTCTCCTTGAATCCCTTCTTAGATTTGCCTTTGAAATTGTTCTTGTATGTAGGCTTTTCGTATTCATTATCGTTACCCTTATTTGGGCATCTAGCTAAAAAAATGTCCAATCTTTACACAATTAAAACATTTAAAAGGTAATTTTCCTTGATATTTACCTGTTCCTCTTTTCAGCTTGCGAATGAAAAGTGCTCCATTGTCATCTTCATCATCACTAGAACTATCACTTGATTCTTGAATCTTAGCTTTCTCTTTCTTTGATTTCTTGAAAGCTACTTCTCTCTTTGAGGGTTTATCTTATTCTGTCTACATCTCATATACCATGAGAATACCATGAAGCTCATCCATCTTTAGCTTGGCTAAATTATTCATCTCCTCGATTGCCAAAACCTTTGCATCATATCTCATTAGTAGAGATCTGAAAACCTTTTTCACCACCATTGAATCATCCAATTTGTCTCCAAGACCTTGAATCTAGTTTACGATTTGATCAACTTGCAAGTGATAACTTGTTATATCTTCTTCTTCCATCTTCAAAATTTCAAACTATCTTCTAAAATTTTGAAGCTTAGCTTGCTGAACCTTTCCATCACCTTTGTAAATATTCTCAAGTTTTACCAAAGTTTCATGAGTAGATTTACATTGCATAAATTTAGTAAATTTAGATTCACATAAACCACATAAAATAACATTTAAAGCTTTATCATTACATTCACTTGCCTTCTTTTATGCTGGAGTAATTACAGATTTCTATGGCTCTTCATATTCCTCCACCACTACTTTCCATATGTCAAATCCAAGGGCCATCGAATAAGTCCTCATTCTTATGCTCCAAAAAGCATAATTCATCCAATCAAACAAAGGTGCCTTATTTGTAGAAAATATTTCTTGTGATCTAGCCATCGTGCTTTCCCAATCTACCTTCAAGCTATAAAACTTTTCAAAAAGCAACTTGCTCTGATACCAATTGTTAAGCACGGGATATACTGAGGGGGGGGTGAATCACTATATCATATATCTTATAAAACCTTCCCTTAAACAAATTTTTCTTAATCAAATATTCAAGATATGCAATAAAACTCAAACAATAAAAACCACACAAGATAGAGAGAGACACCAAATATAATGTAGAAACCCAATGTGGGAAAAACCATGGAGAACAATCTCAAGTATATGAATGAGCACCAACCCAAATAATATTTGCAAGAACCAACTTGCAAGAGAAACAACCCCTTTGCTGAGCACCAACCTAGCAACTATTCATGAGCACCAACCCATAGGAAAACCAACCCCTTTGTTGAGCACCAACCTAGCAACTATTCATGACCACCAATGCATAGTAGCACCAACCCCTTTTCCAAGAACCAACCCAACAATAATTCATGAGCACCAACCCATAAGAGCACCAACCCACAGGGGCACCAACCCCTTTGTGTATACCACACAACTATCTCTCAATGTTGTTATCTCAAAAAATGATAGTTCATTACAACATCTCTTTCCTCTCTCTCACCTTTGCTCTTCTAAGCTAGATATAATAAATACAAATCATATTTATCTCTCATAATTTTTCTTCTAAGCTAGATATTACAATATCAAATCAACCTCTATCTCTCATATTACGAATGGCTTCTCAAGCCTTTATTTATAGCTTCCCAAATGACCTTTGGCCTTCTCCCTTTTTGATCCTTCAATCCTCATGGAAAATGGCACTAAACTTGTATGAACCTTCTTATTCTTGCCTTTTAAAAGTCATGTGGTGACCCTTCATGACCAAAAATGTTTTCCCCACTTTTGTCCTTATCTTGGTGACTTTTTGTATTCCTCAGAGTGTCCCTTCATGAGAAATTGCGCCCTTCCTCTTTTGTCTTCACTTGGTGACTCTTGGAATTCCCCAAGATGACTCTTCATGGGAAAATTCATCCCATTCTTATTTTGTCTTTACCCCGTGGCTCTTTGACTTCTCCAGGAGCACTTCTTTTGTCTCATATGCAACCAAAAATATATTCATTAATATTAAATAAATATTAACTCACATTAGCCAAGATATATCTATTACAAACAACATTAAATTCAATGGGGCATTTATCACCAATAATGCTAGACCTTTGACATCAATGACAATATTTCCAAGAAACACATATTAGGATGAGGGATATTGGAAGCCACCAGGGCTTGTGGTATCTATCTAGTTGTCAACTTGTGTTAGAATAAATACCATTTTATATCACCATGTTAGGGATAGCAAGATTAAGATCATAGAAGAGAATTTATCTCTAACTATTCTAACCAAATAAACTCAAGCAACTAAATCAAATACATGATGTAATTTAGACATCACAGAAAACCTAACAAAGAATGTAGATGATTTGAGAGTGAAATTATGATTTAGAAGCAATAAAAAGGGAATGTGAATATGTTTCAAAACCTATGAGAAATTATTATCAAAATAGAGATAAACCTATCATGTAATCTCTAACCTTAATAATAATACTACAAATAAAAAAATCAATGAAGTCACTTTGTAAAAAATATTCCATTAGATCATGCTAAATAAAACATGTGATAAAAAAATCAACTTAGAGGCTAAGAATGATCTGTATTAGATAAAGATTAAGATATAGTGTATAGATAAATCCAATCTAATTCTATGGATATAAAAGAGAGATTGAAGTAGGGATGAGTAAGAGAGTGATGGCTAATCTAGGTGCATATAAAAGGTAAGAATGAATGAGGACAAAGTCAATCGATCTAACTTGAAGAACAAGTGAATCAATGAATTTTGAATAGGAAAGTTTAAGAGAGATGCAAAATTAGGTATAATGAAGGAGAGGAAGAATATGTCGAAGGTTTGAAGTTTAAATAGACTTCACTAGATTCATGTTGACGATGAATGACATTATTAGGACCTTCACCACTTGTCATTTAACATGTATGAGATATATTATATGAGATGCATTGTAGATTCATAGGGAGTTCATGAAGATTCAAGTCATCAAGTGAATGTCAAAAAAAAAGAATATGATAGAACCTTGTAGCTTCTTGGGATTGGAAAATTTATAGATGAGATTTGTGCTTAGTTTCTCTAATGTGACATGACCTCTGAACAAGTATTATTATATTTTCATTAATTTTCAAAAAAATAAGATTCATAATTTCATTTTTTTATGATCACTAACATAATATTTATGTCATCCAATTTTAATGATGCTAATTAGTGACATGGAAATTTTTTGTGATACAAATTTTGCGAAAAATAGAAAACACATCCATAATGGTATCAATACTCAAAAAAATTATTTTTTAATTTGATGCAATGAATTTCATATTTTGCATCAATGACACCAATGACTAGACCAAGGCATTAGTTTTACAATGTCTAAAAAATTGAGGCCTAATGAAAACTTTGATGCAAAAATCTTGCTCATATATTTCTTAAATTTCTATGATAATAAATCCCTAAAGAAACCAGATTTAAATTTATAACACAATTACACCAAACCTACCATAAGTTATAAAAATAAGCTCATGACAGATGATTGGTGTAATCATATGTCTAAAAATGAATACAAAAATTATATGAATGGTCTATGGATACACATTGGAAAATTTTAATGTATTTTATGTGAAAAACTATTGATTCAAATATAAAATAGGAATTAGATATTTTAAGATTTTATAGTCTATAGTATTAGAAAGAAGGCTTTTTACTAATTAGGAATTTTGGCTTAGGCTAAGAGTATGCGTAAAAAAGTGAAATCATAATTTTGTCAATATATTTGGTGAAAACAACCCATTTTGTTATATGTTGAAGACATTGCAATGTTTTTATTTTACCTTATTATTTCTCAAATTCTCTTAAAAAAAATACATTATTCTTTGTATGTGTGATTCCATGGATGAAAATCTCAAAGGATGAGGGTGATTAATATGACTAGAAATCATGATGTATGTGTATGTAATGAGAATCAAAGTCATGAATTTTTGGTCTTGTATAGGTTATTAATATTTTCACAATAAGATCATATGTTGGTTGGGTTATATTTGATCTATGCCTGTGCTACCATTACCAAAATGCCACATATCAGCATGTTGGTAATATTATTTTTACAAAAAAAATTAATAGTTTTATGTAATACCTATTATCTATAATGAGATTAGAGGTGAAAAATATTAGTAATTAAATGTTTCAAACTAGTTAGTTGTGTTTGGAAAATACATTCATGACATCTATTAGCATCTATTCTACTTCATTTCCTGAAAGTGTGAGGGATGAACATGACACTAAAATAGCAAAAATGATTGATATAATGATTTATGAAGATAAATTATCCCACTATAATATAAAATTTGATTCCATTTTTAACATTTTATACTGATTTTGGATGATCTGAAACATAATATTATTCCAAAAGTTAGAAATATCTTATTACCCATGTCCTCGGTTGGTTGCAATGCAAGTTTAAAATATTGTGGAATCTACATATGCATATATGGATCATCCATATACCATGTAACAAAAAATATTATTTATCATTAAAAACCCACTGCTAACAAATTTATATTTTTAAAAGACATTTTTTATATAGTCTAAAATATCTAATGTGAATTCAAAATCTACAATGAAAATTTTCTAATCTAAATTCAGTTTTGGTAACCTAAAATTTGATGTAAAACTATTAATTTTTAAATATTTTCAATTCCTACAATTTTTTATTTCTAAAAAAATTAATAATTCAAAATATAGGAAAATTTAGTGGAGATAATTTGATGCCATCTATGTCACATACACTTTAGCTAAATGTTGCACAAAATCATAGATGTAAATAGAGGCAGAAAATAATTTTAAATCATCCTCGCTAACACAAATATTGTAGGAAAATTTGTACATCAAACATGAAAAAATATGAAAAAAAATTATAATTTCAAATCAAATATTGATGATAAAGGATCAAAATCTATTACAATAAGTTACCACACGTGGTAAAAAATTAAGTCACATCTTGCCAGCTACACAATACTTAAATAATTAAAAATACTCAAAATCAATCTTTATTGTGTTCATGATTTCATTACTTTATCTTTATCATTAATTTGAGATAGATATTGATATATATAACTATGCACATAGAATTTTCCTCACTCAACATGGTCACCTAATGCCTACAAAATTGAAATATTTAATATGCAAGTAATGAATTTGCCAACATATGATTTCCAAATTTATTTTATTATTCATGCATGTAAGCACTTCAATAATTAAATATCTGAAAAGGAGAATATGGTCTACATGGATAAAAATCCACTTCAAATATTATAGATTTATAACAACTAATACAAAGAGTGGCATCAATAATGGTACTCTTATATTGAGTCTAACATCCATTTGATCATCAAGAATAAGAAGAAAAGTGTCAATATAGTATCACATTGTCTTATATTATCTCCATTTGATGTTTTCATCAATGAATTTGATGTATTTGGATGTGAATTAAACACATGTTTAGATTTGTATCATTCTAAATCAAACTCCTAAATAATAAATTGGAAACCATTTTTCATAGATTTAGTTCCAAATTTATACTTTAAGAATTGAACTATAGATCGTTTTGGGTACTTTTATTTACCTCATGAGGTAGAGGGACACAAACTAATATAGGAATATCATTTGAAAAAAGAATGTTGCACAACATTTTAAAGTTGAAAAGATCTTTATAGGGTTACATAAGTACTTATTTTAGCTCTACCTCATGTCAAATGTTAACAAATACATTAGGTCATGAACTACATGTGTAATTTACAAATTGATGAATAAGAGACAAGGTTTGTACACACCTCTACTATCTCTAACACAACCTTAGGAATAATTTTACATGGACTTCCTTTTAGGATATCTTACACCAAACTCATGGTAATGATTATGTTTGTGTACTAGTTCATGGATTCACAAAGATGAAAATTATTTTAGATTTTAATAAATTAATCTTAATTTTGGGCAAATTTAACTATACTTTTATAATTCTTAGAGGCACATTATAATCAAACAAACTATAATATGATATTTTTTCCAAAATTGCTTTTTTTTATGCTATACACAAAGCTAAAAAAGTCTATTATGTTCCATCCATAGTCTAGTGGACTAAGTTTTTTTATAAACTTGATGATAATGGATATTTTGATAGTGTAAAACTAAAAGAAACAATGTACGTTGGATGAGATTATTCATTTCATTAATAAAAAATATCTACACAAAGTTATATTGATCCAAAACTCAAAATTTTTAGTTGAAATATATTTCAAGAACACAAAAATGACATAATTATCATAATAATGCTTTCTCTGAGAAGAGATGTTTTATTGCTCAAAAGATTGCACACATATGCTTATCTCTGGGAAGAGATGTCTAATCCCCTTCTTGGGATAAATATTTATTTATATATATTTTGAAGGTAGGAGGAGGATGTGGAAGGTCACATATCTTGAAGGAAATTAAGTGTTTCAACTTTCATGATTTAAAACAACACAAAATTTGAGAAATTACTATTTTTAGAAAGTTTTTATTTTTAGATAGCACTATTAAAAATGAAAATTTGGTTAATTTTATTAGGTTTTTAGGGGTCAAAACCACTGAGCATAGTTATGTTCCATCTCATAATTTTCTCTTCATTCTTATATTTCCAATGATTTAAACGGGGAGTCAAACAAACCTATGGTTCAAAAGTTATGGCTCCCAAAAGTTTTACCACCAATTGGGGTAGAACCATCACCTGAATTATTCCCTGAAGTGTTGCTTGGATCATATATAGAACACAATAGTTTTTTAGGTCTTCTTAAATTTCTAGTCTTAGGACACATTAACATATGTTAGCCTATACACCCATAAATAATAAAAATTCTTTTTTCTGAAAATAACTTGATGTTTTTTTTTATTTCAATGAGCACATTCAACATAAATAATAGTAATTTTAAACCATTATGCAAAATTCAAATGCTAAGTAAAATAAATATCATGGTCTACATCAAGCACCAAAAAAAATTAGGTTGGTGATTGAGTACGAATTCAATTTTTTATTAAAATTTTGAGAGGGCCTTATAACAAGCATTTTCCACTTTGGTACAAGCCCCAAACCATCACCAGGAAAGTAAAACAGAATGAATTCAAGATTAATATTAATTTTTACATGGGGGATTCATCTATTTTGTAATGAATTACTATTGTGCCACTAATTTACACATTTATTGGATAATTTATAGTTTTAAAAAATATTCTTTAGTATGTAAAGACTAATCCTGACTACAACTCACTAAATTAATCAGATCAAGTAATTGATGCCAAGGTAAAATGGATGTGTCAAAAATAGATTACTCTCTTTCAAATAATCAAATAAGGTTTACTACCTCCATTGGGGAAATGGTTTTCTTACCACATCTTATTCTCTAATTATATGCAATGGGGACCATTCCTCTTCAAAGAAGGATAACAAAAGGGGTCTTTGATCCAAGAGGATTTGAGTCAATTATTTAAATATCAGTAGGTATATTTTTATTGAAAATGTGTTTAGCTCTACCAAAATCATCTCTAATACACATTTGAAAAAATATAATCCCTAACTATTCTTATACAATAGTGCATAGCTCTTATAATGTCATTAGTTTAAAAACAACTCAAAGGTAACATCAACATGGGCTGTTAGACTAATTATTTATCAAGAATTAGTTGTTACCCACCATTATAATGGTTTAATTGATAATTCTTATCCCTCCTTCTTATATCGATACATTGTTCTATTATTTATAATAAATTAGTGACATATACATACATACATAGATACATACATACATACATACATACATACATACATACATACATACATACATACATATAGAATAGGAATACATAGACATCACACATATAAAGTCTTGGATCTTGTATGGAAACTATCATAATAGAACATTGTTATTAAAAATTTAATTTGGTGTCCATTGTTATTGTTTGCTCTTTCCTTTTCCATACTACACTTTGATATTTATTTCTTCCTTTTTCATTAACTTTACATTTATTCATAACCCATTCAATACGTTAAGTGAGGATATCAAGTGGGTCTCTTTTTATCCCCTAGATCACATAGTGAGATTATTTCACAACATATTTCAACTAATGTAAAATTTTATGTGATCCCATGTATGGTTTTTATATTTAAGTACATGATAAAAAAAAGTTTATTTAGTATTCTATCACATATATGCTTTTCTTAATCACTAGGGAAGTTTTCCTTATACCATGATTATAATTTGGATAGACATTATGCGATAACGTTCCCCTCTATCGATACCATGGTAGGTGTAGAGTTGCTCTCATAACCACCTCTTTACATATACTCCTTAGCAGGGTGGTTGGAGTTCCCTTGATTATGGTAAAATCATTGTTGTGCCATGATGGTGGGCTTAATTGATGTATGATGGTGTGAATGTTGGTGAGACTATTCTTCCCACATCTTGTTACCTAACTACATGAATGGCGACTATTACTCTTCAATGAGGGGAAACATATAGGCGATTGATGTAGGAGGATCTAGGACACGACTTCAAGTCATAGTATGAGGGTTTTTATTTATAGGATATGTTACTCTATGAGCATCATAAACTTTATCTCTAGCATATGTGTACAAAAATACAAGTCCTAACTTCATTTTTACATACCATGTAGCTCTTACAATGTAACTCAACAACTTAACATCAGCACAATATACTAAACCAAAGATTGGTTATGAATTAGGTGTTACCAACCATTGTAACAATTTAATCAACATTTCATCTCCTTCCTTTGTATATTAATACACTCTTCTATTCTTTGTAAGAAGTTAATGGTAAAAGATACACTAGGAGTTGATAAACATCACACATCTAACATATTGGATCTTGCATAGAACTTAACATGATACAACTTTACTGTTACAATTCTAATTTTGGGTTGATTTCTCTTCTATAACAATTGGATAGTATTGTATCCACCGACATGTGATCTATCCATTTGGTCATTTATCCTTCTGCAAAATGATCTAACTCCTTTTCTTTCTAGTGTCGTTGCTTTTGCCTAGTTTGGTGATGTGATATTTTGTGCCATGTTTGGCTTTATATCATATTTTAAAAGTTTTAATTTTCAAATTATATTAATAAATCACCTTTTTATTGTAAACTATCTATATTAATATGAGAGACATTTCTATTGTAGTTTTATTTTCATTAATAAAAATATAATGTGAAACATTTTTATTGTGACATTATTCTTGTTAGCATAAATATTATATCATATTAAATTTATATATTTCTACCTATCAATCCTTTATTTATTTATATATATATATATATATATATATATATATATATATATATATATATATATATATATATATATATAATTTGAAGGTGCGGAAACTTTTTCAAAATGAAATGTGAGAACATCGAAATTAAAACTACAAAGCATTTGGTAAAAGAGTGTTGTAAGTAATATACCAGTATAAAGATTTTTATTTCTGAGAGGTTTTACATTTCAAAGCCTAACACAAATACCCTCAGCTAAAATTGTATGCAGAATTTTTTTTTCTTAGTATTGTTCTTATGTTTATCATCACTAAACAATTAATGGAACCAAAAAAATTCTTCAAATGTTAATTATTTTTTATGCAATTCCAAAATATGTTAAATGCATCACGTAGATCATCTTTTTCCTTATGCAATCTAAAATATGTGAAATGCATCACGTGGATCATCTTTATCCGAAAGGAAAAATAAGTCCAAGGGATGATTTTCTTTGGAAAAAATACACTGTGAATGCATGGAACAAGGTTCAATCCTACATGTCCGCTCGTCTTTTATAGTATGCATGGAAGGATGGTAGTCAAGATGTTCATACATGATGATAATGTGTGGGGGAGGGTAGAGAATATGATAATGTTTCAGATTAATTATATGAGTCGGGGGAGAGGTAATAATGTAGCTGAGAAGGGTGGAGTAGATCAACACCGTAGTATTCAACACGAAGTTTCCCATAAATTCAAATTCAATGATTAGTGAAATTCAATTCTTTGTATTGTTGTTTATCATTGATTTATTTGTCCAATATCATTCATAGTGGAGGTAAATAAGGTAGACCAATCTATTTTTTATAACCTTCAGGGAAAATAACCCCATGTGAACAAAATTGAAGTGTTAATAAAACTGTTGATTATTAACTACAAAATTGGCCAAACGTAGACATGATATAGAGATAAAGACTATCTCTGCCCTGCACAACAAAAGGATATGCCATTCTTTGGGCAGCAACTATCTTGACAGCATCCATCGTATTGCGATGGCATACGGCGGCGGCGGCGAACATGTTTCGCTGCACAGTTAATAATCCCAACTTAAGAGTACAATATAAAAACGATATCAGAAAACAAGTCTACCATAGATTAGATTCTCTACCTGCAAGTGAAGGCGCTGGCAAAGATATTTTTACAGATCCATAGCCTTTTGATGCTGCAAACAAAATAAATTCTTCCGCTTTTATTTCTTCTTTACATAAAAATTTCGAAAGTAATATTTATTACCAAAACGTTGATAAACATAGGAGAGAGGAATAGGCTTCTCCTCTGCCAGGTCTCCGCCATCACAGAAGAAGAAAAGCAGCAGTAATGCTCCACAAACATATGCGCTGAATCCCATTTTGAGACCCTAGTAGAATGAGATGAAAATACATAACTACAATTATATATAATCGATTAAAAGAATAGTGGTAGCCGGACAGGTACATTAGGTGATTCCGTGAATTTTGTCTTGGCCGTGAACGTTATCATCTATGCACTGGGCTTGTCAACGACTAAAACGCATGACTGAATTGGCATTCATGTTTGAAAAAGGAGTGCGTCAATGGCAACATCTACTTAGATTTTGGCTGGTACAGATTTTCAACCTAGTCGGTAGGATGACCTCCTAACCTTTTTCTTCATCTCCACCCATTTCTTTTAGTCCCTTATATTTTTTCCATTCCTTCTATAGATTTTTATTAGACTGCAACAAAGACCATTTACCTATTTTTTTTAAAGAAACATATCCATGGAATTTGATTTCTCTGAAAATAACCTGTCATATTCATTTAGATAATATATTATACTTGAGAAATTACTTTATATTTTGTCCATGTTATAGTATCAGTACGTTAAAAAGACAATTGTAAAGCTGGAGGAGGTATATATGACCTCTTGCAAGAGAACGCCGGAGAAGAGTACATAACTACCTACTTCAATGTGAAAAAAAAGCTACATGACTAAAAGGTGTCCATAGTTGGAGTTTTTCTATAACACTATACTGTAGCAATATTTATCTATACATCGTCAACAGGTGATTAAACTTGAAGTGCTCGTCGCCTTAATTTTAATTTGAAGGTTTTTTTAATCATACATCTTTTTTAATGAAGAAATGTCAAAAAATATATTTACATTTTAATTGAAGAAAGTAAATTAAGTACAATGTCACTAACAAATTTGTTAAATAAAATAATATATTTTATATTTTAATAAATTTTTATTTTATAGTTTTTTTAAAACATAGAGAAAAATTGAAAGTTTAAATATTTTAATAAAAGAAAAATTCTAAATGACAAAGAAGACCAAGAATTCCCAGCAAAATTTCAAATTTATATATGATATAAAATAAATTTCTCAAAATTACAAGATCAAGAAGCCCCTAACAAGCCTCTAAATTTAAATATTCTAACAAAATAAGTTTTCTAAATTACAAAGAAAACCAAGAAGCCCATAACAAGTCTCCAAATTTAAATATTGTAATGAAACTAATTTTTTTAAAATTTCTTGGAAGCTCTTTAAAACCATCTAAACATTTCAAAATAAGAATTAAGAGTAATTACTTGACCAAATATTGGAGGAAACTATTTTAGCTTAACATAATTTTTTGAATTCAACTCCATTAAAGATAAATGCTCTCCAATCACATCATGTAACTTGTCTAAAATACTACAATGATAAAATTTTAACTTTTCTAGATTATAATTTAACTTAACAGGAGATATTTTAAACGTCAAAATAATATAAAGATCACTATGAAGATAACAGATAGAAAATGTTTATATATTGTATTTCTTCTCATGCAATATTAAAAAAATCACCATATTTCACTATTAAATTTTTTTAATAGATTGATATATCCATCCAATTTAACCCCTACCTCTAATCCTAAAGAAGTGACCATAATAATAATGATTATCTTTTGAATTAAATATTGAATACGATTAACAACCTTCAGATATTTATAATTCGTATTCTTACATATTAAATTCACTATGATGAAAATAAAAATAAAAATATATTGAAATAGTTCCATTGTTAGTTTATCTCTCTATATTCTCATTTTATTTGTATCATGATCTTAAAGCAATGGAATTATTGTATTTGGCCTAATTTTTTTTATCTTCAAGATAAATGATGATGAATTTGGGGAAGAGGAGCAAAATTAATTAGGAACAGACAACACAAAGATCCAATGCCATCTTTGAGTGATTCATTCTCTGTACTTCAATATGTACCTTATTTAATATGATAAACATAAAATTTAGAATAAGATAAAATGAAGAAAAACTCTTCAATGATTGTAAAAATGCAAATGAGGTTGGGTATGAATGAAAACTACTAATTTTGGGGATAAATATTGATGGAAATATCACTACCAAGTATTATGTTAGTAATTATTTTTCTATCAAATAAAAATAAATTTATTTTACAAGTTCCTTCTAAAAAAAGTATAAATATAATAATTTTATATGATACTATTTGAAAACATTTTGTTTAGGTAAAATTAACTACCCTACATTGAATATCAATTAATCAATTAAAAATGAAAATTGCCTATAAAATTATCGTTTACATTCTTTATCTATTATTTTTGAAATATATGGGCTATAATCTTCAAGGATTTATAGAATTAAATGGGAGGTAACTTGTGGATGTGATGATAAAATTGAGATCCTTATATTTATATTATGAATGGAAAATAAATTTGAATTTATTTAAGCACTAAAACATAACAAGGTCCATGGCCTAAGCAAAGAAACATAGATATTTTTACATGTGCCAACCATGCTCCTTTGGATTTTTGATCTTCATATGAAACACTAATACAATTTTAAAATTTTGGCCCTTTTCTATGTTCTCTTCTAATATGTTGGGTTTTGTAGATAGAAAAAGTATTTTTATAATCATGCCATAGTGCAACAATAATATTTTTTTAAGAAAAATTGGAATGAGATATTTTTTTTTAACAATACATACTTCTTATTTTGGATATCATATGTTGAAAATGGTTTAAAAATTGAGAACTAATATTTATTCCTGACAAGATTATATGTAATAAAAATAGTAAGGGAAGAAAACAAAAGCAATGTTTATTCAAAGATGACATTAAACAACTCATGTATGGAGATGAAAATGATGTTACGACTACTTTTTATTCACTGGCATGGTATAGCTTTAGATTTATAGATACTTAGGTCATTCTATGTGTTAGAACATGGTGTTTTGTAATGAAATAGAAATGGAAATAACACAATAAAAAGTAGCATGTAGTGTATAATTAATAAAATGGAACATAGCATGATATTTTAATTAGTGGCACAAAATTATTTGAGAGCATTTCTCATAGTCACAATCTTCTCTTGATGAGATACATACCTTTTAAGTTTATTTCTATAGTTTATTATGGTGCATACATGAGAAAATATAACTCATAGTTATTTTGAAGTATAAACATAGGTAAACTAAAAATAATTACAATTTCTCTATTGTGGTCTATATAAATCTTGAGTTCCTTTCTTACGCACCATCATAAGAATTTTATATAATTTTTATATAAATATATTAAAAAAACATTATATCACACTTTTTTGTCACATTTACATCACTCATGGTTTCTCCTATAAAAGATTTGGATTTTTCAAACATTTTACCCTACACTAACAATGATGTTACATTGACGAGAATTTTCTTTAAAGATACTCTTTAGTCATTTTTAATATACATCTATACTTCTACATTGTCAAGCATTATATATATATATATATATATATATATATATATATATATATATATATATATATATATATATATATATATATATATATATATTTAAAGCGTATTTTTGAGTTACAATTATTTGAATGGTTGGAAGCCCTTGGAAGGGTTACGAATGGCTCAATTTTGATCACTGTGATTTATCATGATGGGTCCCACTTACTATTATAACTATGTTTATTTAATATAAATTTAAAAGGTGACATAAATAAATATTACTTGGTGTTTATTTTTATAATCCTATAATGTAATGATATCAATATATTTTTGGGGGTCCATCTTGATGGGTCCCACTTCCTAATATAATTGGATTTGCTTCTTCATTAATACTAAATTGAACATGTGACAATCACAACTACTAATTTATGCTTAGACTCAAATATTTTATTTAACTCAAAATATTTCAAGTTGTGGGTATGTTTTGAGTAGCAAAGGAGGTGTTCATATCTTTCCATGAAGTACATACAATGACTACATCGTCTCCTTATCATCCTAAAATAAAAGAAAAGTCATCATCAAGTAGGTGGTCCTTAAATATTAAGTTGGAAGACATCCAATGTTTTATTATGGAAATTAGTGTTTTGTATAGTGAAAGAGTTTAAATTGGTAATTATACTTTTGTTCAAATCTATAACCATTGAACTCATCTGAAATTTTATGTATGAAAAATTAAACAACAATATGTAATTTTTAGTGGAGGTGAAAGATAAATTACAAAGTAGAAATAAATTATGCAAATCATGTGTATTATAATGGGATGTTTATAATTAGATCTAGATTCTAGACAGGTAGATGATTCATTATCATATACATATACATATACACATGTATGTACATATACATATATATACATATATACATACATAGATACATACATACATTCATAGATACATACATATATAGATGCATACTTACATATATTGTGTCAATATTATTTTATAAGTCTATATATAATCAATCTTGATAGGTCTCATTTATTAGTACAATTAAGTTTGTAGATTTACCAATAATAAACTAAAGGTGACAAGAACAACTACCACTTTGTGCTTTGAATCAAATATTTGATTTCACTAAAAAGCATTCAAATTTTGGGTGAGTAGTGAGTAGTGAAGGAGGAACTCATATCTTTCCATGTAGTACATGAAACTACTACATCATCTATTTTCCAACATAGCTCAATAAAGTCATCATCAATCATGTGGTCCTTAAAAGTAAGTTGGAAAGCATCTAAATTTTTATTTTCATAATATGAGGTGTTGTAAAGTGAAACAATGTAATTTGGAGATCGTACCTCCATCAAAATCCATGACCAGTAATCTCATCTCACCTTTTGTGTATGAAACATTAAGTAATAGTAATATGATATTTTTCCTGGAGGTGACAAATAAATTACAAAGTCAAAATAAATTACACAAGACATACATATTGTAATTAGATGTTTATATTTACATATAAATTCTAGATAGTTAGGTAGTTTCGTATCATATGATAATGGCATAAATTAAAAAAATTAAACAATTTTCAAAATAACTTTATATTTATGTTAAGTTATTTTTATGTTCTTCTACATTTCATGTAAAAACAATTTTTATTTAATTTTGATCTAGTTCCAACATAAATTGTAATTAAATTTGATCCATCTTCACCATCCTATTTAAACATGTTGATAGTTGTTTATTAAAGTACATTTTTATAGAGAAAGGACTCTAAGACCAAGATTACATTTCTCTCTCATATGCCTTATTTTTGGATTTTATCAAGCTGGGACTTCACATCTCTTGATGTTAACAATTTATTATATTTGATTTATTTCTTATTACACTGAACATATTTTTTTGGAAAGCAACACCAAATATTAGTATTTGGATTTAAAAATCCCTATAAAATTTAATTGGATGCCAAACATGTGTTGGGTAGTTTTATATACTACTTATGTTGATGATATTTGTTTCAAACTATTCACATAATGACATGTACAAGTGGGCATTACCGAGACAAATATGTGTGACCTTTGTGCTCATGACATGTGCGCTACGAAATAAATATCTAAGTTATTATTCATATTAGAGGAAACCATTCAATCTAATACATTTTTTGTATGGAAGGTAGATTATGGAAAATTGTATTCGAGTGGTAACAATAAGGTTGATATATTAACCAATTCTTGGGTTCAATTATTGTGGATTCTTGTAATTGTTTTTGGAAATACAAGTATCAAAGAAATTTTAGAAGGTTTAAATGATTTAAACATAATAACTCTATTAATTTTTATTTCATACATTGTTTGAGGATGTGGCTTAGTTTGTCACATTTTTTTATTTTTTTCACTTTACTATGATTGACTCTTGAAGCACAAAACCATAAATGATGTCTCTTAACCATTTATCCTAGATGTTTATTTTGATAAACTCTTGTGGTTGGTTTCTTGCATTAAAATATCCTTGGATGATTTATCTATAGAAGGATGCCTAGTCATAAGTTTCTTCTCCATTCTAAAAAACACATAAAAAATTTCTCCCCAAGGGTTAGTTTTAATGGATTTGGTGATTTATTTTATTCCATCTTGAGGTAGAAGTTTTGCCATTATCACTTAAATATTGTTTCTTTATTGAATGCAACCAAAACACATAATAAAAACATATTTCCTACTTTACATAAAGTATGGTTGGAATGTGTTTTAAACTAACACACATATATTATGGAATCCATAGTATTTTCATGAGAGATGAATGATCTGGGTTGCCATGCATTGGGGTAAGAGTTGTAAGATATAAAATTTTGGATTGAAAGTGTCTTGATATAAAAATAATCATATCCACATTCAATTATATTTTGTTTCCATTTCAATATTTAATCCACACATCATGATAGATAAACCATAATAAATCAATGTATGTAGGCCATTAAGCTTTCTACTCAAAAAAGTTTTACTCTAGACATAATGATAGCTAAAAAATAATAAATCAATGGATGCAGGACAATAATAAATGATAGCTTTAAATAAATTTCATTTAAAATAATTGTATGGAGGCCACTATGTTTTATCCTCAAAAAGGCCATGCACCAATTAATCAACTTTAGGTGGCAAGGATGCAATAAACAATGAATCCATTGCGAAGAAATCTTAAGTCTTAGTTATGTCAAGAAAATATGTTTTATGGTTTTAGGAATAGAGTAGGTTAACCATTTGGGGTTATAAATCTCAATGTGTTTGAGATTATCCCCAAAAGGAAGACATGAATAAATTAGATATAAGATAAGATGATCAAGTTTGGACTAAAAATTAACATTTCAATTTCTATTGGGTTTATAAATAATGTTATGGGCCAATAATTCATGTTCTATATTCTATTAATTTTACCCAAATATTAAGAGAATAATCCATGATCTAATAAATGAGGCTAGGAAAATAATTTATAAAAGTGATAATATAATTCCATTGGCAATCCTTCCATTATGAATGTTGGGGTTCAAAATCCATTTTATGAAGCATGAGATTAGGCATCAAATTTTTGAAATAAAAAATATAAGGTAATTATGAATTAAAAAACTTATATTTGGATTTCATATAATTCCATGGGAACCAATCATGAGATGAAAAGAAACCCCCAATAGTGCAAATTCCTATTCAAAAAAGCCAAAGAGCTTTAATGCTTATCATGTCCTCTAGAAGGAGGTTGGAATTGGTCATCATAGGGGAACCCTAAATATTGTGGTCATCAAAAGAGATACTACTAATAAATCCATAACTAACCTACTTTAAAAAAGGTTTCACCAATTCATAGTCTTTCTATGCTCTTAGCGAAAAATGACCCTTATATCTTGATATGATTAAATTTAATAAAAAGATATGTAATCTAATCTTTTTCCAAAAATTATTTCCATAAGGATCACTTGAAAAAATAATGCCCTAAAAGACTTTTCTAAACCTCATATCCTTCAATTTCCCTTACAACTGACTTAGCATAAACAATAGTTCTTTGTACATAACTACTAGTAATTTACATTCCTTATTTATCACAATGAAGACAAAAAATGTCCTAAGCTACCTTGTGGAATATTTGAGATTGGTTAGCATTGGTATAAACAATACTTCTATTTTTTTTCTAATTTTTCATACATGGAATTTGAAATATGAATGGATATAATAATTTTGGTATAGACTCAAAACATTCCTATAAAAGAGAGGCTTAGTAATCATATAAGTGATTTTTTCCCCACTCTACTAATTAGATACTACTAAAACACAAAGGGGGGACTGACAACAAGAAATTGAATGTCAAGAAATTTTAAGTTTCACTCTTTATATGAATTTCCATTTATACTATTGAATCTACATGGGCAAGGGCATCATGTTTTCTCTGTAACACTAAATTTTAGACCATTATAGGCTTTACCTAGAAGAGTTGTAAAAAATGTCAAGGAAATGAAGTGTATATTTGAAATAGGCTTCTTGATCAATAAACATGAGGAAAGAGTCATCTATAAAATACAAATTGATAAGCTAAGAGGACTAATTAAGAAGATATATTCCATTGATAAACCCATGGTCCACTTTGTGAGCAAGTAGCCAAACAAACGCTTCAACAATTAAGGAATACAAAGTTGGGGAAAGAGGGAAGACTTGTTTTATAGAGTGAAAATAACTAAAACTATTTTCATTATGACTATTGATGGTGATATAAGATGAAGCTTTAGAAAATAGAGTCTTAACTACTAAAAAAGAAATTAAAAAAACACAAAGATTTAAGCATTGTCAGGATAAATGCCCATTTTATATGATCATAATATCTTTCAAAATTAAGCCCAATATTTTTTTTCCTTTTTAATAGATACAATCCCAGTCCATTCCTTCTTAAACATTTATGATATTATCCATTATGTATCTACTTTTAATGAACCATGTTTACTCTAGTTTGAGGGTTTCAAGGAGGATGTGATGAAGGTGGATAGATAAAGCTTTGGAAATGATATTTTAATAAGAAATTAACTAGGTAATTGGGTGCCAACCAATAATATCTGTAGAGTCCCCAAATTAAGCTTTAATTTAATATTGCCTTTATTAATGATGGTCGTTATGAATTTAATGTGCATGACTTCTCTATAAAATTTAAGAAAATAAAGACCCACATATTTTTAATTGGATTTATAAAATTTGAAGGGTAACCCATCCACCCCCAATGTTTTATTATTAACCATGCATTGCACAACAAAAATCTGCTCATCAATAAAAAGAGAGATGACATTCAAATTTTGAGATGATGGGGTCAACTTACAAGGCACCACATCTTAACATTAGTTCATATATTCCCAATTTTTAGAAAATTTTGAATTAACTCGCATCAATATCTAAACAAAGAATGAATCTAATAAAATTAAAATATATTGGATATTCAATCAAAATAAAATTCCTATTAAAAATGAATTGTAAATAATCTTGTATATAATTTCACACTTTTAATTTACCCCACAGTAACATTGTATGTATGGAGTAATCTTACTAATATTATTAGTCTTTATCTTCTATAATAAATCTTGATTTTGTAATACACGTATGAAATATCCTAAACTCACCCTCATCCCATCTTCAAATAAGATTGTCAACATTTACAAATGAACATATAGTTTGCATGATTAATATGCCAATTCAGTTTTCTATATGATTTGATCAATCTAATTGGTAAAGGAAGCACTCAAATTTTGAATTGAGGAGATTGGCGAGGGAGAACATGGAAAGCGGAGGCTTTGGAAAGCATTTGAAAGAGGTATAGGAGAAATAACTTACATGGTACTAGTAAAGAAAAATGGTTGACTATTGGATTTAATAATTTAATTGGAAGATTAGAGTTTTGTTTGGAGCACATGGTCTTCCTCCCATTATTTTGATTTTTATTGCCTTACTGATGTATTGGAAATTTATCATATAATTTATTTTTTTTTGAAAAATATAATTTCAAAGGTATCCATAATGAAGTAATATTGATGGAAAAAAAAGTATGGAAAATCTTTTTAAAAATTTAGTATGTCATATAATTGTTTTATGATTTCCAATATAATTGTGGTATATGAGACCACTTTGCACTCTTATTATATAGATAGCACTGAATTTTTTTTAAAAATATAAGACATACATATCTTACCCCATGTACAATTTGAGTTTATAACCTCCCTTTCAAAAACACAAACTCTTCACCATTACAACAACTCAAATGTACTCTTAACCTTAATAAAGTCTTATATAAACATGCTTACTTAATATGTCGTAATCATATTCTAATGTCGTACATGAAAACAAAGATGCCAATGTATGCAACTCAGTTGTATGACCAATTAAATAAAAATATATTACACTTAAATAATGCAATTTCATTGTATCCAAACTGGACCTACACAGGTATTGAATTTTTTTTTTGTTCATGCCAATAAAATAGAGGTTATAAGAGAAGATAAGCTACACAAATATTATTGGGCTTTGCCTTTACATCGTTCATGATTAATCCCTAGTTCCAAAAGATGCATTACCTATTAAAGATGTGCATTTTTCTCTTTTTATTTATTTTTCCATGTACCTAGATAACTATTGTTGAACAAGGTTTCTTGACATTAAGAATTCCATCACCTCTATTCTCTGAATGTCTTTTCCAATTTGGTACCTACTATTCATTTCTACATTTGGATTGGAGTTTATTTCGATTCAAGAAACAATAATGTGTATTCCATTGAGTTATCAAATATGCAAATAGAGGGTTCCCTCTGCCCTCCTATTGGAAATCTCTCATTTCTCACACAAATTGATCCCATCAACAATAGTTCTATAGGCAAAATGTGAGAATTAGGTCAACTTCAAGGTTTGAAGTCTCTCTGTTAAAATAAATCTATTTTAGGGATCTATTCCAATGGATTTAACTTCCTTGAAATAGTTAAAATAAGAAAATCTGGATGTTAACCAATTGACTAGAATAATCCCTACATAATTGATTCTACTTAAAAATCTATAGGTCGTTAAGCTCAGCTCCAACAAACTTTTGGATAACATTCCTCCCTCCTGAGAAAACTTCTCTAACCTTAAAACATTTTATATGTAAGATAATGACCTTCAAGGCCACATTTCCACTGAATTCAAAAGGTTACCTAGCTTGATATCCTTTCTTCATTTTGTGAATCCCCATGTAATAGTCTTTATTTCTTCATCAATTTGATATATTTCAGGATTAATAGAGTTAGGAATTTTATAGCAATAGCTTGACTCATAATATCACATCAAAAATAGCCAAATTATCTTTCCTTACAATTCTATACATATGTTAGCAGAAAACATAGCATAGAAACAACAAAAATAAAAACACAAACCCTCAAATTGCTACAGGAATGGAGAAAACAAGATTTTATTAATATTTTTTATCTTTCTTTTTTTGTCATTAAAAAGTTGTGCCCAAGAGATATTTAAATAGATTTTCTTGGAAAATTAAACTTAAAATAAACCAATCCTTAACTAATCTAAAACTAACTTCAACTGCTATTGCATGCAAGCTGAGCAAGGAGTAAGACTTCTTGTTTAACTATTTGAACTAATTGATCTCTAACTATTTGTTAACTATTGTGCATGAGAAGGAGCAAAATGAAGAGGGGAGGTGCAACTAAAAAATTAAGTGTCAAGTGGAGAAATTATCTCTAGTTAATCTTTAGTTTCTAACACTCACCCTTAATTTCTACCACTAACTACTTCAGCATTTACAAGGCCTATATTTTTTCTTAGATAATCAAAGGTCTCCTTTGGTAATGCCTTTGTGAATATATCTACCAATTGATCTTCAGATCTATAGAAATCCAAATGGATTTTTCCATTGTTCACTAACTCTCTGATAAAATGAAATCTTGTATCAATGTGCTTGCTCCTCTTATGAAAAACATGATTTTTTGATAATGCAATTGCTGATTTGTTGTGATAAAAGATTGGTGTTGACTCCTTCTATGCTTGTAATAAATTTGTCAATATTCTCCTCATCCAAGTTGCTTGACATGCTGCTGATGTGGCTACTACATACTCTACTTCAGCTGATGAAAGTGTCACTATAGGTTGCTTTTTGGATGCCCATGTGACCACTCCTATTCTGAGAAGAAAGGCATGTCCAAAAGTACTCTTCCTATCATCAATACTACCTGCAAAATCACTATCAATATAACCAATCAAACTAAAACCATTAGTTGTGGAATTAAAATTCCATATTATTTTGTTCCTGCCACATATCTCAATATCCTCTTTCCAACTTTCAAATGTGAGTATTTTGGTGACTCCATGAATCTAGAGATTAAATTGACCCCATACATGATATCTAGTCTTATAGCTGTAAGATACATCAAACTGCCAACTAGTCTTTTGAATGTTGTAGAATCAACATTAGACCCTTGGTGTTCTTTGCTATGTTTGGTCCCTGTAGCAACTGGTGTAGGTGTTGGTTTACAATTAAGCATCTTAAATCTCCTTAACACATCCTTTGCATATTTAGTTTGACAAATAAAAATTCCCTTCTCTAATTGTACAACTTCTATGCCAAAAAAGTACTTCATTAATCCCAAATCTATCATTTCAAATTTTTCTTCATTGCTGATTTAAATGTGTCTACAGACAAATTTCTAGTGAAAATCAAATCATCAACATACAAACACACAATCAAAATCTGACCTTCTTTGTTGATTTTTGTGTACAATGTAGGCTGACTATTGCTTCTGATGAATCCATTGTTTGTCATGTATGAATCAATCCTGCTATACCATGCTCTTGGTTCTTGTTTGAGGCCATAAAGGGCCTTATTCAATCTATAGAATTTTTCTTCATGTCTTTGCACTTCATAACCTGGTGGCTATTTTACATACACTTCTTCATCTAGAAAGAAAGTTGATTTGACATACATTTGATATACATACCAATTATTTTGAGCAGCTATTGCTAAAACCATTCTAATAGTATGAATTCTAACAATTGGAGCAAATGTTTCATTATAATCAACTCCATGTTCTTGTGCAAAACCTTTTGCTACTAACCTTGCCTTGTGATTTTCAACATTTCCATCTGCATCAAATTTGGTCTTATAAACCAATTTGACTCCTATGCAATCCTTACCTCCAGGTAGATTAGTTAGATCCCATGTTTGATTTCTTTCAATGGCATTCATCTCTTCATACATTGCTTTTATCCAATGTTCCTCATTAAATGCTTCTTCATAATACATAGGATCATGAGTGAAAAGAGCAAAATTTGAACACAAATCTAACTTCTCTTCTTCTTGATTATAAATCTCATTCAAGTTTCTCATTTCTTACCTTTAAATCTTGATCTTAAAGTAACAAGAGTTGGATCTGATTCATCACTTACTTATGAATTTGGAGTAGGGTGACATGCATGACCAGATGATTCACCTTGTTCAAAGCTCCTAGGTGTTCTTATTTGAGTGTTTGTTCCTGCTTGTGGAGAGGATTGATCACCTTGCAAATTTTGTTCTTCAGATTCTTCTTCATTTTGTGGAATTGGTGCTCCAATTGTGATGGTGCTACCATCCCATGCTTCTTCTTCCTTACATTCAACATCTCTGCTAATAATCACTTGATTTGAAATGGGGTTATACAACTTATAAGCCTTTGATTCTTCACTATAGGCAATAAAAATGCATTTATCACCTCTATCATCAATTTTTATTCTCAATTTAGATGGTATAAGAGAATATGCAATACAACCAAATTTTTTGAAATGATGTACACTATGCTTCTTACCACTCCACGCTTCTTGTGGAATTCAATCTCTAACACTCTTTGTTGGGCTTCTATTCAGAATATATACTACACATGCTACTACTTCTGCCCAGTATTCATTTGACAAATGTTTGGCCTTTAACATGCTTCTAGCCATTTCCATGATTGTTCTATTCTTTCTTTCTACTACACTGTTCTGCTGTGGTGTGTACCTTGTAGTCAGTTGCTTTTTAATGCCATGATATCTAAAAAAATCTTGAAATTCATTAGACATATATTCACCTCCTCTATCTAATCTAATTACCTTGATGTAATTACCACTCTACTTTTCAACCATAGCCTTGAATTCTTTAAATTTTCCAAAGGCTTCAGACTTATTTTTGAGAAAATAAATCCATGTCTTTCTGCTAAAGTCATCAATGAAGGTTAGAAAATAAGTACTATCTCCAAGTGATGGAATTTGCATTGGTCCACATAAATCACTATGGACTAGCTCCAATATTACCTTTGCTCTATATGAGGCTCCTATTGGAAAGCTCTCTCTATGCTGTTTTGCTAGAATACAACTATCACATGAACTTCCTGGCTATTCTATTGGTGGTAATCCCTTCACCATATTTTTCTTTTATAATAAATTCAAACCTCCAAAATATAAATGTCCATACCTTAAGTGCCATATCCACGATTGGCCTAGATGCATGGTTTTGAAGTGGGCTTCCTCTTCTCCTTGGATGCACTGAATTCAAAGAGGGAACATCTAATTCTTGGTTGTCTCCACTTTTCCTATCAACCTGTCACTTGGAAACTTGTCTAGTATTGTGCAAGCATTATCCATAAAGGATACTCTATAACCCTTCTGTACTAACTATCCAACACTCATAATATTATGCTTTAGTCTAGGTATAAAATAAACATTAGGTATAAACCTTCTTTCACCATTTTTTGCCAAAACATTAATTACTCCTTTACCCATTACATCCACTTTGATATCATTTCCTAATTTAACTTCAACTTTTATAGAATCATCAAGACTAGAAAAGAATTATTTATTCCTTGTCATATGATTACTGCATCCACATCAAAGAACCAAATATCTTGAGCTTTTTCTTGAGTAACATGACAAGTGAGAAATAAGCTTCCAAGATTAGAACTAGACTCACCTGGATTAGAACAAGATTCATTCGTGTAATTAGCATTCTGTTGGTCTAGATATCCTTGTTTCCTTCTATAGTCACTTGCATAGTGTCCATATTTTTTACAATAATAACATTGAATATTAAATTTATCAAACCTCTGTGAACTTTCCTAGAAGTGATTGTTGCCACATCCTCTATTGCTGTAGTTTTGATTACTATTTTCACCTTGATTTGTATTGTTCCTTCCAGTTCTGCCTCTACCTCTTCCTCTGAAGTTTGACCTTCCTCTTCCTCTTCCTCTACCAAATGATACCTGTGACTTGAAAGCATTCTCAAGAGAACTATTGTTATTCCTATTCATTCTGGATTCATGTGTTAACAAACAACCCACTAATTCATCTATAGATAACTGTTCCAAATCCTTGGTTTCCTCAATAGCTACAACTATTGCATCAAATTTACTGGGTAAACACCTGAGTATTTTTTCTATGATCTTCTGATCCATGATTGTTTCTCCATTAGATCTAATTTGATTCACTATATTCAACACTTGACCCATAAACTGGTCTATTGAATCTGAATCACTCATTTGCAAATTTTTAAAACTTCTCCTAAGAGATTGCAATTTATTAATTTTTACCTTTGTATTACCTTTATACATAGTCTCCAAGATTTTCCATGCTGATCTAGATCTCATTGCTACTACAACTCTTGAAAAAATAGATTCATCCAATGCCTGTTAGATTAGAAATAAAGCTTTTACATCTTCTTTCATGTTCTCTTTAAGCTCTTACTTTTGTGTTCGAGTTAATGCCTGATGGGAAACCTCATCCTGTGGTTCTACAAAACCACTCTCTACCAAATCCAAAACATCTTATGAGTAAAACAAAGTTCTCATCTTAATTTCCCAAAAAATGTAATTCTTACCATTAAAAATGGGAATTTGAGGCTGAGAAATACTGTTATTCGTTGCCATGTCTCACGCTAAAGCGACTAAATCAAAAATGGCTACAAAGAGGATTGAAGTGCACTTCTTCAATGTGCTTCTTCCATGATCTAACTTAAAAAAAAAATATTTGGCTATTCTTGTTGAAATAAATCTTTAGATCTTGGTTTGATGAATGGTACACACACTATTAACTTCAGTGCCTATTCCCCACGAGCATTACCATGGATTAAATGAATCAATACAAGTCATAACACAAGTAGGTAGAAACAACTTGACTCAAACAAACACAGGGTTAGTTGCTTCCTGCAAATAGTTGACTGCACCCTACTGCATCAATCCACCCGGGTGCTTTGGCTGTGCTTTCAAACCTTGTAGTTTTGTTGACTACTACGCCTACCACATGAGGAACTGCTTCAAATGGCTCTTCTTGGTTTTTTCGTCACTCCTATTGGCTACTTGCTGGCTATAACTTACCAGATCTACATGATAGGTACTTTCAAACCTGTGCTTCTTCTTTGAATAGCTGCATGATTCTACTGTTTGATCTTCTCTTCAACTCTGTGGGCTCTCCACATCCCTCAATGGCTTCACACCTGAACTCTCACAGCTACGCTTCTTTCCCATGCACTTACTTCAAGATGTTCTTTCTCACACCTATGCTTTGATACCAATTTTTTAGCAACAAATAGAGCATAGAGATAAGAAAAATAAAAACACAAACCCTCAGATTGCTACAACAATGGAGAAAACAAGATTTTATTAATCTTTTTAATCTTTCTTTTTTTGTCATTACAAAACTATGCCCAAGAGATCTTTAAATATATTTTCTTGGAAAATTAAATTGAAAATAAACTAATCCTTAACTAATCTAAAACTGACTTTAACTGGTACTGCATGCATGTTGAGCAAGGAGTAAGACTGCTTGTTTAACTATTTAAACTAACTAATCTCTAACTGTTTGTTAACTATTATGCATGAGAAGGAGCGTACTGAAGACTGGAGGTGTAACTGGTAGTTAAGTGTCAAGTGGAGAAATTATCTCCAGTTAATCTTCAATTTCTAACAACATATGGGGAAATTAGCCAAGGGATACCATCCCAGCTACAATTACCAATTGTTCCCAACTGTGTGACTTTAATTTAAAGCTAAGTCACATCAATGAATTTATACCATTATATTGAAGCTAAGAATACTTTAAAATATACAATCCTTAAGTATGTCTTCTAATTAACTTGTATTTGGTAGCTCTGTCATGATCTCGATTCTTACAACTCTTTGTAGTTGCACAATCCTGAAAGACATTGATCGATGGCAATTTTTTGACTAGAAGATTTTTTTATCAACTTCCCACTAATATTTCTATGTTCATGTTGTCACTAAAAAGAAAAAATATAAAATGAAGTGTAACTTTACATATTTATAGCCTAACCACTTTGAGGGGTAAGATCTTAACTAACATGCACAAACTAAATTCTTACTGGACTTAACTCTTCTAATTACAACTTTTCAACCCACCTAACATAACGGCTACTGCAACCATTAGTGGCTTGACTGATAGCATCACCATCAATTCAACCATCAACCATCGGGTGAAAATCATTTAAAATGGAAAACATGACTCTCACCATCAAATGATCAATATGCCACCAGAACCTTAACTCATCGAACATGGCAAATCAACCCACATGGAGACCTACATGTCAATTGAATGTTCTCACTGGTTTTAAAAATTTATCCATTCCATTTCATTTTATGATTTCACATGGGGCACATTCCATTCCATCATCTTTATCATTATCCTCTTTTCTACTATAATCCAATGGCCATAGGTTAAGGGCAATGTCATTCACAATTTGATCTCTATTGGATGTAATATGGAGGGAGATTGTGCACAGATTGAAGGAGGAAGCTCACTGTCTACTCCCACATTTTCTCTTAAGTTAGGAATGGAGAAGGTCTATGATGTGTTTGACAGAATGTCTCAAACATGACTTCTATGCTACTAATCCATTCTATGGGAGAAATAAGCATATGATGTTTGAGACCTGATAATACACATTTTATTTTGGACCCTTTTATCCCTCTTAGGGGTGTCCCTGCATTTTGTTGTCAACAAGAAATTTGAAAAATAGAGCATTAGAACAAGGCAGAACATGGTTAATGGTTTATGCTATATGGTATATGGTGTATGTATAAGGAATATGAGTATTTCAAACCTCTTCTAGAGCTTTATGGTATATCAATATATAGATATATAAGTTTAGGAGCCTCAGTAGTGTTTCACATTTTTAATATCTTGATATATTTATTTCATTTGAGTAAACCATAAGTTAAGTATATGAGTATAATTGTTTTTATACATGCCCTATATTCGTTGGACAATGGTTTAAGGGTTCTTGGATACTTTTAGATGGATTTATGGATGAATAAATAGGAAGAGGATTGATTATGATGTACTGAAATGTTTGTTATGTTGGTGAATCCTATTGAAGAATTTTCCATGCCATGCTTGTTAATACCAATTATGTATGGTAAACTAATTAATTTCCTCTCAAAATATAAACATGGTGTGGGCCAACAAACATAGATCAATGTGGAAGAGTCATGGGATTTTAATTAGTGGAAATAAAAGACAAATTAATAGGTTGTATTCGCACTCCACTGTTGCATTTACTTTCTTTCTCACTAACCCATTCACATGAGTGGATTAGATTATCCAACTCCATTAGCCACTTCACCACATATGGGTACCATTTTCTATTTTTAGCTATCTTTATACATAAGCTTTTCAATATGACAATTGAGTTTCAATGTTTAAATCAAAATTCTTTTTCATTATCAAAATGTGTTCTAAAAAGTCTATTATAAAATTCATAGATGATTTTTTGGTACATAATTCATATAAAAAATCCTTCACTTTCTAAACCAAAGAAATTGTGCACTTATTTTATTTTGTGTTATGTAAATTTCAATAGATTATTGATGTTATATTTTTTGCATAGTGTTAATTATGGGACTCATCCATTAAGCCCCTATGTGGATTGTACTTTGGTCATGTGGTCATGAGATTTTAAATTTATGCCCCATTCTATCCACTACAACATGTTTTATTCACTTTTGTATGGTTTATAAACACTTGGAATTAAGAATAAAATAAAATAGGTTAATTATTTTCAATTAGTATTAATAAATTGCAACATGTTGAAGTTATCATTGATTAATGTATATTTATCCTTTTAAGTGTGTAAATGCTCTCCATTTTGATTTAAGAGTTGTTTGAATGAAGCTTCATAATTCCTTATAATAGAAGTAATCATCTATGTGTGCTTGTAATTATATTACAAGGGTTACTCTTATCATATTTTGTTGTGTTTGTGTGGAGTTCCACTTTGTAAGAGTGTGTGAATCCATGTTTACTATACACCCATTGTACTATATAGTGTATACTTATTATTGTTGACTTAATCAATAAAAATCTTTGTTGATCTTATTAAATATTTACATCAACCTCTTTGAAAGAATACTCAAATTAAATTAATTATTTTTCATAATATCTCCATGGACCTAATATTTATTACTTTAAAAATAGCATTGTTAACCTTTGGAATTTATAACAAATGTGTTTTGATTCTTTTAATGTTTTCAAAATCTAATGTGTCTACTACACTTTCTTTATCTCATTTACTTCATACAAATTTTATATTAGCTTTTCCTATAATTCCTACATAAGTTGTTGCCATATGTTATAGATTATTTCCAAATCAATTGTTATGTAATGTTTCTGCAATGTTAAAAGATGATCTCTCCGTTGGAAAGTTACACTAGCTACAATCACTTTGTTTTCTTCTCATATGCACATTTCCTTGTTGGATGATTGTAATATATACTTTCAATATAGGACGTTAATTTCATGAATAGTGGTTTCCCTATTATTCCATGAATGCTATGTTACATGACAACCTAATTGGTTTTGCCTTTTAGAAATCAAATCATCGTACTCTCCTGGAATGTAATATGATCATTTATTTAAGAATTTCATAGGCAAGGGTGATCGTAGTAAATCACATTCTAAACTAGTTTGTATGCAAATTGTGATATATTGGTAGCTAATACTATGAATGCTGACTACTATAGATTGTGATGGATGATTATGAATTATATGATTGCCTACAATAGCTTAATTCTAAGATAGAACAAATTGTATGTAGTTTCAAATAATACACTCGAACATGAATTAGAGTTCTATTCTTTATTATTGATGCTAATCTATTGTGACATACATTGTGTTAGGGGAAACATGTTAGTGATAGTCATCATTGCATGTATAAACATGGTGTAAATGTTCCCCTCAACTCCTTAGAGATCAAATAAGGGTTTTAGATTGAGAATCAACCATTAGGGATGGTATCCCAATATTATGGGATAGCCATCTCCTACCCACAAATAAACATGGGTAGAATCCCTATGTATGATATATTCTTTACTGAATAAAGATGAAGACAAGGGGATAGCAAAAGTAGTTTTTTTAATGGTCTATGTATTTTCAATTCCCAATTTAATATTCTTGTTGCATATGTAAAATGGTCAATATTTGAAAACTTTGCATCCAATTTTTTATTTGTTACATCTTGTTTAATATTATAGTAGGAGGTGGTGGAACATACTTAAGGTGAAGAGGGTGTTCATTAAGCACCCAATAAATATGTCTTATGATATTTATGAGAACCTTTGGTTAGAATTAACGTTTATTTTATCTTCATGTTAATTTTATTTTTTATTTCCTTCCTATTACAATAGTCAATGTTAGACTAATTTTGACACACCATCTATTTTTCGATGTTTTCTTTTATGTTTTAGTTAGATGAGGTAGTTTAGAACCATGTGGATATGGATGATAGTCACCTAGATAATTAATTCATCCCTAAGAATATGTGTATTTGTTGAACTTTAACTTTCCATTGTCATGCTTAGACATATTTGTTTTTCCATATATGTTTCGAGTGACATATATATGTTGAACTTTTTGATATGAGGAGGTAGAGTTAGATAACCTTGATGAAAATGTCAATGATGAGGATGATGATAATGATGATGATGATGATGATGATGATGATGATGATGATGATGATGATGATGATGATGATGATGATGATGATGATGATGATGATGATGATGATGATGATGATGATGATGATGATGTTGTTGATGATGATGATGATGATGATGATGATGATGATGATGACGACATTGAATGGATTGTGTATGCTTCATAAACTAAATTCTAATAAGAACCAAATACTGTAATAATATTTTATTATATTTGACGACATTAATTTTTTTATTGATTTATACTTATGTAACCTCAAATGTCTTCCATGTTGAATAACACTATCCATGAGAGTACATTGTCATGGATTTTGGAATCCTGAGGTGAATGTGCACCTTTACTTGTTGAGGTCATGTGATGTATTTAATGGTGATAGTGGCCATCCATTTTGTTTATGAGATAAACTTGAGAATCACCTTCATAATATTCAAGGTCAGAAGCCCATTACAAGGAGGCCCCTAGGGCATGCCAGAAGTAGGAAATAGAAGTTAAATGGAAGAGCAATCACACAAACAAAAAGAAAAAGTAGGCCAATAGAACAACTATTGAAAAACTAGAGCATTGATAAGAGAGATAGGTTGGTGGTTAATAGTGGGATAACTTATTATTTTTATTATTTTCATTTAAGTTAGAAACATGTGTGCTTATATGAAAATTGTTCGCAATCTCAAAAAAAAAAATTCTTATCTTTTTCATATTTTTAGAAATAGTATTAATCTCATGGAGCCTCATTTATGAGTAGATTTTTTTCTTTCTCCCTACTAAAACAATTAAATGCTATTATTCACTTTCACATGTATTTTTATAGACAAAGTCAAAATCTAGATGAAAATTTAGCTTCCCAATAGTTTAAGGACATGGATAAGCTTAACAAAAGGATGAGCTCTGAGAACATAATGGGTGCACAAAAACAACTTAATTTGTAGCTATCACTAGCAAATCTATAAAAATAATCACTTGAGAGGGAAAACTAATTCTTGTCCAAGATTCTTGATAGTGAAAGGACAAAGGTCAAAAAGTTGGAAAGTGCATTGGGTGAGAAGAGAAGATAGGTTAAAAAGATATAATATACAATTTTAACATTGAGGGACGAGAAGATGGACATTTATTTTCTTAATAAATATAGATGTTATCCATGCCTACACAAAATCATTCCATGATGCAGAGATGAAGACTGTTATGGTTGTATAAATAAAACATGAAGGAATAGTTGCCATATATGACCACTAGTTGTAGATTTTGAAGGCACAATATAATATCTTGTTTTCACAAATTCATTTGATGTCTTTGAATAGTTATGGTATTTCATAGAGAAACAATGATAATTAGTTGTGTGCAATGACTTATCTGACTGATATTTCATGTATTGTTATGAATTTGTACGTAAAATAATTAAAACACTTGATAATTATAATTTTTATGTACAAAATCATTGTGTCTTTGGTAGCGATTGCTTATTCATATTTTATTCTACAAAATGACATATCTTGTCAAGTGTTTGGATAAGGGAAAATTCTGATTTCCTAATTTTTCTATTACACTCTAATGAGATGGTTCAAATGTTTACCACACCAAATTCAACATTCCCACTTCAACATTGTTGCTTTCTTGTAAGATAAACCCACTTCAACATTCCCAAGTACTCATCATGTTAAATAAAACCATATTTACCTTTATGAGTTTCTTTTAAGACCTTGTAACCCTATAGGGTTTTATTTATGCTTATATTTTCATAAAATTTAGGTCTTGATAAGAAACTTATGCATTTATACATGTTTCATATTAGTCTTACACTAATTTTACCTCCTTTAAATTGTTTGTCTCAATAGAAAATAATATGCACAAACTTACTACTCTTACACTTGATCTTGTAACATTCTATAAACAAAATATTGGTAGTTCACTCCACCTTGATTACTACTGTATATTCCAATACATAATTTCACATGCTAACCCTTTTTGACTTTCCTAATGTTAATATCCATGAAAATATTGATTTATTTTGATAGCAACTTGATTCTTGTAGATAATAGAATTTTGTTATATCACACTTTCTTCATTAAGTTTATTTTACCCTTGTTAACTGGAGTCATCTTCCTCAAACAAAGACTCTTTATTTAATGAATAGGGTTCTTCAACTTTTCATAGACATCATCCGACTCAACAAGTAAAACCATGTCCCATTCAACTGTAACTCTTATGGATACACATACAATAGTCTTATGCAACTAAAATCCTACTTCTAATAATGATCTTATTTGCTTATGTGAGTATGATTCATAACTCAGGCCTTTGGCAAGAATCACATAGTCCTCATATATTCATTTTATAATCATTCATTCCAAGGAACAAGATCATAACCCTTTACTAGCTTGATCATTTAAAGAATGTAGAAAACTAGCAATAAAACACCATTTTAAGGCCTTGTAGAATATTTGTACAAACACTATTAGTAATAACCTATATTGTGGGTGCCTTCAAGATATAAAATCACATGAATCACCTTGTACACATCTGATTATCCCATTATACCAACATATGCACAATTTCCATGGCTTTGTTATGAGATATAGTCATTTTTTTTCTTCACAAACTCTAGTCTACGGTTAGAAGACTGTGATAATGTCGAGAGCACATCTTTAAGGTTAAATTAAGTATCAAGGCCTTATTGTAGTTCTCTAAACTTTGGATGAACATTCAACACCTTCACATAAATTTATCACAGATAATTTTATTATATGAACAATTATCCAAACCATCAAAGATAACTTTCTTTGTTATACCATGAACCCATTGTCTTTCTCTCATAGTCTGTGAGTGTATACTTGATTAGCATTTCAATTTTATGGATTATTTAATAATTATACAGAATAGAATGGAACTTCCATACCTTTCTCTCTTATTCTAGGAACCATCTCTAATACGAGAACAATGATAACCTTCATGAAAAATAGTATCTATTTCAACTACAACAATCCTTGTTGGGCTATCAAAGACACATAGTTTTGTTTCTAGATTTATTTCATGCATCTAAACCATTTCATAATAAATGATGACTTCACAAGTATATAGGCATTCATTCACATAACATACTCATCCAAAATTCAAGTAAGAGATTAACCAAAATGTTCTTTCTTTATCCATAGTCTACACATTGTCAAACACAATTATTTACAATACTAAAAACTATCATACGTTTCTAAGTACGAAACAAAAGTTCCATGAACCAAAAATAAATGGAATGGTGAACAAAGATTCCAAAAAAGAGCCTCCCATGCCATGTTCATTGAATATTCACTTTCTGAAGACAGACTTTCTTCCAATGGATTGTAGTCGCCATCATTGTCATCATCTTTCATGGATGTGAAGTACGGAGGTTTCATTCTCGATATACTTCAGCCCGGTTAGAAGACAGGAAAATTGGTGTCATGGGAGATTGTGTACCTTTTCCAAAATGTTACGAATGGCTAGGATAGACAAAGTCTAGATACATCACAATGGTTATTTCCAGCACTATACATTTTGAAATGTACTGTCAATGGGAGCTTTGATCCCATGAACACATTTCGTACTTAATCTAGGTGTACATACACACATGGATCATTCGACACCTTTGTCGACAAGAACTTTTCAAGGAAAGGCATTAAGGATGCCAGGATGGTGCAAGGAGTATTCCACATATCGAAATCTCTTGGCATAATAGACATAACTTGGCATGCAAGAAATCTCTCGTGCGTGACGGGCAAAAATTTGACACTTTTATAAGCCAATTTACTTCTAAATCTTTCATATCGAATTCATGCTTATTATATCATTTCAGTCAAATCACATGGCAATCGAGGTGATGATGCCATGGCGTGATTCTGATTCCACCGGCATGGCATGCTTTTAATCGTGTATACATGTATTTGCGACCTTAAACTCCAAACGACGTCATTCATTCGACCAAGGGACAATTTAGTTTATCTATAGCTTCCTCCAGGAAAAATTAGTCATATAGACGGGAGACTACTCCGGGAGCTGCACTCGTAATATATGCATCTGAATTTTAGTAGTGTAGTCATTCACGTAAGTACGCTCGTTATTCAATTATATTACAGTTATGTTATAGCAATTAACATAAATCAATACCTTATGAGAATTCACAACCTTGATAAATCAATGAGCGCGGTTCAAAAGGCGAAGCTAGTTGCCACGTTGAACAATTCAGAAGCTTGTAAAATCAAGGAACGAGGTTGAAAACAATACAAGAATAGCTTACAGTCAATACAATAGAAAACATTGATTTAATATGCTATGATACCTGGTCAGTGAAAAAATATCAAACAACTCGTTTGAATTCGTCAAAGGGAATTACGATATCAGACATTTTCCTGAATTAAAAATTGGTATCTTCTCTGCTTATGATTGCAAAGCATTAAACATGGTGTCTTCAGAAATGTGTAAAACTGTGGTTCTGTGCATGGTTGTTTTTAGCTTGGTTTTTGCTGTACTACTGGTACAAGCACAAGCTATATATCTTCCCATTTAGAAAGGAGAGTACATCCAAAATGTGGAAGTTAATCATTTACATTTGTTTCAAGATTTTATTTAATTTTATTGGAGACAGATTCCTTGTAATTACTAGTTTTATTTGTAAATTTGACCCGAAGTACACATGCATATGCAGAAGCTGCAGAAGTCCGTAGTGTTTTGGAAAAGATAATATCAAAAGGTGTTGTCCATGGGAGTGCTGTGCTGTTCCTCCATATGATAAAAGTTGTTGTTACCATGCATAGGCATAACTTGCTTCGAATAAAAGAAAGACTAACATATTCTTGCGAGGAGTCTGAATGGCTGACTGTCATTTGGAATGAAATAAGACATTTATCAGGTGTTTAGCAGATGGAGATTGGAGACATAAGATGTATGATTTTTTCTTTCTTTCTATAAAGAACTAAACTGCGATTAATATTTTTTATGCTAGATTTTTTTCAATTTTCTCAATACACACTGTCTAATCTACTGCACAACAATCTAACAATGCAGAGCAGTTTATGTGTTGCAGGGGCATTATTTTGTTTATTTTTCTCAGCTAATGCCACGTGAAGGAAGTAGTAGGAGTTTTGAATTTTAAATATTGTTTTATTTGGGATAGCAGACTACCTCCCGTGAGCTCATTTAATGACCAGCACAATGAAAGAAATGAAAAGGGAAAAATTTGGAGAGAGTTTTAAAACTCAAAACAGGTGGGTGGAGCAATTTATGAAGGATTCTGAACGTTGAAGCACTTTTAGGCAAGAGTTTTGAATAATTTTTGGGGGAGAAAATTTGAGATTTTGGACAGTTTTCAGAAGAAGAATAGAAGAGCAGAAAAACAAAGGAGAGAGGAGAGGAAGAAGAGGTTAGAACAGAAAAAACAAGGGAATAGAAGAGGATACCAAGAATATCAGAGGACAACATAAAATCAATGTTTTGTAGTAGTTAAAGAGGCCTGTAGCAGGTAGTAAGAGGTCCAACAGAAAGAAAGAGGAATGTAAGAGGGACTTCTATTCTACAAATATGTATGTAAATGCATATATAAGTATGTAAAAAGAAATTGAACTTTAAAGTTAAAATAATTTTTCCTTTTCATAGCTATTATCCCTGTGTCTGTGGGGTTACAAGAAATATTATACAAATTTGCTACTCTAAAAATCTGGGTTTTCGTTTGCAAGTTTCAATTCTTTTAAGTGCTGAAACTGTAAATAGTCACCTATAGACATTGTTGTAGCTACCCATTGTAGCAGTCTATTTTTTGTAGCAACTTAGTTTATGTCTTTACAGTTGTTTTATGCCTCCAAAGCTAATTATTGGACCTATAGCATGTGTTTGGACCTCTATTAAGGTTGTGTGAGGTGGTTTACAGTAACAGAACTCCTCTTTTTCCACCTGTTTGCTCATTTTAGTGGGTTTTTAGGTGCCTACAAGAGGGTGGGTGCCATCAGCATGGTGTTATAGCATAGCTATAGCTTTGGGAAGAAGGATAGTGAGTTGAGATTAGGGTTGGAAGAATCCCTTTCAGTTGGAACCATGGGTGTTTCCCTACATTAAGGGATATTAGGGCTAGAAGACTGCGGTAAGAAGGAAAAGGAAAATAAGTTGTGTTAGAGTAGTAGGATGCCACCAAGAAGAAGGATGGCAGAGGTTGCATCTATAAAAGCAGCAAGAAGAATAGATGAGGTTTTGAAAACTTTAAGGGGAATGCAGGAAAGAATGAATGGAATAGAAGGTGGAATGAGAAGAGGCAGAGCACCTAAAGAAAGTGATTGTGAAGATGATGGACGAACAAAGATGGCTAGAGAAGAAGGTGATAATGTAGATGGAGATATGGATGCATGAGAAATAAGGATTATAAAAGCTATATCCAATATTGGGAAAGGAACTAGTGTAGAGTTACCAATATTCACAGGAAGTTTAGACCTAGATGAACTAATTGACTGGATAATAGAGATGGAAGAATACTTTGAGTATGATGAAGCAAAGGACCCCAAAAGAGTAAAGGTTGCTTAAACAAGGTTGAAAGGCAATGCAACACTCTAGTGGAAAGAGGTCCAAACTGAGAGAAGAAGAAATGGCAGAGATAAGATTACTTGGTGGGATCGAATGATAAGCAACATGAAGGCTAAGTTTCTTCCTGATGATTATCTGTTTGAACTTCTCAAAAAATTGAAAAATTTAAAACAAAGGGAGTTAAGTGTGAAGGCCTATACAAAGGAATTTTAAAAAATTTCTATCAGATCTAGTCGTAATGAGTTAGACCATGAAAAAGTAGCAAGATATGTTAATGGATTGAGGTTGAACATTCCAGATGAACTGAGCATGATAAGGCTATAAAATGTGGAAGAATCAAATCAATATGCTCTAAATGCTGAAAAAAAATTGGTAAGAAATCAAGGAAGAAATAAAAGCAAAGGTGGATTCAACGAATGGAAAGACTAATAACAAAATAACTATAGCCATGTTAAAGAGGCCAGCCCATCAAAAATTCAAAAGGAGAAGGATGAAACATGGTCCAAACCATACCCTATGAGAGGTAGAGGTGGATATGGAAGAGGCCAAAGTAAATGTTTCCAAGGCACGTGTTTTAATTGTGGATAGTTAGGCCATATATTTTATGAATGCCCATAACGTAGATCAGAAGGATCAAGGAGAACAGGGGTAACAAGTGCACACATAACAAATAGAAATAATGAATCTACAGGGTCTATTAGTCAACCAAATGAACCAGAGAAATAAAAACACTTATGATGAAGAGGACATTATTGAATCCATCCAAGAAAGATGATTAACCTATCCAAAGGAAAAATCTATTTATAAGAATATGCAGATCATGTGGAAAATTCTGTAAAGTCATAATAGATAGTGGCAGCATAGATAACTTAGTTTCAATTGAAATGGTGTAAAATTTGGGGTTAAAAAAGATAGCTTGCCCTACCCTGTAGAAGGTGTCATGGTTACAAAAAGGGCACCAAGTCTTGTTTGATCAACAATGCCTTGTGAATTTTTTAATAGGCACATATGAAGATGAGGTGTGGTATGATATTTTGCTGATGGATGTATGCCACTTACTCTTGGGGAGGAGATGGCAATTCAATAGAAGGATAATATATAATGGAAGTGCAAACACATATACATTGGAGAAAATTGGAAGAAAACACACTCTTACACCATTGGTAACTAAAGAAGAAGAGGTGGAAAGTGGTCCAAGAATGCTGCTAGTAACATGTAAACAATTATTTAAAGAGATTAAAATGGAAAAAGTATGTTTTGCAATAGTTCCCAAAGATATACAAGTAGATGTAGCAAAGGACAACAGTGACATGCCTTTAGAAGTAAAGGATCTACTTGAAGAGTTTAATGAAATTGTGTCCAAGTATTTATTGAAAGGACTACCACCTATGAGGATCATTATCCATCATATTGTTTTGATCCCATGGGTAATTTTACCCAACAAGGCTACCTATAGGTTGACACCAACATAAAATAAGTGAACAAATAACTGTAACTACTATTAAAAATAGGGTTGATTAGAGAAATCAAGGCCCATCTATGGTACCAGTTGTATTAGTACCAAATAAAGATGGTTAATGGAGAATGTACATGGACTCAAGGGCCATCAACAAAATAAAAATAGGTTATCATATTCCTTTAACAAGAATGGATGATCTCATGGACTATTTAGAAAAGGCTAGATATTTTACAAAAATTCATTTTAAAGAGTGGATATCCCCAATTTAGGACAAGAGAGTGTGATGAGTGGAAGACTGATTTTGAGACCAAAGGGGGGTTGTATGAGTGGTAAGTAATGCCCTTTATGTTTACAAATACACCTAGCACATTTATGAAGCTAATGAATGAAGTATTGAAACTATTTTTTGGAAATTTTGTAATTATCTATCTCGATGATATTCTAATTTTTAGTATAAGTAAAGAAGAGCATTTATTACATATTAGAAAAGTCTTACAAAGGCTCAAGGGAGAATAGTTATTGGTAAATTTTAAAAAGTACCGTTTTATGAAGGAGAAACTGGTTTATTTGGGGTATGTTATATCTCAACAAGGGCTATAAATGGATCCAAAAAACATGCGTGATATCATTGAATGGCCAATAACTAGAAGTGTACATGATGTTAGAAGTTTCCATGGTTTACCAAGTTTCTATCCCAAATTTGTTCAAAATTTTAGTAGCATATGTGCACCCATAATTGAAACTATAATGGGAGATAAGAAAATGTTTAAGTGGACAACAACAATAGATAAAAGTTTTGATATTTTGAAAAAAAAATGTCACCAAATAATTGGTATTATCCTTGCTTAATTTTGCAAAGGTGTTACAAGTGGATTGTGATGCCTATGGGACAACCATAGGAGTGGTTCTAAGTCAAGATGGTAGACATATTACATACTTTAGTGAGAAGCTTAATGGTGCCAAGAAGAGGTATTCCATTTATGATCAAGAATTTTATGCCGTTATGTAAACTTCAAATAATTGGTGTCATTATTTGATTTCAAAGGAGTTTATTCTCTACACAGATCATCATTCTTTTTAATTCATTCATAGTCAAACCAAGTTGAACCAAAGACATATGAAGTGGGTTAAATTACTACAAGGATATACTTTTTTTCTTAAAAATAGGAGTGGGAGTTCAAATAAAGTAGCAGATGCATTGAGTAGAAGAGCAACATTATTGACTGAAATGAGAGCTAAAGTAGTTGGATTTAATGCTATGAAATATTTGTATAAGGATGATTTGGACTTTAAGGATGCATAAACAACATGTATGGATCCTATTAGTGTGGATAGGGCACTTTGGATGGATTATTTTATACAAGATGGACTATTGTTTAAAGGACAACAACTTTAAATACTATGAGGATCAATGAGATAGAATTTAATAAGATAAAAACATTATGGTGGTTTAGCTAGACATTTTTGAGCTGATGAAATAATGACATAGCCTAGTGAAAGTTATTTTTTTCCAAAGATGAGGGCGGAAATCAAAAAATTTGTGCAAGTATGTCAAATTTGTCAATATGCCAAATGAGGGAGTCAAAATACAGGCATATATCATCCATTACCCATACTAAAAAATCCATGGGAAGATGTAAGTATCAATTTTGTGCTTCAAATACAAAGAACACAGTGAGATAAGGATTCTCCAAAATGGCTCACCTTATAGCACGTAAGAAGACATATGATGCAAGCCATGTAGAAAATGTATTCTTTATGAAGGTTTATAGATTATGTGGTTTGTCAACAAGTATAGTTTCAGACCACGACACTACATTTGTAGGACATTTTTGGAGGACACTTTGGAATAAATTAGCTCTAGATTTCAATATTAGTTCTGTATATCATCCTTAAATGGATGGACAAACTAATGTTGTTAACTAGAGCTTAAGAAATTTGTTAAGATGTTTAGTTGGTGACAAGCCTAAGTAATGGGATTTGATATTACCTCAAACTATGTTTTCATAAAATGGCTTAGTCAATAAAACCATAGGTAAGAATCTATTTCAGATTGTTTACGGGCATAGTCATAGACATATTTCTTAATTAAGGGAGATTGAAAATACTGAAGGATATAAGAGAAGTGTTGAAGGAAAAGAGTTTGTCAAATATATGCAAGATTTACAATATCAAGTGAGGGAAAAACATACTTGGAGCAGCCAATAGTATTAAAAAAGGTTGATTTAAAAAGGAGAGAAAATAATTTTGAAGTTGGAAATATGGTATTAGCACACCTATGAAAGGAAAGATTTCCTAGCCATGCCTACAACAAACATAAGTGGAAGAAGATTGGAACATGCAAGGTGATCAAGAATTTTTCACCAAATGCCTATGAGTTGGAGCTACCTAAGGGTTTATAAATCTCTCCAATTTTTAATTTTATTGATTTATATACTTATCATGAGGGAGAGACATCACATCTGAAAAAAGATGAGAATATAGTATCAAAAAAATAGAAGGAGCCACTACCTAAGAAATCACAAGAGGAAATTGAAGATATTTTGGATGCAAGTGTGATTAGGAATATAAGGGGAAAAGATTAAAGTAAATATTTAGTGAAATGGAATGGTATATTAGTGGATGATGTAGCATGGTTAATCCCAACAGGGTTGGAATTACTCTAATTAACACAAGATGATGGATTTGTTGTCTTGCGACAACTGGACCCTTAACCTGCAACAATACAAAGTTTTACACAGTGAGCAAGATCTCACAAAACATTCTATCTCAGTATTTTGATGTAGGGGATTCATTTTGTTCTAAATATTTTTTTCCCTTAGCAAATGTCATGTGAAGGAAGTAGTAGGATTTTTAATTTTTTTTATTTGGGACAACAAACAACCTTTTCTGGGATCGTTTCATTAGAAACACAATGAAATAAATGGAAAGGAAAAAATTGGGTGGGAGTTTTTAATTAAAAACATGTAGGTGGTGGAATTTATGAAAGGTTATAAATGTTATAGCTATTCCAGGTGAGATTTTTGGAGAATTTTTTGGGAGAAGCTTGGAGATTTTGGATAGTTTTGAGAAAAACAATATAAAAATAGAAAAATAGATGAGAGAGGAGAGGAAGAAGAGGTTAGAACAGCAAAAATAATGGAATATAAGAGGATGATAGGGAATATCAGAGGACAATAGAAAATAAATGTTTTGAAGCAGTCAAAGAGGCCTATAACAAATATCAAGAAGACAAAATGAAAGAAAGAGGAATGAAATAGGGAGTTATATTCTAAAAATTTATATGTAAATGCATATAAAAGTGTGTAAAAAAAAAATTAACTTTAAATAAAATATAATCTTTCAATTTTAAAACTATTATCCCTGTGTGTGTGTGTGTGTGTGTGTGTGTGTGTGTGTGATTACAAGAAATATTATATATATATATATATATATATATATATTGTTCTAATATTTTAGGTTTTCATTTGCAAGTTTCAAGTCTTTTATGTAATTAAAACTATAAATAGACACCTACAGCCATTGCTACAGCTACCCACAACAATAGTCTATTTTTGGTAGTAACATAGTTTGTGTCTTTGCAGTTTTTTTATGCCTCAAAAGCTAGTTGTTGTACCTATAACATGTGTGTAAACCTCTATAAAAGTTATGTGAGGTTACTTACAGCAACACAACCCCTTATTTTCCACCAATTTGATCATTTTAGCGGGGTTTTAGGTGCCTATAAGGGTTTGCGTACCATCATTAAGTTTATTTATCTAATTTTAAATTTTATTTAGATGAGATTTTATGAAGGAAAAAGTAAATTTGTTTTTTAAGATACAGATAAATAATTGGGTTCTAAAATACCACTAAAACCCTTTTATAAAGAAGGTAAAGATAAAAACATGAAATATTAAATGAAATGCCTCTTTCAAAAATCTACGAGACATAAATTCATCCTACAAATAATGAGATAATAATGATAGTAACCAAACAACTATAACAATCAAGAAACCCAGCTAATAGACAATAAGAAACCATATATATTTGGACTAAAAAGTAATTTAATGTTGAGAATAAGGAGTATAAGTTCAATATATCTAAAATTTAAAAAAAATGTATATTTAAAATATATATCAAATCAAATAATAATTATATATATAGCTCTATCCCCATTTTTTTAATACTTAAATAACAATACTATAACACCATATCTTAGATAGCATCTTGGAATGAGGCTAGTAGTTTAATCTATGAAGCCATTTTAGCTTTAATTGTATGATTGACATATATATTATTGAAGAAGATTTTAAGATGAGGAAACAAAGTTGATCTATTTAAGAGAATTTTTATATTCAAACTCATTGATATATCAATTAATTATATCACAAAAAATAATATAACATATTGACGGTTATTGGTTGGTATTCATAGTTGAATCTATATCCCAATAAATAAATAAATAAAACTTAAAATAATAAAAAAACTAGCTGCACATGATCCCTTAGAAGTAACATCAAAACATAATAAAAGAAAAAAACTAGCTATAGTTTTCAACACCAAAAGGTGTAAGGGGTAGATCATCGTTAGGTATCTCAACACCCATAAAAGAGGGTTTATTTGAAAGAGGATCAGAGGTCACCCACCCATCCTGAATGGCTTCTTAATGAACTAAAGAGAATGTAATTCCCTAACCATATGGTAGAGATACATGAAAATAAGATTGCTCACTACCTTGCAGAAGTGAATTCCTTTGAGATATACCAACATAAGACTTTTTTCATAGTGGTAGATTTTGTCCTCTTTATTTAATAGGAGGGAAGGAAAAGTAGGTGTGGGAATAGCTCTGATGGCATCTGGTTCTCAGTGAATGAGGGCTATCTAATGTTTGGTTATGAGCAACATTGATCATGATGTAGGGAACACTTCCCCATTGGTTGAAGAGCCTTTATAGATGTTGAAGTTATAAAAACACTTTTTCTATATGCACTTGGATATAAATAAAATCAAAAAAATAACATGCACTTCATCATTAATAGTTTTTAGAATTGCTTATAGATATAGTCATTATTAAAATAGTATAATTTTTAAATTTTCATAGTTGAAATAGAATAATATCTTTGAAAAAATTCTAAAGAAAGGAAAAATATTGATGTCATTGAGCATTTCTTCAAAAAAATATGACATGCATTGATTTATTAACTCCAAGTGATAAGGATAGAATAGGTTATGAATCCATGCTGGGTAATGTGGCCTATTAGATATGTCTAAAAAATATGACTCATGTTTTTATTTTGGGATTAAGTCATCTAGTTGATGTTAGGAATCTTAATGTTCTTTAAATGTTATTCAAGAAGAAGACATTGATAAACCAAACACCAAAGAAAATATGGTAATTTTGGCTCAAGCTTGCCATTATAAATCCTATGGACTTTGAGAAGATAAATTCTAGGTGATGAATAAGGTTTTATCACTTTTTAATATTACATAAAACTAAATAAAATAGACTTATGATCTGATGGAGGATTCATAGAGAGTAATTTCAAAAAATAGTATTATAATTCCACTACCAATCCTTCCAAGAGGGATGTCTAGGTTGAAGACTCAATTTAGAAAATGTTTGACTGCTTCAAAAGATTTCTAAAATATTTTTGCCAAAAATTATCCTTCTATATTTATTAGGACATAATTAATCAAAAGAGTGTGCAAGCCTATGTTTTACCAACAATTCTTTTCATAAGGAGCACCTGCAAAATTTTGAGAATAAGAAAACTTTAACAAATTTGGAAACATTAAATTTAATATGCAGATATTACTATAAGATTATTTTTATTTTTAGAAGAACATTAAACATAGGCATACATTTTTACAACACATGTTAAATTTTGGAAATAGAAAGTCCATATTTTAATGTATTTTATTATATTTATTTTTTATACATGTAAAACTGGAATATATTTTAAAAATATAGTATAATCATGATGTAAAACTTATAATGGGTATTACAAATAATGGTTCAAAATTAAAATGGGTATTGTGAATAATGGTAATGAAACTAAATATAAAATATGTAATATACTCATGTTGTAAAAACTATAATGAATAATTTAAATGGTATGGGATTTAAAAAATAAAGACGTAGTATACTCATGAATATCCATAAAAAGACCCATTAAATAGAAATTATATCATGCATAAATATTATAAACAACTATGATATTATCCAGTAAAAAAATGCATATTCCATAATACCTATTTAAATATATGCATATCGATAAGCTTTTTGTTGAGGGGGGTTCCTTGAACATTTAAAACTCTTTGTCTAGAAATTCCTGGCCTACCTAGACCATTCAAGGGGAAATTATAAATGCTAGATCCCTATTAGATAAATTCAAGGAAGTTAAAATATCTCATATATAATGGGAAATTATCAGCAGGGATGATGGCATGGTTAACTTAGGAGTCAGCATCAATTGTTTCAAGTCTTGGCATAAGGTTAATAAATTCACTAGCCACATAAACTTTATTTTTTGCATCACACATATAAATATATTAGTCCTTAGGGTGGGAGTCCATTGTAATCATTTTATAAAATCAGTTATTGGCAACATTTTATTTAACTAAATAAACAATTATGCCCTTCATTAATCTGAATATAAGCAAGGAAATTCAAGCATGTGAATCAAGGACTCACTTATTTATTAGTTTATCATATTGCCACTTTGAGTAGGTATTTTTTAGTGGAAATTATTCATTAATTAATGAATATTTCATTTTTAAAAGTCTTTATTTAGTGATTTTATGATGTAGCCAACAACATAGGATCATATAAATTTTAGGTTAGAAATTAAATCTAAGGGTCAACTCACCTACTTTCAAAAATATATATATTTTTTATAAATTTATATCATCAGTATCAAGAAAACTAATTTGGGGGAATTCAGCACTATATATATGGTATTAACTCCTCAAGTACAAACTATCTCAAGGATCATTATCTGCTATCATGATTCTACAACCAGTAGTTGGGTGAAAATAACTAGGTAACAAATAAAAACAAGAAGGTGACATACAACAACAAGAAGGTGTGGATGCTAATAAACATATGTCATACTTAACTGTCAAATGAATATGAAATAAAACCGGATGTCTATGCTATGTACACAAATGACTATGCCATCGCATGATTGTAATATACAACCAAACAACTTTAGAGCATAGTCAAATCACTACATAATGTAGTCAGATGACTACATAGTGGATTTGGATAACTAGAATATGTAGTTGGATGATTATATTACACATATTATTGATTATATTATGTAGTTTTACAAATTCATGGTATACTCATATAATGTTAAGGTATGAGTGAAATTTATCAAATAAGACAACCTGTTATCTTATTTCAACTAGAGGGATAACACAGGTATAAATATTAATTTATAAATTATTATTTATTCATTACTATTTGGATCCAATAATAATTAATGTCTACAACAATTTTTCATGAGGAATATAATGATAATATGATCAAATATATGCCTCCTTTTTAATATGTACCTAAGTATGTGTTGAGGTCAACATCCCCCATTTCTAAAAAATGAGGACCCTTGTTCAAATTTTGTAAATTATGGATTCAATTTGATTAGAGTACATTATTTAGTATCATGTTTTAATTTAACTTACATTTTCTTGATAACACATAAAATTTATTTAATATTATCTAATGTTGGTAACATTTAGCCCATGTGTTTCTAAGTTACAGGATCAAAGGATGTTCATTAGAATGAACAAATGTTGATGGGTTTATGATTCAATGTTAATTTGAACCTTAGTTGGTTAACTAATATGGTTCTATTTGAGTCTTTATGTTAGATTTTGGTCCTTAATTGATTAATTGAATCAAAGTTTGAATAACATTCAAAACATTAGTCTAAATTACTTTAGCATAAGTTTTTATTAAAATAGATTCATATTTTTGACATGTCACTTTATTTCATCTTAGTCTTAGTTTAATTTTAGCATAAGTTTTGATCAAGTTTATAAAGTCATTAAAACTTTAATCTAAGATTTATGTTAAGTAATTATATATCCTAAACACTTATTTTTTGACATTACTATTCATAGGTACAAATTGAATGCAAGGCCACCAAGTGTTGAAACCTCACTCAATCAAATCAAGGATAAACATCATGTAGGTGACTACCCAAAGTCAATATATCATAGTTCCTTAGATCAATATTGATGGTGCATATTCTTATGTATAAATTTTGATCAACGATCTACATTGAAGACTGGGGCCAATAAGTCAGGATAGATTGATTGTGCATGTTTAATCCTACAGATGGAGATTTAACGATGAGCACTAAGTCAATAGTTCAAAGGATCCTGAGAAGGCATGTGGGGATACCATGTGTCACAATCATAGTGAATTGGTAGTAGATCAATGGTCTGTATTTGATTGTATGTTTATTAAATTAATGGTGTAAATTTTATCATGTAAATCAAAGATCAACAACATGCATTCAACCATACAGATGGGGATCGATCATGTGAATCAAATTTGATAAGTCAATAATCCTAGATTGCATGCAAGGCCACCACATGGTGTAAGAGTGTAAAAAAATAGAGATTGATAATAGAGTACACAAAAGGCAAGTGGGGATACCAAGTGTCACAATATCAAAAACCTCAATCAAAGATTAATGGTCAACATTGAAATTAAATACTAGGAGACTCCCAAGGAGATCGATGAAGCAAATTTGATCAAGTTTCTAGGGGGCATGAAATGAATACACATGTGTAAATTGATAATGATCAGATTTTAAATTTAAATAAATAGTGTGGTGAGGAGATGTCATATACGAAGACATAATAGATTGAAATATTTTGTGGACCCAAGCATCATAATGTATAATTATGAGATAAAAATATGATTTGTGTTACCAAAGAAAATACTTTAAACACATATTCCACAATTAAAGTTAATTTAAACACTCAAAATCCTTTAGACGTATGAAAATTCCCTAGAATTGTTTATACATTCACTACTTCAAAATAGAAAAGAGATCTTGATAATAAAAATTATTTAAAGAGTCTACCCAGATAGCTAAAAGTGTTGAATTGTCATTCACAAGTTGATAATTTAATTAGAATCATAGCAATGGTAAACTGTGAACATACTTCAAAGTACATGGTTGAACTATATTGATAATCACATGTAGTGGGTAGAGTATTTAAATATATAGAGTCCATGTATTATTCATTAAATATAGGAGATAATAAATATTCAATATTGTTCAAGACTATAAAGAATCAAGTAATTTTAACCAAATGAAAGGAGAATCAACTTCCAAAAAAAATATTGTATGATGACCTTGAGGTAATTCAGTTTATTAGACTCTATTATGTTTTTGCCAAGATAGACGTCTTACATTGCATCGACTTCCTTAGTCCTATTTTTAAAAATTCTAGAATTTATAAGGGTATGCTTATCCATGAACCTTGTTTGAGATAAATACCATACATATCCCATATTATCATAGAATAATATTATAAATTACCTAGGCCCTAAATACACCTCATTTCCATTAATGCATGGGCCCAAAAAGATACCATGGAGAATATCCTATTGAGTTGGTTATAAGTTGGTGAAATCAAAGAATTATTTCATCAACTCTTTCATTGATCAATTTAGAAATATCATCAATCCATTTTTTATACATCAGCAGTTCACTATGATAAAGAGAGATTCTAATGAAACCATTAGAAATTTCAATGCTAGATTTCAAAAGATTTTTAGTATAAATATATCTCCCTATAATCTTAATGCATCTTTAGATTTAGATATTTATATGGATTCTTTAGATCCAATTACTTATATATTTCTAAAAAGAGTTTTTAGGGTTATCAATACATTAACATTGGATTATATTGAAGCTATGAAAATTAGTGATAAAATAAAACCCCAAGGTCAATTATAATATGTTATTCCTAATAACAATTCTAAGTTACCTATATTGAATATCATCCAAAATTATATTCTGGACATGCTTACTTTGAATCAAACTCTAGTTTTAAACCAATTGCATTTGAGTTATGTTCATCCTAGTTAGAACCTAGGATTGGTAAATAACTCTAAAAGTGGATTCCATCCACAAGATCAACTAGTTATGGTACTAATAGCTAGTAATAGTACTCAAGTCAAAAATTTGGAGGCACCTAAGAATGAAAATGACTCCATATTGAAAATGGTTCAAAAATTGAGCACTGATTTTCTTTAGTTACAAAAATAGTTAGGTAACAATGGAGAGAATTATAATAGAAACTATTTTTATCATAAGTTTAACATACCTATTAATAATTTTAAAAATATAAATATAAATAATATTAATGAGTCATCTACAACTAATAACATGCCTGAAATACACATTTAAGATGTAGTTTTAACTAAATATTCTAGGGTTCATAACACTACAAAATATGTTGAATTAGGCTATATAGAATTTTGTAATTCTTTTGAAGTATTTCAAGATGAATTGGATACATTTCAAGTTATTCTTAACAAATGTAATGATGTAGGGTCATCTAGGACTTCAGAGATATCTAAATCTATTGAAATAACTCTTATGGTGGAAACCATTGATTTTCCATTTAAAGATGAGAATGAACCTAAAGATACTCTAGACGAGATCCACACTTTTCAATAGTATCTGAAGAAGACTTATCCATTGATAAATAGAAAACAAAATTAACCAATGACAATTTCTACTCCACAAAAAAATAGTGATACTCCTCTAGATCCCAAAGTAGTTACAAATCTAGAACCTTTAAAGGGAAGTTACAATAGAAATAATGTTTGATTTATCTAGTTATTGTACCAAGAATGGATACAACATAGTATAGGATATGAATAAAATTAAATCTAATATCACATTGACATGAATTGACTTAGATAACTAAATAAAGAGACTTATTACTGGAATTTTTAGTTAAAAAACCTAGTAAATCAAATAAACTTGTAAATTCAAATATAGTTGTATATAATAATAAAATAGAGGTTCCAAATTTTTTAGTAAAAATTAGAGGTCTTGGTAGAAACTTTCATAAATATCTATTAGATTTAGGTGCATCTACAATTATTATGCTAGCAGGTATTTGTGAAAATCTTAGTTTTACTCCTGTCAAGTCTGATAGAGTACTAACTCAATTAGAAAAATATAAGGTTAATGTGATTGGTGAATTGTTAAATGTGCATATTTGTCCTGATTGGAAACCAAGAGTGAAATAATTTATTGATATTCAAGTTGTTGACATGATAGATGCTTGTGGGATGTTGCTTACTAGGAGTTAAACTGATATTTTGAATGGATACATGTCAATTGATTTCTCTCACATGTGGCCACCATTTTTGGGAGTTCCAAATTAAATTTGAATTAAAGGGAACAAAATATGAAGCATATTATCATTGAATATAATGAATCCAATGAAAGGGTCAATGTGGTTAATTTTGTTTTAGGGGTCTACACTGTTGACACTCCTCAGGTATGTAATTCTAAGGTCTCTAGTGCTATGAATGGACTTTTAAAAATATATTTTGATGGTGATAGATGTAAATATAGGTATAGAGTAGGAGTAGTTTTAATCAATCCCCTCGGTATAGATTATAATGCCTCTAAAAAACTTTAGTTTTTTTGCACCAATAATTTGGTAGAGTATGAAAAATTGATCTTAGAATTCTAATTTGATATTAAACACAAGGTTAAATAAATACTGATATATGATGATTTTAAAATAGTATTCAATCAATTCAAAATCAAGTATCAATGCAAATTTTATTATTTAAATAAATAAAAATTTATAATATGGGATTTGATTGTGTATTTTGATGCTTTCATTATCATTTCAATCCCTAAAGAAGGAAATTATTCTAATTATGAACTAGCTTCAACTATATCTAGCCTAATGGAAAATTAATATTCCAAAGGCTTAACATTTAATGTGTCCCATGTCCCTTTTTACTTGATAATATTAATTATCTGTAAGTGTTTTGTGATGAATAATAGATCATTCGATTCATGAATCACTTAAGAGTGTTTGAGTCTCATATTATTGATGAGGTTAATGTGAACTCACCTGATGATTATATAATTAATGACAAGATAATAAAACTAAATGATAACAAGATTCCCAAAGGCATGATTGCCTTGGTAAGACTATTTGACAAAGATATGCTAGATGAAACTTCTAAAGTTCCAAAAGTAAATGGGAAGGATTATAATGTAGTTGACCTAGGAACTCAAGGTCAACCTTATCTATTAAGCCTTGGTATACCATGCACAAATGTAGAGTCTAGAAATGTTAGTGACATAATGACCATGTAAAAGGATGTTATTGCATGGTCTTATGAAGCCTTGAAGATTTTTTATCCTTGAGTTATCACCCATTCCATTAGATTGAACGAAGCTTATAAACAAGTCAGTTAGAATCAAAGACCATTTAATCCTATTTTGGAACCATTGATTTATAAAGAGGTCATAAAATTATTAGATGCAATTTTTTTTTCCTAATTAGACATTCTACCTTAGTAGCTAATCTAGTAATAGTTAGAAAGAAAGATATAGAGATTAGATTATTCATAGATTTTAGGAACTTGAAAAAATATTTTTAAAATGATAATTATCCTTTGACATCCCTTCACCAAGTGATTCAAATCATTATTGGTTCTGCCATGATGCCTTTCTTAGATGGCTTTTTAGGTTACAATCAAGTACTTGCTAACAAGTAAGATAGAATGAAGACTGCATTCATAATTAAATGGAGTACTTTTGCTTACAAGAGGATGAATTTTGGACTCGTCAATATAGGATCTACATTTTAGAGAGATATGAATCATGCATTCTAAGGTCTCATAGGTAAATGTATCATTCTATATATGGATGATATGATTATGTTTTACAATAAAAGGGAATATCACATAATGCATTTACAACAAGTATTTGAATGTTGTTGAAGGTATGTGATTTCCATTAACCCTAAGAAAATAATATTTTATGTAAATGAAGGGAAATTTATAGGACATGTGATAAGCAGAGCTGGGATGTCTATAGCTCTAGATAGATTCAATGCTATATCTAAAATAGAACTCATAAATAGTAAAAAAGAACTAAAGTATTTTTTTGGGAAGATCAATTTTGTAAAAAAAATTATTTATGGTCTTTTAGAGATTGTGAAACCACTCAATGACATGATAAAGAAAGATATAAAGGTTTAATGGAATAAAGAAATGAAGAAATCCTTCAAGGATATCAAGGAAGTAATAGGATAGGCCCCTATGCTGATAAATCTTGAATTTACAAAAGATTTTTATCTTTATTAGTTTACTTCTTAATATACCATAACAACTATATTAACTCAAAAAATTTATAAGTGTGATCATTCAATTGTATTTATGAGTAATAACTTAAAAAATGTTGATTTAAATTATTCCCTAATTTATAAATATCTACTTTTGTTAAGGTAGTCAAAAAATTTAGATACTATATTCTTAGAAATAAAATGCATGTTATATTGTCAGACCCTTGTACCAAACTCATGTTGAGTCAATGTGAATTATGAGAAAGAAGAGTAAGTGTATGTTCATACTCCATGAATATGATATTGAAAATAAAACTACTAAATGTGTGAGGTGTCAGGGATGAATTCAATAGATTGATAACACTAATCCTAGATTGAACATCATGTAGATTGATAAACAACAATTTTAATCAGATAATTGGTATGATCCAATCATTCATTTTTATATAAATGGATCTTATCCTACAAAACTATGTAGAGAATAGAGAATAGTTTTGAGGCTCAAAGTATCTCACTTATTTATCAAGAATGAGATACATTACAAGAATAACTATCAAGGAGTGTATTTGAGATGCATTTTAAAGGAAGAATCAACTAAAATCTTAATTACCTTTCATGAGAAATTTTGAAGTGGACACCCCTCTGGGAAAAATATCTTATAAAATCCTAAGGGAAAGATATCATTTTCCAACAATTTTAAAAGAGGGTCACAAGCATGTCTGGTAAAGTCATCAATACTAAATCTTTTATACAAATGAACCTAAAATAGCTATTCCCTTGAGCTTATTTTTAATTAACAAACCATTTTTTCAATGATGTTTGGACTTTGTAGGTGTTATCAACCCTAATTATTTAGTTGGCACAAGTATATTCTTATTGCCACATATTATTATATAATTTAGATAGAGGTAGTAGAAATAACATAGTGTATGACTAAAAATGCTATCAAGTTCTTAGAAGAAAACATTTGCACCAGGTTTGGGATATCAGTGTCATTGTTATATGATAATGGATCGACATTTACATATTAGATATGACTAAGTGAGCCTATAAAAATAAAATAATTCTTATGTTTTCATCTAATTAGTACCCTCAAGGTAATGGAGTTTTAGAGTCTATAAACCAGAATATGATATAATCTATTAGGAAGTATCCAGCTCAGTGACTAAGAACATAGAATCTATTACTAAAATATTCTCTATAGATAGATAGAATATGAGTGAAACAAACTATGAAAATATCAATATTTCTCTTGGTATATGGACAAGTACCAATCTTTACAATTCCTCTCAAATTGCCAACTTACAAATTTATATAGGAGTATATGGAAGGATATCAATAATATGCCACCAAGTTTCTTGATATAATTCAAATGAAGGATTCTATATAAGAATAATTTTCTACTGTTAGTTTAAACTTTATTTTTATCTAAGTTTGATTTCAATAGATTGCTTGTTTTTGAGTTAAAGTTTAAATTATTAGAACAAAATCATGTTAACACTTAAATAAAATTATTATTTGGGATGAAGTTTATGAACAAAGATGATTATCTTTAAAATAAAACATTTCACAAAAAATCTTAAACACCTGGCTAATTCTAGTTCCTAACCTTTGTTGGAAAGCTAAACAGAGTTAAAAAAATAAAAAAATAAAACTCTTATTGAAAAATATAAAAAATATCTAAGCAAAGGTGATTCTTGTAAGCTCCATCAGGGATATGGATGCCTAACTAATAGTGGAACAAGACCTATAATAGAACCAGACGCATCTCTATTGGGGATATAGATTCTAGGTTAGCAAAATAGCAATACCCAATCATACCTCTTTTATAAAGCATGATTCATAATCAATATATACATATGCTACAAGTCTATGTTAATGATTAAGGTCATGAAATCTATAATTTGTTCTCTAAATCTCAATGGTAATTAGTACATCAGTCACCATGACTATGTTTTGATATTTAATCTTAATTCTACATTTATAAGACTTGTTTCAATTATGAATTGATCTTAATAATTATACTTGATCATGTGAAATGATTAATCTCAATATTATTTTGAACCAAAAGTATATGAATTCTAGCATTATGCAACGTTTCCCCCAAAAGTCACCATTTGTTGAGGTCAACATCCCCCATTTCTAAAAATTGACGACCCTTGTTCAAATTTTGAAAATTGTTCTATAAATTAGACATTCAAATTGATTAGGGTGTATTATTGATTATCATGTTAATAGATTTTTTTTTTATATTATCTAATGTTGCTAACATTTGGCCCATGTGTTTCCATCTGATATGATCAATGGATCTTCATTGTAATGAACAAATGTTCATGGGTTCATGCTTCAATGTTGATTTGATTCTTAGTTGGTTAAATAATATGATCCCATTTGAGTCATTATGTTAACATTTAGTTCTTAATTGATTAACTAAATCTATGTTTAAAAAATGTTCAAAACCATAGTCTATGCAACTGACTATTCGAAGTCAATAAGTCAAAGTTCCCCATATCAAGTTCAATAGTGTGTAGTATTACATAAAAATTATGATCGATGATCCATGTTGAATACTAGGGTTAATAAGTGAAGATAGATTGATGGTGTGAATTCAATTATGTAGATGGAGATCTAATGACAAGTATGGAGTCAATAGGTTAAAGGATCTTGAAAAGGCATGTGCGGATATAATGTGTCACAATCATGATGAATTGGTAGTATATGAATGTCCTATATTTGATCATATGTTTAATGGATCTATAGTGAAGTTTGGTCATGTAGATGAAAGATTAACTGTGTAAATTCAACTATGTAGATGGGGATTGATGATGTGAATCGATTTAATAAGTTAATAATCCTATATTTCATGTAAGGTTATCACATGGTGTAAGAGTGTTACCTAATAGAGATTAACAACAAGGTACATAGAAGGCACATGATGATACCATGTGTCATGATATCAAAAGCTTAAATCAAATACCAACGGCCAATGTTGAAAGGCAAGAGCAAGAGATTCACGAAGAGATTGATAAAATGAATTTGATCAAGTTTATAGGGGGAACAAGATGGATACATATTTATAAAGCAATAATGGTCATATTTTAAAATTAAACAAGTAGTGTGGGAAGGTGATGACACATAGGCAAACATGTCAGATCAAAATATTTTGTTGACCCAAGTATGTGGAAATATAAATATGAGACCAAAATATAATTTATGTTGTTAAATAAAATACTTTGAATTTTTAAGTTGCCATTAAAGCTTATTTACACCAATAACAATCCCTCATACTTATGAAAAAGCCCTAGAATTGTTTATGTATTCACTTTTTTTAACTAGAAGAGAGAGCCTAATAATCAAAGTTATTCAAAGAGTCTAACTAGATAGATGAAAGATTTCAATTAACGTTCACAAGTGGATAATTTAATTAGAATCATAGAAAAGGCAACCTATGGACATACTTCAAGATCAGTCAGTAAAGTATACTTGTCATCAGACACAAATGGTAGAGTATTTAATGATATAGAGTTTATGGCTTCTTCACTAAATAAAGGATACAATAATTATTCAAGAGTTTTATGGATCATAAAGAATCAAGGAATTTTAACCAAGAAAGATAAGAATCTACTTCTAATAATGAGATTGTATGATGACATCATGGTAATTTAGCTAATAATATTCTATTATGCTACTATCAAACTAGAGGTATTATACTACATCTATGTCCTTAGTCCTATTTTTAAACATACTAAAATTGATAAGGGTATTCTTATCCATGAACCTAGTTTGATAAAAATAGCTTACATATCCCATGTTGCTTTCAAATATTATTATAAATTAACTAGGCCCTAAATAGACCTTGCCTCCATTTATGTATGGGCCTAGAAACATACCACAAAGGATATATTAGTGAGATGGTTAGAAGCTGGTGACAAGATCATTTTAGATCCTAACAAAAAAATCCCTTTGAGAAAATTTAGACTAGGAGTCAGAATGGTTATGACCATGTCAAATAAATTATATGGATTTAAACATACTACATAGTGGAACCTATATGGGTGCCTATTATGTATTTCATTATTTAAAATGTGATAATACCTCCTTTAGGTGAAATCATTAGCATTTCCTTAAGCAAGTAGATCTATGGTATTAAAATGAAGAAGAAAACTAAGTTATTCATGATTTTATATTTGTTATATACCTTTTGTGCCATAAATAAAATCCCCAACCAAAGAGAGTGGTCCCCCAATGACACCCAAAATGTGTCCAAATATTACTCAAAATTGCATATTTACAAATATAGGGACCATATCTAGTTCATCTGTGATTGTTCATATCCTGATTTGAGACAAGCCATCAATGGTGATTTCATGATGAAGATAAATCCTTTAGTCATAAATTATTTGAGACAACGGGATATATTTGGATATAATCTAATTGCATCGCTATCAAAATATATGGAACCCAAAGTGCCCCCCCTTAAACTACTAGTACATGTGCCAGATAAGTGGGTAGAACAAGAAGTAGCATACCAACTATTTAATAGAATAGATGGGATCTTCAAGACCAAGACGAAAAGAATTGTCCATGGTTTTCACATGACTATTGGTATAATCACTTTCAAATAATGGAACCGAATTGAAGTGGCTTCAAAACATAGGATTTATTTCAAATTATAGATAGATGATAATAGATAATGGGATCTCAATGCTAGGGTAAAGGATCACTTGAAGAGAAAAAGTATTCTATATGTACCTTATGAACATGAAATTAGAGCATATGAATTTGTTTAAACTAAGGTACCCACCAATCATGAAGTTTTTATAAGACTAAAGGAACATAATATAAAGCTGGTATCTGCATTACTGAGAGATTAGAAGATAGAAGACAAATGGCAACTTGGTTGTAGATAATATCATCTTGTAGATGTTGTCCCTTATAAGCTTCCCCCAACTAAAATACCAATAGAGAATAGGCTTAAAGAAATGATAACAATAGAATTTAATTTAAACTCCTCAATCCCTAAGTCCTATAGAACAACATAACAATATTTAATTGAATAGAAAGAAATTCACATGATAGGTTTGGATCAACATGAATCTATTGAAGATGCATTGAGAATGTTATTCGTGACCTATGAAATAAGCATAGATGTAGGGGAGGAAAATGTTTAGGAAGACAAATATTAAAAATAAAAGTAAGAACTATTGGACTTAATGATCATTGATCCTCCCAACAGGAAGACTAAGACTACAACTGTGGAAAAGGCAAAGGAAGCAAAAATGAATATCATTTCCACTTTTAATGACACCAACCTATTCAGTGAAGAGAAACTAATTTTTAGATTAGTTGTACCTAAATGCTTAATACATGAACCAAGGATGGATAAGCATCCTAGTCCATTTCACTCATGGGCTATAGTGAAGACAAGAAGCATCCTTCAACAATAGGGTTTACTGCCTTAGATAATAGCTTTACAAAATGAAGAAGAAACAAAACCTACTTCTCTAACTGAACTAGTAGTCTAGTTACAAGTTGAGGTTCTAATTAATTATATGACCTAGACTTCAGTGGGACTCAGGTATGATCCAACTACTACAATATTACAAAGAGTAAGTAAAATAGTTGTCACAGAAGAAGGTCAAGAGGTTCTACACCAAAGGGTTGGGCCTTTGGTTCACTAAACTTATAATATTGAACATAGAATAGGTGAAGACCCCATATTTGAATAAGATGTTTTGGAGCTAGCCTATTCCTAGTTAGAAAAGATATAGGTTGTAATCAAAGTACTAAAAGATGTGAATTAGAACAATCTATTCTTTCTTTACTAGTAGATATTATTATTAAATTAGAAATAACTATCTATGAGAAATCAAATTCTTTGAAGGCAATAAGGTCCAAACTAGACATGGTGAGTAAATAACATGCCATGGATGTGAACAAAACCAATCAGTAACAAGGCTCAGATAAGAATGTAAGTTGATCAATATACTAATGGAAAACTACATCCCTAAACTTAAAATAGTCAACCCATCACACTTAAATATGGCTATGATAATCCTGATGGATAAAATTAGTCACATAAATTAATGTTCAAAAGGCATTGAAGGTATTTTAGGATACTTGAAATAACTAGAGGGAAGAATGACATAGATACTAACAAGCTTGATTAATCATCCAACCATCCCTAGTCAAACAAGCCTAATCACTGATGATGAATTTTAGTAAGAAAATATTGAGTTCATCCAATAGGTCAAGAGTAGAAGCAAGGGCACCATATGGAATGACAAAAATCATATATTAAGCTTGATCTTTAGAATAAATGAAAACTATGGTAATTCTAGTAGCATCAAATAAGCCATGCAAAAGATGGATGAAATTTTCAAAGATTTAGTAGGGAAAATAGAAGAGTTATTCATATATTCAATCATCAATCTCAAGTTGATTGATGAATAGTATAACAAATCCATTAAGATTTTAGAAAAAAATCATAAGGTTGAAGCTGTAGGGGCATCTCAAATTCAATACGGTTGACTTATAATATTATTTTATATCAAGAACCATGTAAAGCATTCAAAAAGAATATACTATTTCACAAAAATATGTGTAACATATAATGCAGATGGACTATAGGTTAGTCACATGTGAAAAGTTTCATTGGTTTTAGAATATTTGTAAGAGGGCATCTCTCCTTGATACTTGTCTAATTCTTGTTTGATAATGAATAACATAATTACTCCATAAGTTGCTCTACCAACCTGTAAAATGTAGTATTATCATTGGAACAAGAAGCAAGTTATGAGAGCCAAAATTATTTTGTAAATTTTGGAGCAATAATATAAGTAAGAGATTTCTATGAATATTGTCTCATTTTGTCTATTTATTTGTTATCATGGCTACTTTCTCAAGTATTTTTTTCTATTTTTTAGATTTAAACTAATTTTATGAATTCTAGATGTGCATATATGGATATAGAGTTATTAATTTGAGATTTACACTAGGTTGACTCAAAGTTATTAGATTAATTTAAATATAATTACTTTTATGAGAGATACATAAATGAAATTTTATTGCTTAAGTAAATATTTAAAGTGAATCTGATCTCTAATTTGTATGTTTTCAAATATCCTTAGAAATTTTCCTAGTATATGATCATATCTATACTATTTGTTAATTTCATGTCATATGTCAGTTTGAAGATACATATCTCTGATGAAATGAGAGCTTTGTCAAGATGTCTGAATTAAAGAACAAAAATATCTCTCTTTCTACCTTACCCTACCTATTCTCTCATTTTTTATTAAATCACTATAGTTTACTTTCTCATTATTAATACTCATTCTATAATAAATTTTTATATTTAGATTCTGATCATTATTAATTAGATTCAACTAAATAACAATTATATTCACAAAAATTTAGGACCATGTTTACTCAAAATAACCACTTGCATAATCATTTTTTGAAATAGTTAAATATCTTGGTTGATACTCCACCTAGATATCAGGAAGGTCACAACCAACAATTCATGCAAAAGATTCTTTCAATATTTAAATGAGAAGTGTTTGCAACACTATCCAAACCCTATGATACATTTACACACATCAACAGTATGAAACACTAGACATAAGTACTAAACTTTATATGATTTAATATTATATTATTTATTTTCACTTTTTTATAATTTCTATTAATAATTAGTATACAACCATTTTGATTTAGAACTCAATGACAATAGTTTTGTTGATATGGCTCCACTTGAAGATATCCCTAGATATCAAATTCCAAATAGCAGTACCAAATATTATATAATTTATTGTATTGTTACTTCTTTACACTTTCATATTAAGGACCAATTTATAATAATAATTACAAGGTCTATACCCATTCTTCAAGCATAATCCACTGATAAGATTTTTTAAGATTTGTTTCCACTAGAAGATATCTTCAAGTATGTTATGCCCTCATAGAATTCAAGAAAAAAGAAACTAGATGACATCATCATGGATGTCAATAATGAGTACTCAATACCACCACATTAGATTTATACATGGCCAAAAAGTCTTTACTTAAAAAAAGCACTAAAAAATCTATGTGAAAGAACAAAAATATGTGGACAATTGGAAGGTTATGGAAGCTAGCTAAATTATAGTTTATATGTATCTATTTTTATTAGA